>CM060956.1:165345623-165695623 GCA_030765055.1 Mantis religiosa
CGTTCGTTGATCATCAACTGATTCAGTTTACCGCGAATTGTTGGTACGCTCGGATCCTTCGTTCTTAGAAACAAGACTCGTATGAATGCAGCCAAATCCTAAAGTAATATGATGAATATTAAATAAGGTACGCTTTTATAACAGTAATATTCTACTGCTGTTATTTCTATTTGGAACGGTATAGGTTCGGTTAGTGCTAATGAAGCATTAGTATTAGCAATAAGTAGTAGTACATTTTATTATCTGAGTAAATATTATCACATTATTAATACACATTCTGTTTAGCAAACTGTCCGTGACCCACCCCCCCTGGCCCGTTGGCAGGTCTCGGGCTGTGCCTGGAAGTAATTCTGGCAACCCTGCCCGGGTTCGATACCAGGTGACTGCAAAGTGAGATTTGTGGTGGACAACACGGCGCTGGAGCTGTGTTCTCCGGCACTCCGGTTTCCTGAAGGGGGCCTGAAGAGGGAGAGGGACTTGAACTGTTTATCTGCTCTGTTAGTAGATCTGTTTACTACGAAATGAGTGTGTGAGAGTACATATGAGTCACCCATGCTGCCAGATCTAATGCTCGTTTCAGTAGCTGCAGTGATAGGTATTACGTACTGTCTACCCACCATAAGAAGGTAAGCAGGGTCTGAAGAGGGAGAGGGGTTTGAACTGTCTGCTCTGTTAGTAGATCTGTTTACTACGAAATGAGTGTGTGAGAGTACATATGAGTCACCCATGCTGCCAGATCTAATGCGCGTTTCAGTAACTGCAGTGATAGGTATTATGTACTGTCTACCCACCACAAGAAGGTAAGCGGGGTCTGAAGAGGGAGAGGGATTTGAACTGTTTATCTGCTCTGTTAGTAGATCTGTTTACTACGAAATGAGTGTGTAAGAGTAAATATGAGTCATCCATGCTGCCAGATCTAATGCTTGTTCCACTAACTGAAGTGATAGGTATTATGTACTGTCTACCCACCACAAGAAGGTAAGTGCAGCCTGAAGAGGGATAGGAGCTTAAACTGTTTATCTGCTCTGTTAGTAGATCTGTTTACTACGAAATGAGTGTATGAGAATACATATGAGTCACCCATACTGCCTGATATTTGTTTCAGCAACTGCAGTGATATGTATTATGTACTGTCTACCCACCATAAGAAGGTAAGCGGGGTCTGAATAGGGGGAGGGGTTTGAACTGTTTATCTGCTTTGTTAGTAGATCTGTTTACTACGAAGTGAGTGTATGAGAGTACATATGAGTCATCCATGGTGCCAGATCTAATGCTTGTTTCAGTAACTGCAATGATAGGTATTATGCTTGCATGAGTTATGTGACAACACTGTATATTTTAGACGAACCTAGCATGCTTATCAGTCCTGCGCCGTGGCGTAGTGTGATAAGGTGTCCCGCTTTGGTTTCTTGCCGCGGAAGGCACCCGGTGTCAATCCTACCTCTGGACGGTGCAGATTTTAAGTCCCGGGTATAGGACCGGTGCCCACTCAGCATCATGAGGAAATTGAGGCGCCACGATAGGTAGCGAACCTTGGTTTAGAAAGCCAACTGTCTGACTGGAAGTGCCAATATCTCTTTCCCGTATCGGTTGGATGTTCGCCAACCTCTACCTTGCGTATGTGGGCGTGAGGTCGGCGGTCGGGTTGGCAGGTCTTGAAGCTTTTGCGCCATAGGTTAATGTTTTAGTATCCTTATCATATCCGAAAGGCGCTCGTAAACATCATGTGCAGAGCAAAAGTGATTACATTACACATTCCTCTACCTTGTCTTCTTATGTTGGGTGGACAGTGCATATATGCTGAAAGTTGAAACCTGAACTCTCCCTTACTTTGCTTTCCGTGTTCCATCACCACCCTTACTTGGGGGACGATCGTTACAACAGTTGTTATATTAATCCCAGTGGCGGCTGGTGGGTTAAATTATTGGTGGTGTACAAATGAAAAATAAAATACAGAGTAGTAATGACTCACCTATTGATACAGATTCTCTGCTGTACTCTCCTTAGGCCTGGCGACTCTATCGATAACTTTTGCGTTGAAGTCGCTGATCGTCATAACAAAATCTCTCTCAATTGAAAGCATTGCTAATGCTGTCAATCGGTCCTGTGACATTGTGTTCCTAAGGAAAGTTTTTATTCTTTTTAAAGTTGAGAAACAGCATTCTGCTTCAGCGGTAGACATTGGCATAGTTAACAGTACTCGGAGCAGTTTGACATATTCGCTGAATGTAGTACATAAATTGTTTTCCTTATTGAAGTCCATCAAGCACAAAGCGCCGGACATTCCACGAAATTCATCTCGACTGTAAATTACAGTCAGTTCTCTACGAATTTTTGTTCCAGTGATAAAAGATTAGAACCTTATTGTTTCTCTAAGGGAATCCTCTGGAAATGTCTTAGAAATTTTCTTGATGAAACAAAGTTGAGACTACCAGATGTCCCGTGAAGCTAAATCTGTCCTTTGCTTCTCTAAGAATGTCACATACTTCAAGAGCTTCTCTTCTTTTCACATCATGATCTTCTATTCTTCTCCTCTTAATTGCAGTTTCTTCGTGTTCCTCGATATCCACGCTATTTCTTACATTTTACACTTCCCTTTTAAATGCGTTTAGCTGGGCGATGGCAAACGTTGCATTGCAGTCTTGTTTCTGCAGCTGATTGTACAAAATGTCCACATGTGGCATGATCTTGTAGAAGAAAGACAGCCAGAATTCAAAATTATAAACTTTCAAAGTGACCATAAACCCAGAAGCCTGAACAAGTGTTGTGTTGTTGTTTAACAGAGCTCTCTTCTGAATAACCTCCATGCATTTATTTAAATTCTCCCTGTGTTCGAAAAGCAGAGCACGCAGAAGCTAAGCCTGAAGGTCACGCTATAGCCGTTGCTAGGAGTAGGAGGAGCTAGGTTTATAAACCTCCATTTCAATGTATAAGAAGCCCCGTCCATCTCTTCACCTTCCCGCAACCCCCTCAGAGAGCCATCATTTGGGCAAAATCTTAGGTTAACTCTTCACTGCAAACCTGCGGCTCCTACAGCTAATCACTGTTTATTTCGACTTCTGCGGTCATGGGCTACAGACGATAAGCGTAATTGAAACATGTTTGTATATAAAACAATGCAAACAAGTACAGCTTTAATGTGCAAAATGCACCTGTTGTATATTCAGAATCAGTGGGTGTAGCGCAAACCAGCAACCTTATGGAGGAACCGCCCCTGATTAATCCATCGTATAGTAATGATAAGCTGAAACATTAGTCAAAAAATAAATTTTAAGTTAAAAAAATAACGGAAATAGAAGCCTTGTATAATCCTGCTGCTCAAAAGGTTAACCTGGTTTTATCTTTGTTAATAGAAACTTATCAGATAATACACTGATTACTTCACGTGGCCATAACATCTATCATTTGTTTTTCCTGCACATTCCATTGGCTGAAGTGATGCGTTCATTGGTGCTTAGCACATGTCCGAGAAGCGCGCCAGTACACCTCTCTCTTCGGAGAATAATAGATTATTATTTATTTAGTTATTTATATATTTACTTATTTATTTATTCATTCATTTAAAATCATACTAATGCAGTAATCAAATTAAAAGAAATTGAAACCTGCCAGACTAGAGTGGTTAATAATGATATGCTGTCAGTTCCCTTGTATTTACAGAGTCGCTAGTTTGTCAGCTGAGGCATGCTTTCACTGTTGGCACGTAGTTCAATTCTCAATTTATTCTTTCAGTTACTTTATAGGTGCTCTATAGGTTTACTCCGAAAAGTTATAAGTGATCGACGAGTGAGTTGACAGCCTTGTGTAAGTAGATGTTCTGTGTGTACTATTTCATTTACAACTTGCGTTATAAGATCAAGTTCTTTACATAAGTGAAGTACAAGTTTTGCAAGAAGGTGAGAATACCTACTGCAGTGTCTGCTATTAAGGTTAGAATTACATTTATTTTAAGTAGCTATGCAATTGCTATTTAAGTTATGTTGGTTAAAGTTCACTATCTTGGATCCTGGAATCGCCAAAGTTGAGTTATTACATCAGTCCTTTAATGACCACATAAGTAGGGTAAAATAAACGTAAAGACCGACAGTTTGCCACGTGAATCCTTGGCCAAATTTTAGTAACATGATGCATGTGCCATACATGGTTATTCCTGCAGTTGGGCGACTGGTAACCTGTAAATCAGTGGATGTTTCAAAGTTTTGTTTTGAGCAGGATAATGAAATATGTGCTGTGCAACTTAAAACTCGAAGGATTCGATTGATGTAATGGTTATGTAGAGCTCTGATTAGTTAGCACAATCAAATGGAGAAATAAGCATATAGACATACTACACGAGGTAGGTTATGTTGAGATTTTCTTGTGTGAAGTCCCGCATTTGTAAGTGAAGAATTTTTATACATTGAAAAGGATCTGTCAGTGTCGCATAACTTTTACTGGAGCATGTGAAAAACAACACAGTTCTTTTTTAGTGAATTCCCCTTCGATATACTTCTCTGTACCAGAACGAATTTTAGAAATTTTACACATTGTTTCGTAGCCAGCATTTTTCGTTAATTCCTTACTGAGTTTCTCAAAAGCAGTTTAACAATACTGTGAGTCTCTGAATACAGCGTTACTGAAATTGCATCTATCAAAGAAAGTAAATGTTACAAGATATTATTTCGAGCTTCCAACTGTGTTATAATAGCAGGTACTTCGGAGAAATGGTTATGGATATTCATCTTGGATGCTAATAGTAGCAAAACATTCCTGAGCCGTGGCAGTGCTGCTTGCATCATCTACATCTAAGAAGCACAACACTGTTTTTACTTCATTGAAATGTTCTTGGAGTATGCCACAGTTTTTAACTAAGAACACTATTGAGTTAAAATTGGATGAGGATGTGAAGACAGATTTGGAAGGACTTCATGAATTTTTTGAACTCTAATCGGTGACAGTACACTTTCTATACGCTAGAGACAAGAAGATCCACGTCTTTATATCGGCTCCTATTTATTCGAGGTGACATAAACCGTCTGAATGATAAAATGATGGCTAGGAGTGAAATTTTACATAATTTGGATAAAATAAGCTATATTAATTAAAAAGCATAAAATAAGTAAGCAAGCCCCTTATTTCCACAAAAAAGCATTTATAGTAATAGTAATATTTATTGAGGTACTAAGCTTTTACAATTTTTGGACTGCCCTCTGTTTTGGCCCAGGCCACTGCTACACAGGACAGTCCATTAAGTATATTTACAGACATGTTACAATATGTATTATTACAGAATAGTCACTTATTATTCCTTCTCTCTTTTTACAGTCCACACCCACTTGTTTTTAACCTTACTTAAAAACGGACCTATGTTTTTATAATTTTTACTTAAAACCTTGATTAAGCTGATTTTCCTATTCATTTTTGATATTTGACATTCTTTCCTCCACATCTCTGTTTCCTTACAATCAAACAATATATGTTTTATATCCTCTTTATCCCCACACAATGGGCACTCGTCTTATGGGTATCCATTTCTTTGACCTCTTAATCTCCATATCCCTGCTCTTATCCATGCTAACCCCTTTCTTTCTTCACTGTTAGTGCTATCTATATACCTCTCCCTCCCCCAACTATTTTTCAATGGAATATAGAAAACAAGTGATCTCTTCTCTGCTATTTGACTAAACAGTTTCTGTATCTCCATGTCTTCAAATCTTATTCTAACCCCTTTCCAAAAACCTTTATAATTAGTTTCTCTCTTTCTCCAAATATCACCCATACCATTATTTTCCAAATTATTTCGTAAATTACTTACCCATCCTTTATTTGGTAAACTTAGTTCTTGATACTTCAAGCATTGTTTCAGTATATTGCCCTCCTCTAAATTCAATATCCTATACCAATATTTTAGTACCCTTTCTATAACTAACCCTTTTCTTGGAACTCTCCCCATTTCAATTAGAGCTACTTCATTTGCAGTTGATATTGGCAGCCCTAGAACTTCCTTACAAAACCCCCTGTGTACATAATCTAAAACTTCCCATCCCTTTTCTAGCCCCCACATCTCAATACCATATAGCATTCGTGCCTCAACCACCGAATTATATACCCTTTCTAACCATTTCATTTCCATTTCAGGTGTTTTATACAAACATCCTCTTACAGCTGCCATTGCTGCTTTCCCTTTCGCCAGTGCGCATTTCTCTTGCTTCTCCCATTTCCCTCCTGCATCAATTTTCATTCCTAAGTAATTACATTCACGTACTACTTTATATTCGATTCCCTCTTTGTACCACTTCTCATGTTTACTCAGTTTAGTACCTTTTTTAAAAACTACAATTTGGGTTTTAGCTCTATTCACCTTTAGGCCCCAAGCTGCACAATATTTATCTATTTCTTGTAAAGATATTTTTAGCCCATTCACAGTAATAGCACCAATCACCAAGTCATCTGCATACAATAATCCAGGGATTTGTATATTATTAATTACCGGCAAGAAATTATTATTATTGCTTATATTTTTCAATATATCATCTATGAACAAGTTAAACAAAACTGGGCTTAACTTGCACCCTTGCCTTAGCCCTTTTTCCTGGTGTATGTCCCTAGTTATTGCACCTTCTTCATATTTTATACAAAATGTGTTCTCTTTGTATAACCCTTGTAGGATGGTTACCATTTTGTTACTAACCCCCTTCATTAATAATTTATACCACAGCAAATTCATCTCTATTCGATCAAAAGCTTTCTCGAGATCAATAAAGGCCATATATATTTTACCTTTTTTATATCTTAAATACTTGTCCACTAGTGTTTTTATAATAAAGACATTGTCCACTGTTCTCCTACCTTTCCTAAAGCCCATTTAATATTCTGAAAGAATATTGAATTCTTCAATCCATTTTTGCATCCTATCAGCTAGTATTCCTGTAAAAATTTTACCCACATTGGACAGCAGTACAAAAAAAAAAAAAAAAAAAAAAAAAAAAAAAAAAAAAAAAAAAAAAAAATTATAAGCATTTCACTTAAAAATCCGGGCCCTAGTTATAAGTTATATTGATCTCCAACTGGCAGCTCTGAAAATTTTTAAGTCTAGCTTGAAAAATTATTGCATTCACTATATAGACAAAGAAAGACAATAATATGTGGCAGTATAAATATATTTTTTCTAGTGCCCAGCTGTCGGAGAAGTCAGCTTACTGATATCCTTTAATACATTGCACACTTTTAACTTCCCCACAAGAGTAACTTGCACATCAAAAACAGTAATTGGTAATATTTTTGTGAATGAAAGTATATTTGGTTATTCAACAGTACGTCCACTAATTAATGGGATTTTGGACCATGTTGCTCAGTTGATCAGCTTTTTTTGTTAATCCTGAGGTGAGGAATGCATATAGGTGTGTTAGACATGTTCGTAAATAAAGAAAATGTTGCGAACTTCTCCCGGTCACTCCAACAGGAATCATGGAGTGATTTGTACTCCTTTATTAATGTAAAAAGTCAGTGATAAGAGTGTCCACAACAAGGGCAAAAAAGTGGGATTACGAATGAACCTCACAAAAACAAATATTATGACCAACTCCACAGAAAGCATTATTCAAGTAGATGGAGAACAAATAGAATACTAATGTAACAACTTAGGATACTCGACGCATGTACGAGCGAAACGTCAGGAACTTCAGCTTTTCTGACTAGCTCACGGCCAGTAAGCCCGGAAACTTCTACATATTACTAAATAGAATACTGTAACAACTGCATTTACCTAGCCAAATGCGAGTCTCTTAGGGACAAGGGATGCAGAAATAAGGAGAAGAGTAAAATTAGCATGGGGTAAATTCTGGAGCCTTAAATTCATTCTTCAGAACAAATATTAACACCAGATATTAGAATAGAAACTCTTCAAACCTGCATCATTCCAGTCTACTATACGGTTGCCAAACTTGGGCACTAACGAAGAAACAGGCTCTGATGCTACAAATATGCCAATGGAAGATGGAAAGAAAGATGCTGAACGTCAGCCTAAAAGATAAAGTGAAAGAAATGTTGCGAAGAAAAAGTGGCCTAGAAGATGTAGCTACCAGAGCGAAGAGGATAAAATGGTAATGGGCAGGACATGTAGCGAGAATGCATCAAGACAGATGGGCATGTGCCATAACAGTATGGGACATACGACAAGGGAGGAGAAGCAGAGGACGTCCGAGGCTATGATGGTCCCAACAGTTCAAGGATGGACTAGATGCAAAGTGGATTAGAACAGCAAAAGACAGACATCAATGGAATCAAGTGGTAGCAGTTCTAAAGTGAAAGTGAAAATGAACAATCATTTCTAGATATAACAATACAGTATTAATGATAGACAAAGAACTGGGATTTGCTCACCCTATAACAAACAACCAAGCTGACCCCACCAGTGGGTGGGAGGTCCTTGCTCTTAAGGGATGTTATGGGCTATTTATTTATTTTATTTATATATTTAAATGGGGGAAAACTCACTGTCATTTTGAATCCTGTTTCCAGTGCAAATTATGCTATTTGCTTAATTGACCACCAGAGTGGATTTCAGTAGGTGTTGAGACATCATACATTCAGAAGAGAAAGCTCTACTTTACGATTAGGCATAGCAGTGATACTAACCTTATAGTGCCCACCTCAGTAGTGTAGATGGTGGCGTGTCTGCCTTACGTTCAAGAGGTTCTGAGTTCGAATCTCGGTTAGGGTGAGTTACCTGGATAAGGTTTTTTCTGGGGTTTTCCCTTATCCTGATAGACAAATGTCGGGTACTCTAAGCTCCATGGACCCCAGATTTATTTGAGCATCACTTCACCCATTTCATTCACCGTCCGATATGATTTAACATTGGAGGACATATATTACAAAAAAAAAAAAAAAAAAACCCTATGTCATTACAAAAATATTGCAAAATCCTAAAAAAGTATAATTAGGCAAGCTAAAGCTAGATATTACAAAAAGGCTATAGAAAATTTAGATAATAAATTAAAAACCAATTGGGATATTGTAAAAAAGAAACAGGTGGAAACCTCCAAACTCATGAGGACTTTACTCTGAAAGTACATCATGTTTAATAATGTCTTCTTAAATGTTACATCAAGGTTCAACATTAGTCAGGGGAGTAAATATGCTGCTTTAATATATCAAAATTTAACTGTAGTTGAACACCACAGTGAAGCGAAGTAATCTATAATTTAATAATGCTGCTTTAAGTTTTTTGAAGACCAGCTACCAAACTGAATTTTCACAATTTAAGCCGGAGTGTGTTAAACCGGCACAGATAATTGATTTTGAGCTGTTTGAGCATTAAAATAAAAAAAATTATGGAGGGTATGATGAAATATCTAGTAAGGTGCTGAAAGCTTGTACTGAGATATTAAGTACACTGCTATGCCACTTGTGTAATCAATCCTTAGTATCTGGAATTTTTCCAGAGAAACTTAAGTATGCTACTGTCAAACCTTTATTAAAAAAGAAAAAGGAATAAACAGGATCTGTCCAACATTGACCTAGATCATTAATGACAACTTTCCCATAAATTTTGAATAGGTAATGTTTGACAGATTGTACAATTTCTTTGAACGTAATATTCTAGTAAAATTACAGTTTGGTTACAGGAAAAGTGTGTCAACAGAAAATGCAGTGTACATGTTTACTAATGAAATCCTCTCAGCACTTAATAAGAAAATACTTACTGGAGGTGTATTCTGTGATCTGGCTAAGTCTTTTGACTGTGTTAATCATGAAATTGTAATAGAAAAACCAAAGTTTTATGGGATTAATAATAAACCACCTTAGTTGGGTTAAGTCTGATTTGGAGAAAGGAGGCAATGGGTTAAAGTAAATAATTCTCATCAGTGGTGGAGTTCTGATTGAGATCATTAAATATGGAGTTCTGCAAGGTTCAATTCTTGGACCGACAGAGCGACTGAGATGCTGGCTGGCTCCAGAAGGTTGTTACTATGTGCCCATCACACATACATACATCACTACACTCCAGAAAGTAAATCATAGTCAAAACAGTAGATTGTGCCAGGTGAACCAGCTCAAAAAAATGCAAAGTCAATTTTGTCAGCTAACAAGGTTATGGCAAGTGTTGTCTGCGATGCACAGGGAATTATTTTTATTGATTACTTGGGAAAGGGTAAAATTGTCACTGGTGACTTTAGCGCAGGTTACTGCAACGTTTTAGTGATGAGGTGAAAAGAAAAGGACCTTATTTGGCAAAGAAAAGGTCTTGTTTTTTTATGACAATGCTCCGACCCATTGTTCAGGCATTGCAATGAGAAAAATGTTCAAATTTAAGTTTGAATTGCTCTAACATGCACCCTACTCACCAGATCTAGCACTCAATGACTACCACCTGTTCCTGAATCTCAAAGAATATCTTGGAGGATGAAGGTTTCACAGCAGCGAGGTCATTGATGCAGTAAACAGCTATTTTGAGGACCATGATAAACCATACTACAGAAATGGTGTAATTAAATTAGAACACTGATATCACAAATGCATTAGCCTTTCTGGAGATTATGTTGAGAAATAAAGAAAAGATGTTTTTAAATGTTTATTTTATTGTGAGGCCCAGGACTTATCAGCTGACCCTCGTTCTTATACACAGTCCAGACTTTTACTCCTTGTATTATGAAACTTATAAAAATTTTAAAGTCTCTTCCATAAAATATTGGCATAATTAAAGAAGCAGTACGGCAGTGGGGAGGTTTGGTGATACCAAAGCAGAGTTAGGACCTTAGGAGCTCTGCGGGAGAACACAGTTAAATGCTACGCCATGTAATACAACCTACTACGTCATGCGTCAGGACCGTACAAACACTGCAGGCACTGCTGTTAGTGGCAGAGTGGCTGTGTTTGGAGACAGTGATTTGTTCACTGACAGTGAAGAACATAAATGTCAGAAGCACGTAAAAGCACAATGGACGAAGAGTTAGCAAGAGGTGATATTTTCACACAGAAGGGAATGCATGATATGCTATGTAGAAATTAAGGGCACTAAACCCAAATGGCTGAGGCAGTACTGCAACACTAAGAACCATCAAGCAAGGATTTTAGCAAAAACAGAGGTTGAAGAACAATCAGGGCCAAGTGTAACTTCACCGTCTCAGTCCTAAAATTTCAGGATTTGTGTGAGATGGTGTATGCAAATAAACTGACGCACACATTGGAAAATACACATTTTAAGTACTTCATACAAAAGTATACTAAACGAGATCCTCCTTCTCACAGCTTTACCCAAACGAGAACTACCACAATGTTATAATGATGTCATATCGCAAATACGAAAAAGATTGGGCAAAAATAAAATGTGGATTTCTATTGATGAAACCGAAAACGCTATTGACAGGCATGTTACCAATGTCGTGGGAATGCTATTGCCAGACAAACCAGAAGAAACATTTTTATTAACAGCAGAAATTAGTGCAAAGGTGAACCATGTAACAATTGCAGACATATTTAAAACAAGCATGATGCTGTTGTATCCAGAAGGAATAAATATAGATAATGTACTCCTTTTCATCACCTACGCTGCAAGTTACATGATAAAAGCAGGCAAGGAGCTTCAGAACATGTATCCTAACATGTTGCATTTGAACTGTCTGTCGCACGGACTCCATCGTGTAGCCGAGGAAATTCACAGAAGTTACAATGATGGAGACAGTTTCATTGCAAACGTCAAAGAGATATTTTTGAAAGCTCCAAGTAGAAAATGTAAACATCTGTTTACCTCCTCAGCCAGTTACAACTCGCTGGGGCATCTGACTAAATGCTGTTATGTATTATGCAGATCATTACGACATAGTTACTGAAATTCTCAATGTGTTAGCAAATGAGCATAGTTCTGGAGTACGAGCCACTCAGTCCCTCATTTCAAGGAAATTACACAAAGATTTGCTGTTCATCAGAAACAGTTTCTCACACCTGTCCAAAACCATTGTTCAGCTAGAAAAGAGAGGTAATAAAATGCCTCATGCCATAGGGCTCATAGAAGAACTAGCTCAATAGATAGACTCAGCAGCTACGGGACCTGTCATGGATAAAATAAAGGACAAAATTCAAACCGTACTTAGAAAAACCAAGGCTATTTTAAAATGTAAACATAAATAATTTGTAAGCACATAAGGAAACAGTGCTTATAAGGCAATGTGATTACCAGTATATTATGTTTGCACCTGTTACATCATCTGATGTCAAGAGAACTTTTTCTAACTACAAATATTGCTTGAGTGACAGAAGGAGGAGATTTACCTTCCAAAAGTTTAAAATGTATGTTATACACTGTAATAAGTTAAACATTTTAAGAGTAGGCATTTATTTTGTATTGCAGAAGTAATTTATTTTACTTTATTATTCAAAATGTGTTTTGTTATACATCTACTTCTACTGAATGATTCTGAAAACGGTGACATAATTTACATACTGTTTTATTAAAGCAGTTTGTAGCACATTTTTATAACCCTAAGGCGGCCGACTTTGTGTTTTACTGGTGTTAAACCACGCCCCTCTTCCTATACTCACAGCATGCACGCACAACAAGCAAGTCCAAGATGTCCTAAGTCTAGTGATAAGTTTAGGGACAAGCAGAATGCATTGATGGAAAAAAAAAATATATTCTGGGTTCCCTATTTTGCTATGACAAAGATGTAGGTATAGCAGTACAAATATGCGTAACAAATGTGGCTAAATTAAAGTATGCCCCAATTTTTCAGTATCAGTTGAAAGGTCTTTTTCAGTGTATAAAAGCTTTGTCAGATAAAAGATGCAGGTTACACTGGAAAATTTGGAAAAATTAATACCAATATACTGTAATGTCAAATACCAATATGGTAGAAATGTTGCAACAGTTACGATTTCAGATTAAACATAAGTCAAAAGCTGAAATAAGTAGGTGAACTTTGCATTTTTGCAATAAATAGGTATTTTTATTTGTCTTCATTGTTCTCTTGTTTCTTCATTTGGCTCTTTATTTGGGATCTCACAGAGAAACAAATGTATTAATGTATATTTCATAATGCTCCATTCATTTATGTTGATTCCGAGAACTTACCAAACCACCTTTGTATATACAATAGACCTTGTTGCCCTGTGGTATAATTCATGATATGTTTGTTTGTTTCCAGATTTAGCAGAGGCATAAACAGCTTTGAAATTGGTAATTCCCTATCACAGAAGGAGAGCGAGTTCTTTACCAAGAACATTACAATGATTGTGCTTCTGGACAATGATTGTGATGTAACAGTACAACAGAAATTAAATCATAAATTTCTTTTGTACACTGTTCTTCACAGAAGGAGAGTAAATGCAAACATCAGATTAAGCCTGAGGCTCTTTCATGTAGTAATAACTACAAGATGGAATTTGGTACAGAGAAAGAAAGGGAATTTCTTCCTGAGGATCTTGCAGTGAAGATTAAGAAAGAATACAGTGATTATGAAATAGAAATTAAAGAAGAACCTTGGGGGCTGGAAAGAGAAACCTCATTTATTTGCAATGACATTAAGGTAAGTATCTATTAGAGTTTGTTACTGTATTAATTATTTTAATTATGTAATATAGAATTAATAAGAATAAGTAATAATGTGAATGTGTGCAATGTTCATTAGAGGGTTATGATGGTGATTGTTCTTCATAAGACACTTGAGGGGAGATTGGTTAAAATTGTTCAACAATATGCTTGTTTTATACTGGTACCTAACAATTACTCACTTTCCTCTAACATGAAAAATGAATGGTAAATGGAATCATAGGAAATTAAATCAGTAGAAGACAATCCTATTATGAAGTGTATTGTTTCTGCTTTTACCCAATAGAACTGCAAGCTTGTAACAGGAAAACAAAAAAAATATCATTGTACAGCAAATTTGTACATTTTGATTCAGATGAGGTGGCAGTTCTCGAAATATGTGCAAAAGGCTGGATGATTGTATCTTCTGTTGTTAAGGGAGGAAACGTGAGGTACACACGTAACATTGAGAGATTTATAACATAAACATTGGAGTTCTTTAGGCTGTCCTCTTGTTATAAAATTAAAGTGGATGAACATTTCATAATGTTATTTTGTGTGTATTTGATCTGCGCTTGTAAAAGCATTTAATTCATTTGTTTTCATATCTTATTCACAGCCATCTGAAAATGTTACACAAATATAACTATTTGTAACAAAAACTTCACTTATCTTAAGAAAAATGATCTCAAATGTTTTCTTATGAATGGAGATCGATTTCACAAACAAATCACTTGTATCGTCAATGCAAAACACTTCGTCGTCAAGGATATAGGTTACCATGTTGTTATGTTTTTTCAATATTACAAAAATCTGAAAACGAAACAAACCTAAAAACAGAATCAACTGCTAGTATTTCAAAATTTAATAAACACATGAGACAACTACCTTAAAGCTCAACTACCTTAAAACTAGCTCAATGGTAAGAGTGGTTGGACTGCAACCAGAAGATCGATGGTTCAAATCCCGGCTATGGCATTGAATTTTTCAGCCTGACACTATCTTTCCATACTTTAGCCTACACACGGCCAGTGTGACA
The DNA here is from genome assembly GCA_030765055.1 of Mantis religiosa. NCBI lineage: Eukaryota > Metazoa > Arthropoda > Insecta > Mantodea > Mantidae > Mantis > Mantis religiosa. The sequence continues at coordinate 165,360,170 of CM060956.1, forward strand.
GAACAATTAATTTCCAGAAATGGCCTCATTTCGATGAAGTCATGCTATCAATATTACAATACAATATCGATTCGATTTTGCGCAATAAATTAGCTGCCATATCATACGGGAGACTTGACAACCCTGCATTAAGGAGACTCATCCAGTTTGGGTAGGGCTCTTGGTTTAAGATCTGTATATGCAGGAAATACATTCTCACCCTGCACATGAATACAGCCAATCCAAAGCTTAAACTTCAGTATCAGTGAAAAGCTTTCTTACTGCAATTCAGCAACAGAACAATCCCTCCGCATATACGTTAAACACATTGTGACACTTCTCCATAGAATCATTTGCAAAGTTCACATTTAACTCCTGGTTTAAAATTTGTACTTTCTACTGGCACTTCACAGTAACAAATAATGTAGGTAAAACAGCTGGTTCAAAACTTCTATATCTGGGAAACCTGTTTAGTGGCAGGTATCAGTAATAGCCAATTCACAATTTAAATAAGTCCTGGTTCAAGAGTTGTTAATATAGTGCGATCCATATAAACCTGAACCATTTCAATAGCCCATAACTTTTGAACCAATAATTGGACACATGTGCAACTTTGGGGGAATATAATACACAATTGGGAGATTATATTACACTATTTACATCTCAGAGAGAATGTTGCAAGTGTCCTCCACCAGCATCTATACATGTTTGTACTCGTCTCACCATATTCTCTCAAGTTTTAAGGAGATGATATCAAATTGGGAGAAAGTTATTTCCAGCAAGATGTAGCAATGTGCTGTACATCTAATGACACCATGGAGCTTGTAACCAGTTTCTTTGATAATCAAATATTCTCAATGTCAGTGGCCCCCCAGGCATCAGGCATCATTGGCCGGACTTTTTCTTGTGGGGGTATCTAAATAGTGAACAAGAATAGGCCACAACAGTTGATGTTTTCAAGGAATACATTTGAACTGAAATAAGTAACATTGGCAAGGATACTCTCCGTAAAACATCTGAGAATATGGTGAGACGAGTGCAAAAATGTATAGATGCTGGTGGAGGGCACTTGCAACATTTTCTCTGAGATGTAAATAGTGCAATGTAATCTCCCAATGGTGTGTTATATTCTCCCAAAGTTGCACATGTGTCCTGTTATTGGTTCAAAAGTTATGGCGTATTGAGATGGTTCAGGTTTATATGGATTGCACTATACTTAAAACATTTTTATTGCCATACATAAAAAAAACTGGAAATCCACAGCTTAAATAAAGCATAAGTGAACATATTTTAACACGTAGTAATCATCCACTTACCGTAAAACACTGCGTGACTGTATGTGATGTGGATTTGCAGAATAGATAACAAGGTTAATGAAATGTTGCTCAAAAACCAAGCATGGTTTCGATACATAATTACTAATTAGCACAGCAATTTTTAAAGCATAAGTGAACGTATTTTAACACGTGGTAATCATCTGCTTACGTAAAACACCACTTGGCTGTATGTAATGTGGATTTGCAAGGTTAATTAAATATTGCTCAATAACCAAGCATGGTTTCGATACATAATTAATTAGAGCAGGTTTTTAAACATACGTGAATGTATTTTAAGTTTTCCCAATCTGCTCTTGGCCAAAGCACCCTGGTCACATTTCTATAAAATTTTGTAATTATGTTTTAAATGTGGTTCATCATGACTACTTTGAATTGCTTGTGTTTATTTTGCTGACTGTAAATAGAACAATAAGATACTGCACAAGGTTCTAGTAAACCAATATTTGTTTTAGGTTTTCACAGAGTGGAAGAGCAACATTAAACGTAAGGTGAGGCTCTTGTTCGCAGAGTGTCAGAAGACTGGTGGTGGCACATCTAGTGCTAAACCACTTACAGATTTAGAACAGCAGCTAATTGCACTCATTGGAGAAGTTGTCATAGGTTTTGAAGGTGTTGCAGACAGCTTTGATTTAACTGTGAGTATTGATTTACATTTGAGTGAGTGTGTGGGGTTTTAGGGCCCGTCGACAACAAGGTCATTTGGGCCGATTTACATTTGTTTTTTTGTTTTAATATTATTCAAGTGCTTGAATGTATCAAGAATGTATCATAATACTATTAAGTGCTTGAAGTATCCATGTTTTGGACACATCAATTGTTGAGTGTTATACCCTTATATGCATTAAAGGCAGTTTTATATTGTAACTCCCCAAAACTTTTCCTGAAGTAGCACTCCAGCCATTTTTTAAGTGAGGGGAAACAATTTAAATTAGGAATTGCAGGTTGCAGATGTAGTCATTATATAACTTAGGCCCCACATCTTTTTGAAGAAAAAAATTCAGATGCTTTATTTACACAATTCTACTTCTTTAAGCTGGTACATTTTACAATAATCTTTGGGAATTTCTAGAATAATTACCGTTTCTATAGCATATAGTACTTACATTTTGGAGGAGCATTCACCACACAATTAGATCACTTGCTTGCAATTGACCCAGTTCTGGGTTCTAAGGTAAAGGTTTCTTCAGTGTCAGGGATATCAAATTTAAAAATAATCAACAGTTTGATATCTTATTGTTTTAAGTGCAAATTCAATTCTGTAAATCTAGATAACTACCAACATTGAAATGAATGTAATGCACAGGATTGTAAGTATTGTCACCCTGGCGGTAGAATCACGAAGCTGATGAAAAAAATGATGACCGGTAGCGACAGACAGTTGAATGTAGTTTTTGTAAAATAAACAGTTTTCAGGTAAGCTAGCAAAACGTAATGGTGAACAGTGTATTTCGAGGAGAATAAAGTGTAGTAATTGTGTTTTGTAACCTCGTTTTATTATTTCACGAACCCACAAAGTCACAATTGGTGTCAGAAGTGCGACGAGATGGAGGCTGCATTGGAAAAGATTTTGGAGAAGATGACGGAAATGAAAGCAGCAAATGACAACTTCGCTGCGGAAACAGAAGCGGCGAATAAGAACCTGGGCCTGACCACGAAGCTGTAGACTACAAATGACAACCTGGCCGCGGAGTTGAAACAAATAAAGACCGAATTGACCACAGAAATGAGGGCAGCGAACGACAGCCTGGCTACGGAGATGAAAGCGGCAAACGAGGCTCTTGCCGTGAAGTTTGAAGAACAGTTGGCCGGCGTGAGGGATAACGTGACGGAGCTGGGCAAGCGGATGGGCCAAGTGGACGAGCGCGTCGAGGACCTGGCGAGCCGCGTTGACGACCTGGAGGGAAAGGCCGACACCAGCGTCAAGTCCCTGAACGCCATAGTAGAGGACGTCGTCGGCAGGAATTTGAAGGATTTGAAGGCCGACGCGCCGGGACGCGACACAACATCTGCGCGCGTCAACATCTTCCGCCGCCAGTTCGACACAGTGGCCAAGCACAACAGATGGTCACCGGAGGAGGAGGAGGCCACACAGCTAATAGCCAGGCTCCAGGGACGGGCCGCGGAAGTCCTAAACGCGGTGCAGACAACGGTGGTGCCCAAGGACATCTGGGAGGCCCTGGAGAATCGTTTTGGGAACCACCGCTTAGCCGCAGCGTACCGCAGCCAACTAAAGGCAAGGTCACAGCAGCCGGGGGAGACGCTGCAGGAGGTAGCCATAGCGATTGAGCAGCTAGCTAGCAAGGCCTTGGTTGACCTGCCACTGGAGTTCGTATCCCGGGAAGCCGCCTACAACTTTGTCGACGGGGTACGGGACACGGAGATTCGTCAGCGCCTAATGCTCGGCGATTATAAAACCATCCACGAGGCGCCGACAGCGGCATTAAGGATGGAGGCGGCCAAGGTAGCATCTATCCCGACGTCGAGAACGAGGAGTGTCCGCTACGCCGGAGACAGAAGACCAGCTGTGGGACGACGGCGAACACCTAGTGGCCTGTGCTGGAGGTGTGGACAGCCCGGGCACCTGCAGAGAGACTGCCCACACCAGGAAGGGCAGCGGGAAGAACGAGTAAGGCCCGGCGTGGAGAGGGGCACGTCGGCGCCATTACCACCATCCCCTCGAGTGACAATCCACGCCGTCAACCGGCCGATGGATGACAACCTCATCGCGGACGGTTGGGTAAGAGGAAAGCCGTGCCGCATGCTGGTGGACACCGGGGCGGCCGTGACCATCATCAGACCTGACGTGGCGAAGGGTTTGCCGACGAGGAAGCCGAGCCGACCATACGAGCTTGTGACGGCATCGGGCGACACCATACCTGTGGAGAAGCAGGCCCTACTGGAGCTGACCTTGGGACGGAGTGCCGTGCGTCTGTGGGTGTTCGTCGCGAAGGTGGCTGAGGAGGTGATTCTGGGACTGGATGCCCTCAGGAGCCACGAGGCGACGGTCGACGTCGGCAGGAAGGTCCTGAGGCTCAACGGAGAAGAGGTTATACTCCGTCAATCAGAAGAGCGCCTTAGAATTTGCAGGGTCATCTTGAGCGAAGACGTGGTTGTCCCCGCAAGGAGCGAAGTGTTAGTGACGGCGCGACCGGAAGGCCAGACAGCAGGTGGGGTTCAGAGGCTGCAGGAGTACGATCCCGGGGAACATCGCAGAGGGAAGAGTCACGGTAACGCGGACGCTATGTCCCGAAGACCCTGTCCAGAAGAGTGCGGCCAATGCACAAGAGTGGGGAGGAAGGAGCGTGTCACAGCAGTTCGAGTAGTCACGGCAGTGCCTGCGGATGGCTGGGATAGCGCAGGCCTGAGGAGGGAGCAGCTGGCGGACGCAGACTTGGGGCCACTCTTGAGGGATGTGGAGAACCTGGTGGACCACCTCCACGACATGCACGAGATGGCTCGCCAGAACATCCAGAAGGCGAGCGACCACATGAAAACCCGATACGACAGGCAAGCCAACAGCTAAGGGTTCCAGCAAGGTGACCTGGTCTGGTTGTACCGCCCGACCCGGACCAAGGGACGCTGCCCGAAGCTTCAGCAGTCATGGCAAGGACTGTACCGTGTGGTGAAGAGGATTAACGACGTGGTCTACCGCATCCAGAAGGTGCCCCGAGGAAAGATGTTGGTGGTACACCTGGATCGCCTGGCCCGCTACAAAGGCGCTGTTCGGGACGACCAGCCTTGAGGAGGGAGTAGTGTCACCCTGGCGGTAGAATCGCGAAGCCGATGAAAAAAATGATGACCGGTAGCGACAGACAGTTGAATGTAGTTTTTGTAAAATAAACAGTTTTCAGGTTAGCTAGCAAAAGGTAATGGTGAACAGTGTATTTCGAGGAGAATAAAGTGTGGTAATTGTGTTTTGTAACCTCGTTTTATTATTTCACGAACCCACAAATTCACAGTATGTTCATACACTTACAGCAAAATAATTCACCATTGTTATAAATTATGTATTTTTTCTCTTCTCAGGCATATGCAAGAACTTACAGCCAAGTGGCTGAAGAAGTTGAAAAACAAGAAGTGCCAGCAGTTTTGCCAGCACCACTACAAGGACCACCATCACCACAGCAGGAACCGCCAACACCAGCACCGCAGCGTGCAACACCGTGTGGCTCTAGGAGGTAAGGAAAGAACAGGTTGTGCTAAAAGTATGTGTTTCAGTTAAAGTATAGGATACTGTATGTCGAGCCAGCCTCCCTTATTTGTATACTGTAAAAGTCAAACCCCCATAGTTATGGACAGCATAAACTTAAAAGAACTGCTGCTAAGCAAGATTAACATTGAAATACAATGATTGTTCAAGGAGAAAGATGTCTCAACTATGTTATTTGCCTTAAATTTAATGCCAATTGACTCTTTTCATGTAATGCTTGATATCAATTGAGTTGTCTGTTCCAAACATTTTAAGGATTCTGCAGCATTTTAATTAGAAAGACAACTGAGGGCATGCTTTCCTTAGCAGATCATCATTCCCTGAATATTGCCAGTTGACATATTTTCATTTGGTACGGCAATATTTGCAAATTAAAACTCAACCTTTTCATTTTGAAATCACAGCTTCTTTTTCTTTATTTTGGATAAGCTATTGTAACTTTGAAATCGTTATTGAAGTTCTGACCCAGGTCAACCATGAGATTATTATTCAAGTCCCACAGATGAACGAGTAACATAACTTTTCACTGAAGCAAACTACGAAATTCCATCACTGGAACTAATGTACACTCCTGCTATCCTAAGAAGCACACTTTCCTGTGAGCAATTCCACAAACAGCTCCATTTATCTTTTACCTACTGGTAAGCTACTCTTGTGCATACAACTTGTGAATGCAATATGATGTAACACATGGGCGGAAGTGTCACGTCATCTGTCACGCTTGTGCACGTGGGCGCAGAGTAATACAAAAAGTGTGTTTCTTAGGATGATGCAGTATAGCTAGACATGTCTAGACCCCTCTGCTTGCCCATGCCTTAGAACTTGCTAATGCTAAATCCTTTCATGGAAGTGTTGAAAACAGTGTTGTTGTATAAATTAAATTAATTGGGAGTCGATCAATGACACAAAACAACACTTACTTTTAAATTTTCCCAGAACTGGTTTCTGAGGCCTTCCCTCTATCTTCAGCCGGACATCGACTTGTTCTCATTGGTGTAGCTGGCAATATTTTGTCATCGGTCTCCTCTGGTGGCGGTTCGAGGAACTTGCTGAACAAATCTTTCTGGGGGATGTCGAAATTGAATACTTTGTTCCTATTTTTTGAAATAAAGATTTGTTCCCATGTGGACAGTTCTTCTTTTCCTGTTGTATGTTTTAGTAATTTTGGTTCTGGATTTATGTTGTGGTTTTTTTTCCCAAAAATGCGTGGCAACTGCTGATTTTTCTAATTGTTTGTATTTTATGTTCCTAAAGTGTTCCTTTGCTCTTGTTTCTAAATTTCTTTTGGTTTTTCCAATATAAATTTGACTACAGTCACAGCATTCAATTTGATATATACCAGATTTTTTGTTAGATGGAATGGCATCTTTGATGTTTGAGCAAATTAGGTTTTTTAAGGAGTAATGGTTCACTGGAGCTAGTTGAATGTTTTGTTTTTTGAAGACTTTTTTGAATTTATCAAAGGCCCATGGATGGTAAGTGAATTTTTTGAAGTTCATTTTAGTTTCTGTAGCTGAGAGGGTTGTGGTTTCCTTTAGTAGTTTCTTCTTTTTTGCTAAGTTCACTTTTTTGTCTACTAGTGATTTGGGAAAGTCATTTTTCTGTGCTATTTCAATAATTTTGTTGTATTCTATTTTGTATTCTTCTGCTGTGAGAGGGATGTTGACCAGTCTGTGTGCTAAACTATTAAAGATTGCCTGTTTGTGGGATCTTGGATTGTAGCCATTAGCTCTTATGTAGTTGTCTGTCTGTGTTGGTTTTCTGTAAATGCCAAAGTTTATTCTATTTTTATTTCTGATTATTTTTAGATCTAAAAATGGTAAATACTCGTCTTTTTCAACTTCTACAGTGAACTTGATGCTTTTTTCTTGAATATTTAAAAGTTTTAGTGCATCACTGATGTGTTTTTTTGGCACTATGGCAAATATGTCATCTACATATCTTTGCCAGAGTTTGAACATCCATGGGAAACCTTTAGTGATCCTTATTTCTAGTGCACTCATGTACAGATCGGCCAAGAAGGGTGATAAGGGGTTACCCATTGCTAAACCAGAAGTTTGATGGAAATATTTTGTTTGAAACTGGAAGAAATTCTGTTCTATGCATAATTTGGTAAGTTCGATGTAATCTGAAATTTCAAGTGATGACATTCCAAGTGATTTGAGCCATTTTTAGCAAAAAAGAAGAAACTACTAAAGGAAACCACAACCCTCTCAGCTACAGAAACTAAAATGAACTTCAAAAAATTCACTTACCATCCATGGGCCTTTGATAAATTCAAAAAAGTCTTCAAAAAACAAAACATTCAACTAGCTCCAGTGAACCATTACTCCTTAAAAAACCTAATTTGCTCAAACATCAAAGATGCCATTCCATCTAACAAAAAATCTGGTATATATCAAATTGAATGCTGTGACTGTAGTCAAATTTATATTGGAAAAACCAAAAGAAATTTAGAAACAAGAGCAAAGGAACACTTTAGGAACATAAAATACAAACAATTAGAAAAATCAGCAATTGCCACGCATTTTTGGAAAAAAAACCACAACATAAATCCAGAACCAAAATTACTAAAACATACAACAGGAAAAGAAGAACTGTCCACATGGGAACAAATCTTTATTTCAAAAAATAGGAACAAAGTATTCAATTTCGACATCCCTCAGAAAGATTTGTTCAGCAAGTTCCTCGAACCGCCACCAGAGGAGACCGATGACAAAATATTGCCAGCTACACCAATGAGAACCAGTCGATGTCCGGCTGAAGATAGAGGGAAGGCCTCAGAAACCAGTTCCGGGAAAATTTAAAAGTAAGTGTTGTTGTGTCATTAATCGACTCCCAATTAATTTAATTGCTAATGCTACTTTATTTGCAGTATTTAAATTTTAACAAGTAAGTTTTGTTTTCAAAATATAAACTTGAAAGAAGCGTAGGGACAGTGAAGCACAAATTAGCACAATTTTGGTGCTAAGTTTTGTTTTGTTACAGAAGAACATGCTATGAGCCATACGATGCCATGCTTCTTCAGGCATTTAGGGAGCAGCAGCAACAAAAGAGTGCCGCAGAAAATTTAAATAAAAAATTAGATAACATTCACACAAGCTTAGTCACTATTAATGAGACACTGGGAAAATTGTGTGAAATTTTTAATAAAAACAAATAAAGAGTATTTGAAAAGACTTGTGTTTTTATTGGTGTTGCATTACAACAGGAGAAATTGAAAGGGATTAGGATAGGGAGAAATATATACATAGACCAAGGAAAAAGCAGGAAGGGGGATTATGGCATGAATGAGAACAGGTACTAGATCTACTGCATGTATGAATCATTCTCAATCAACACTTTGCTGTAGTAAAACATTGGCTTTATTGCAATAGTTTTTCATTTCTGATGCATTGACAACTGTAAAATTTGTGCTTCACTGCAGTAAAATGTGACAGGTTATAGGTTATTTTCATTATCTCCCACTTCATATGCATTATATGTTAAGATGGCGAATGGTATAGTTGTTATTGTCAAGAATGTTTTGGTTTATGTGAAGTATTTATTGCCTGATGACTGGCCCTTGCTCTTCTTCTTTCTACAGCTGAACCTTCATGTGCACCTTGATCTTCCTGATTTGCACCTGAAAACAAATAAAAGTATTAATTTTGAGGAACGTTCACCACAGGAAAAAGTGCACATTTAGGTGCCATATGTTTATTAAATTAACATTCTTTTGTTAAGTTAGCTATGAAACAAAGCTGAAAGACTTGCGTGTAATATGGAATGCTGTATTCCTAAAGTGTTCCACATAGTGAAAGTAATGCTTCTAATTCAATCATCACTATCAAAGGAGCGAACAGTCTGAAAATAGCGCTACTTTAAAATGCCAATGAGCAAAGTCCTTACTTGCTGATAGTGATTACTATTTGTTACCATATGTTTGAGTACATCACCTATGCAAATATTTAGGAGCATAAATGTATGGTTAAGGTTATGTTTTTTAAAATAACCAAAATTTACAAAAATGTTTTACATCCTTCCTTTAATGAATAAAGACTGAATATATACTGAACATCATTTGGTTCCTGATAACCTGTGCATAACCGTAGTTGAGTTTAAAGTTAAATTGTTGAACATTAAAAACTGCAACTGGCACATGCATCTCGCGCAAGGCATCATCTGAACAGTCGCCCAGATGTTGACCTGTTGCCAACTTTTGGATACCAAAAACATGAAATACACCCTAAGCCACAAAGCAAACCAATACAAAGGAATACAAATCCCATTAATGGCAACACTGATTTTGCAAACTTTGCTATCTTTATTTGGAAAGAGCAAACATTCTATTAAGTGAGGCACAACTGAATTATAATTGCCGCATCGTAAGTTGGTGATTGGCGTTTTGCCTCCACGTGCTATTCAGCTGCGAAAACAAGGAGAGGGAATAAACACGTCACTGACACGTCATTGCGGTCGCCTAGCAACCAACAATCCACCAATCAAAAGTAAACTGTTGCCATAGCAACCCGACACGCTTATCCTACGTTGCCAACTCTATCGCACTACACCACGTGCTTTATGCATGACGCTAGTCTATCGGCATGTTGAGGTTTGCAATAAGCAGACACTGCTACTATTGCTGCTTCGCGTATGAATCAGCGGTATCACAATACCGTCGTCGTTCGTTGCCCTTTAGTATGAGACGGTATGCGTTGTTGGAAGGGAACAGGTGTGGATTTAGTTTCAAGGAATATCTTGAGGTTTTCTGGGTGAATGACCAACCTTTTCAGTTTAATGACCAACCCTTCTTACCTGCCTTTGTCCGGTCCAGTTCTAACATGAATAACCCTTACGATACTTAGGGTATTTCTCCCTGTCATCACTGCCAAACTAAGAGTGTACTGCTTCAAGTAGTGAATGTTTCACAGGGTTTAAACAGCTTTACATTTTCGCAACATAATTCGTGTGTTTCGGTGATCAACTTTAGTGTTTCAGAGTAACTTTAATATTTAGCTAATTATCATTACTAATGGCTGTCACAAACACTTGTGCTACAGAAAGAGACAGAAAGAAATTATCTGTGAAGATCACAAAAATGTTTTTGGGTATGGAATCCCAATTAAAGGACAAGTAAGGGAAATTATATGTGCGTGTTCAAGACCAAAGTACGAATTGCTTGAACTGGTAAAAGCAAACTGCAATTCCCAAAATATATAATTAATGAAATTGCTGCAGAAAAAGGCCACAAAATTAATAGACTTCCTCCCTACCATTGCCATTTTAATGCAATAGAGTTGATTTGGGCCCAAATAAAGGGTTATGTAGCGCGCAACAATACAGATTTCACTATAACATCTGTTATAAAACTAACAGAAGCAATAGAAAAAATAAGTGCTAAAAATTGGGAAGATGCTGTTTGTCACACAAAAAAAGTTATAGTATCAGCATGGGAAAACGACGGCGTTTTGGAAGAAAGTGGAAGAACTCATGATTTCCGTGGGAGATTGCAGCAGCTCTGACGGCGACGACAACAGCGACAACGATCAGAAAAGCAGTACCAATGACAGCAGTGACTCTGAGATAAGCGGCATATTCCCGTTGGAATAGAATGCATAATTCTGTGCAGGTATGGCACTTTTGTTTCTCTAAATCTTAACTGTAGCTAACCATTTATTTTTTGTTCATTTCGAAGATTTCGTATGCTGTAATTAGGTAACTGCTCACTTAAACGTGTAGACAGTCTTACGGCAGTCTTATGATTAATACTGCAATACACAAATTTCTAGGAATATGTGCGTGTACATTACCGCAGTCGAACTTCCTCCTCCCCTCTACCCGCCATCTTCGTTGCCTAGCACGTGGCGAGGAACGGTACAGTGGCAACGGCTCTATCCCCTCTCCTTCCCCACTCCTTCAACCGTCAATCACCAACTTATAATGCACCCATAATAATTCACTATGTAGCTTTTCATCACAATAGTGAAAATAAATGAACAGTGAGAAAGCTCGTTTACACACTTCAGTATAATACACATGTGTATTTTCATTTGACATGTTCCACTTCTTATCATAACTAAATACAGTAACGAATTAAACCATTACTTGCATTTGCAAAGTTTTATGATACGAAAGTGCAAAAATTAAATGCATGGCAATGCTTGCCAATAGCCATGCACAGCCCTGGTGCAAAAGTAGTAGACATGTAGCAGCAATAACTCTGTATATTAGAAGACAAATATCTGTGGAACATAAAAATCTTACTTTAATGGTCTTACTGTGTGATTCAAGTTGGATTGGAGAGTTGTCATAAAAAAGCTGTGTACGTTAAATATGTTATTTGTCCTTTGAGTATGAATCACTTCATTTGTTAATTACTAGTCACACCTTCAATGGACGTGTTCGCATGAAAAAGAGAAATAGCAATATAATTTTATTTAACACCTTTTCAACTTGCATTTGAAACATACTTAGCATATGTGTGGTCATTCAAATAATAAAATAACACACCACCAATTTGAAGAATTGGATTGCAACAAATTCCTCTTTTGAGTGCATTGTTTAGATTTTTGTACATATTATTTAAGATTAAGCATTTGAGAAAGGAATGCTTGTTTATCATTCTTTTCAATGATGAATGAATATTGAGTTTCAATGTGAGGATAAAAGATGTATACCTCACATTCAAAATATTGCAGAGAAAAATATTGTTACAGGCAAATAAAATGATATTCTAATTATACCAGTGACAACTCTTAAAAAATGTATTCATCACATTCAGCATGATGCGGTAGCAATGAGAAACATATGACTTGCTAAAGTGTTGAGCATTGCCTGCCTTCCTACGCCTTTTAACTTTTATGCCTACTGTACTAGCTCGTAAATGAAATAGTCACTGTCACATACCTGCATCTTGTTTATCTGCTTCAAGCTTCAAAGGTTCATCCCATTGGATGTTCCATGCAGCCAAGAAATTGTGTAGCGCAGCACAGGCATTAACTATTTGTGCTGCCACAGGAGGGTAGTGTTGCACTCTGTCTTTTAGGAGACACCTGAAGCGCCCTTTTAATACCCCAGTTCATCTCTCTATGGAGTTTCTCACACTTCGCAGAGAGGTACTGTAACAATCCTCTAGTGAACATGGTTGTGCATTCAACACTGGAGTCAAAAGCCATGGTTTGTTGGGATATCCAGAGTCACATGATAACATTCAGTAAAGCATAAACTTCACTTCTGTCATGTTATGAATCATTACTGTTGCTAACACACAAGAACATCAATTTACCCATTAGTATATACTTGTGTTTCAACATTTACAGATGTACATGTAGATAATTAATTTCATATCAGATGCACACTTCCAAGTATATATTAACATTTAATAAAAGAGCTACATGAAGGCAAATGTCTACAATTTAATTACTTTCTTTCAGGTGTGTGTCCTGTACTGGGACTTACCTATTAGCCACAAACTCCGTTTCTGCCTATTGTACATTTCCTTCATATGACCTCTTGGAGGAGATATCATCCAAATTGCTGCATCATGCACAGATCCAGGATATCTGGCATTTACTGACAAAATGTGCAAGTCAGCATCACATATCTAAAAGGAAAAAAAATATTCTTGTGTCATTAAAACTGAGTAACAACAAACACACACATTGGATACAACAGAACATACAGTTCTTCACTCACAATTTGCACATTCACACTATGATGTCCTTTCCTGTCAATAAATGTGCAGGAAGTACAGCATCATGTATTGGAGGGGTTGTGATGGTAACCAAAGTACCATAATTTACTCCCACAACTCCAGGGAAACCAAATTTTAAACTTGGAAGAAGCGTAGGGACAGTGAAGCACAAATTAGTACAAAAGTGAATTTGTCTGCAAATCTGAAACATTTTCATCATTTCAGCAACATTACAAAAACTGGAATTAATATACCTTCGTCATCACACAAATTAAGAGAAAATTAGACACTGTAAGTCGCAGTAAGTATACCTCTGTTTGATCCTGTTTATTTGTTGATCATTAACAGGAAACTTAATATAGCGCTTCATCAGATGCCTATTCAGTGCATCTGTTACTTCCCTCAGTGCTCTGCTGGTTGAGGGCTGACTCATACCAAGGGAATAGTTGTTGCCAACAGAAAGTTGGTAGCTCCCTTGGCCATAAAATAGCAGAGCTGACAAAACCTGTGGTGTAAAGAATTTACATTATTGCAACAATGCAGCCCCTGAATATTGCTTTTCAATGAAAATCAAGGCCTTACTGATTTTTACTTCACTTCACAGAAGTCCAGCTTGTGTTAGTACAACTGTTTAAATTACTGTAAATATTTTCATAGCTGAAATAAGATAATCCACTTACTCTCAACACAATGCTGATACCAGTACTCCGCACAGGATGTTGCATAACTACTTGTAACTCTGCAATTAAATCCAAAGCTGCTGCTTTAGGAAAACGAAATAATCAAATGAAGGATACATTAGGCAGCATAAAGGGATCACTTCTGTCCCTTAAACTCCTTTGTATCCTTCGCTTGGTTTGCCTGCAAAATGAACTGAACATGGGTTACTTCAGTGTACATTTATCACAACAGGACCAACCTTTAATCATTTTATGTATAAGTAAATGACTCTTTTATGAAAAATGCACTTTAAACTTTTATTTGTTTGGTGTATCAATGACTTACTGTAAAGCAATACAACAAATATTTTCTTAGTAGGTATTTCTTGAAGTACCAGTAGCATAGTTAAAACTGAATTTCGAATTTTGTTTAAGCTCTAGTGTGTCCTAAATATGAACTTTGTACTTTTTGTAACCTTTATTATTGAGCTGAGAAGCATACCATTTTACCAACATTTCGATAACCGTGTGGCATATAAAAGAACTTCTCCATTAGGAAATAACACAATTCCTCAGATTTAGGTTAGGAAATGTTTTCGCGCAAGCAAACAGTGATAGGACGTTATATGGACACTTAGCACATACATATGTGGTTTCACTTTACGGTCTTATATTAAAAAGGTTATGGCCTGTTCTTTTTACCCAAATTAAATGTTTAACCTGTTTCAAAGTTATGCAAACACAAAGTAACAACTAAATAGTTGAAATGCTTTGCATGCAATACTTTCTTACTAATACTAATAATCAGTACTGAAATTAAATACAAGCTATGGTACTTTCGTAAAATACATGTTATATCTCCTAGCATTTATATGACAGAAACTGATTTTGTTTACTTTGGTATCAGCTGTTAAAGGAAGGAAAGTATAGGTTGTACGTCTTTCTGATCCAAACCAGCATTTCAAAGGTTGCACGGCAGAAAACTAAATGTACAAGCTTGAGTATTTCTGAGGGACAAATGTATCTCACAGCAAACATTTCTTCGAGATGCTCTTACCTACTGTCAAAAGGTTAGGGAACTTACGTATTTCTCATGTAAGCATACATACCTTTTCATCACTTTCACACACATATTTAAGGTGTCACTTTACATCAAATAACATAAGGTTACCTACCTCCTGCAGCATTCTTCATTCCTTTGTGCGTGGTCATCAGCAATCGCTAAAAGTGCATCCATTTTTCAGCCTGGAAAAAGCAGTATTTCTAGCACTAACAACACGTTCTCGGCTCTTGTTATCCTTTACCATAAATCTCTTCCTCTCAACAAGATGTTGTTATGGTTACGATGCTACAGAATACCAAATGGCACGTAGCCAGTGGTTAGTGGCTTTAACAAGTGGTTCAGCTTTAGCCATACGTTACAGAATAGCCCTGATTATGAACCATCCATAAACAAAGATATGTAACATTTGACTTGATGTTTCCACACATTAAATACCTTCTATAATTGTGTGCTTGCTTTGCATATTTTTTGGGTCTAACATTAACTCCATAAATGTGTAGCCAAAGTATGGCACCTGGCTGTTTGGTATTCAAAGGGCATTCAGATTGAAAAACTCGATGCCTAACTGGTCTTCCATTCTCCATTTTGTAGCTTTCTGAACTGCCATGGCAATATACCAACATGACATTAAATTCTGCAACTGACTCAATCTTTTCTGATAAACTAATAAATTTCATACTTGTACTCTGAACCGTAAATGCCGGGACATAACGTGTAAGCACTAACATTTAAGGTATGCTATCTCGTGTATTACTTCTAGAAGGGGGAAAATGCGAGTCATTTGGAGAATGTAATGTCATACTGGTCAGTGGCTAGAGCAGTCGTACAGGTACCCATCCATGATTAAATCCCAGAAATGGCATTGAATTCTTTAGTCTGACTCAACTTTCTAAACCTTGCCCTACACACGACTAATGTGAAATAACAATAAATTCAAGCTCTGCTATTATGTTGTCCTATTGACCTATTTTAATTTGTGTTAAGCTCTTTATGTGAGCCCATTTCATATACGTTTGTTAAATAGAACGTTTCTAATTTGTTACAGGAGTGGCATTGGATTGGCCACCAACGTACTCTAGGCAAACAACGCTGTTCTATCCACCAAGTAAGTTTTCTTCTTACATTCTGTTCATAGAATTATAAAAATATAAATTGACGCATTACAGCAGTTAAGGGATACATTTTTCTACCCTCTGTACATGTCGGTCAACTAATTATACAAGTACAACAGATGACTGAGTTATACATGTGCTATCATCATAACACCAGAGGAAAAACAGACTTAAGAACAATAACACATAGAACTAATCCTTGTTTCACGTAAGCTTGCCCCGTATCTCTTAACGGTCACATGACCTTATCACATCTCATTGGCTGCTGTTGTGGTGCAGACTGTTGTGCGGTAAAAATTAGTTTGTTATTTAACATGGTGATATGTCTTTATATTTAGTAGAGAATTGTCAAATATATATTTTCGTGATTGTTTCAATGAAATATATTATGCATCAGAGTTGATTTATCTGAAATACATGTTAATTCTTAAACAAAGTAAAGAGGAGGTTCCTTTGCTCTCAAGCACATGGCATGATAGCACGTGATTTAGCGGTAGTGATGACATACTTGTTTACATGACTTTTATCACTGACCTTGTTTTGAACTGGATTAGTCATATATTGCCATTCGACGGTGTGCTATGCCGAATGCGAGAGCTAAATTATTTTATTGATTGTTTATTATGCGTGTACTTATGATATGTATAATGGCAGAGTCTACCGCCAGTTTTTTGCTGAAGCATCGCAAGAGAAAACCTTTAGAAAGCAGCGAAAGAAGAATTGTGTTGCATGTGTTTAATGCACTCACAGAAAAATCCGGCTTTGTCAGTGAGAGAAGTCGAACAGCTGTGCCCTTAACTTACAGGTGTGTTAGACGCGTAGGAACATCGCGACATGAAACTGAGTCAACAGGAAAACTTATCACTCCAGGGGCGATATTGCTGTGTAGCAAAGACGCTATTTAAGGACAATCAAATTGTCCAAAATGCAAAATATACTACCTCGACGAGACTTGGGGTGAATGAAGGACACACGACAATTATGGCATGATATGACTTTTAAGACTGAAAGACAAGCATTTTTGCAAGGTATGTGTGCTGGTATTTCATTATAAGCTTGTTCCAGTTTCATTGCTCATTCATTCAGTTTCAACTTGCTCAGTTTCATCATAAACTTCATTATTTTTGCATGCCTTCATATTCTTATTTCTATCTTCCTGGCAATTATTATGACGTTTACTGCAGGTTTCAATGTGATGGGAAGGCACCGCCTATGGCCTATGGCGTGAAATCATTAGCCAGTTAGGATGAGGGGGAAGTTAGTTGCATATGGAGTGATACATGTCAGCGGGGCAAGGTTATATGAAACAGATATTACACTTTATTCCAAAGCAGTTAGATATTCAGCAGTCACTCTGTATAATAAACTACCGGCCAATCTGAAAAACATAAAATCCATGCAGTATTTCAAGCTATTGTGGAAACAAATTTTATTAAGCATTTCATATTATGACATAAGTGAATTTCTAGATACACTGAAGCTGGCCATATAATTGTACTGCGTAGTTGTAGAGCCATGCAAATGTATATATTGGAGTTCATGCTTAGATCTTATTAATTACACTTGATGCAATTTATTTTTTATACTTTATATTATTTGTATTGACGTATCCAATGTCATTGTATTGACTTAATGGATGAATAAAACTACTACTACTATTAAGGGACCCTGGGACTGAAAAATAGCCCAAAAGTCTCAAATTACAATTTGTAGATTTATACATACAAATGTTCCCCAAACTGTCCTTTATGAATTATGGTAAGTTTTTTATTCCCGCCATTGTTAAAGGTCTTGTGCAGTGTTTAAATTTTCTGGGCATGGCCATTTAAACATCCCCTTTCTTCATTATCGAGCATGATGGCCTGTTTTTGCCAATTCTGATCGTTTTCGGCAGCTTTTTCTCTAAAACTGTGTTTAAATCTTGCAGCATAGCTTAGTGCTGCTGTCTAGAGACAGTTTGGTAAACTATTAGTATGTATTCAGTACAAGGTGTTTAATCAGATGTCAGCACACCTTGAGTGTTTTAGCACCTAAGAAAATACAAAACAGTTCATAATATGTGATTATTCTATGTTCTTTGCAATAAACTTAGCGAATACTTGTAGATTCATTCTTGTTTTGACTGTCTGTGTTTGCTCCAATGTATAATGGTGACTTCCATGAGAGGAATGTGCTTTTGTTTACAGTTTGTTTTAAATAAAGAAATAGGTGTATATGCAAGTTATATGCTTTTACTGTAGTGCAGTGAATTGTTAACTTTATAAAGAGCATAAAGCATGCTATTTCAACATGTTGGTGTAAGCCGGTGAATGTCAGTAACGAAAAGAAGGAAGCTGTAAGAAAACGTGGTGCAGCTAGATTGAAAAGCAAAAATTGGGAGCAGATTTCCATTTTGTATATCCAGTTGGACATAGAAGAACATGCTAATGGTTATTCAAACTATATTTGTAAAAGCCAGAAGAAATTTGCAATATTTCAAGAACTAGGTGCAAACTATGTATACTACATAGTGTAAATAGTAATTTAAATAGCAGACTATGCATTACTGAAAATAATCAGCAACTTTTGAATACCAGTGTACATAGCAGTGGAGATGACAGTGTAAATAATGTGCAGAACAGTGTAATTACTATTATTGGTGCATATTTTTAGAAAAAATTGATTTTTCTCCACTTTAGATTTTTAATACAATATATCCTCCCATCGCATTAGTTTTAGAGCTATGACTCTGAATTTTTTGAGCATATGCTCCATATAGATGGGTCTACACCATCAGTCTCAGGCTATAAGATTTAAGACTTGATTTCGCTGTAATAAAATTTTAAATGCAAAAAAGTACTAAAAAAATTAAATCCATTGTACTACGTAATTAAAAAAATAATTTTCCTAAAAGTAATGGATTGTTCTTCTGCACAAACTGAAGTTGTTTATACAGTTAGTAGGAATGAAGAAATAGGAGTTATTCCACTAGCATTATTATTGATGCACATGCATTAACTGTAATATTGTCATGAACTTTAATTAAAATAAAAATTAAAAATTAATTCCTTCAAAACTAATGATCAGAAATTACTAAAAATTGGTGTGGTATTTTCTAAAACAAAACCCATTAGGAGTGCAAAGTTTGAAGTTTGAAGTTTGTAGGTGTAGAAATACAGAAAATAGGAATTTCATTCTCAGGGTCCCTTAAATATTTAAAATATCAATTATTTAGAGTAACTAACTTCATACACATGCCATATCTTTTAAGAATATGAAGCTATGAAATAAGTAAATTTTACATAAATATGGATAGAGTCAACATGAAAAATTCAATGGCATGGCCGGGATTTGAACCACGGATCTCCTGGTTTCAGTCCAGTCGCTCTAACCCATTGAGCTACCATGGCCAACGTGCTGTCCTGACATTAAATTCTCCATTTGACTCATATTCCCGATAAACTACTAAGGGCTTTCGTATCCAAGATACACCATTTGTGGCGACTTACTACCGTAAGTACTTATTCCCAGGCTTCACCATTAAACTCTTATTATTTAAGTTAATTGGTGGAAATTAATTATTTCTTCACATTAGCCATACATAGGCTAAGGTTTTGTATGGATAGAGTCAGCACGACTGGACAGAGGAAACCAGGAGATCCGTGGTTCAAATCCCAGCCATGGCATTGAATTTTTCATGTTGACTATCCATACAAAACTTTAGCCAATGTACGGCTAGTGTGAAGAAATGATTAATTTCCACCAATTAACTTTTACATAAGTGTAAATCAGATGAGAGGATCACATTAAATTTAGCCAAGTATTCTTGATAGCTCAAATGTTTGCATACACCAAATAAATCTTGGATTGTAAACCAGATGATAACAATCTAAATTGCTGTTGCTTACTGCTTGTAATCAGTAATTTGTGAGATATGTGAACTTGTAATGGATAGAGAAAGCTATATGTATTCCACAATGTTCTCAATAAATCAACAATGTTGTGAGTTATATAGTTTCAAATCTAATGTTACATATTGAATACGGATGTCCATTTTTCAGTTACATAGAAAAGTTTACAGAGCTAGGCTACTTAGGATCATCATTAAATAACTATTAACCCTGGGTTAAAAGCTGTACAGAATATACAGTTTTTTCATCCTAAGAACAAAGAGAAAAATGGATATATTGAGGCCACACCTTAGCGGCCTAAGGCAATCTCTCTCATGGTACAGCTGCAGGTGGGATTGCTTGATAAATGGAGTAGAGCTTTATCACTTTCAAAAGTGTAAATATTTACAAATATCTTGGACATGGTATGAATCACAAGACGTGCTTCATGAATTTACCTATCCGTTACATTTTAATAAATGTAGAAAACTCGCACAGAATAAAGAAACTTGTGAAATATTCATAGAATATTAGTTACCCATTTGATTGGTCATACATGTATCATAAATGTATTTAAGCTATTCATTAGCTATTTTTGGAATATAAACAAGGTAGATTAAGCCATTACAACGTTAGGTACCCGTGAATAGATATGGGATCGATTCTCTCATTGAGCTTCCTTTTCACATTTTTCTTAACTGAAGAGGAAGCCTAAATTTCGGCTTTGGTCAGTTCCCAAATTTTGCTTAATTATTTGCAGATTATTTGCCTTCAGGGTCCATTTCTTGTGGTTCTGTATCCGATGGCATGGTCATTTTATAGTTCTAATAACAAGGAACAGTTTTCAAAGCAAACTGCTACATTTCAGTTTAGCATTTGTCAATGTCTATGTTGCATCTTAATTATAAAAATTAATTATTAATTTTTAGATGAGTCGTATTTATTACACATCTGCTTCACTTTCGTACCTATTTTGAGGCCATGTTTCGCAAATCATCGTTTGCATCTTCGGCTCTTATGCGACTAAAGCTTGATCCAGCGGTATGGGTAATTCTGGGGTTGCTGCTGCCATCTGTTGATTTAGTGATGAACTTAAATGTGGGATTCTCTTCTGGCGGGATTTCAAAGTTCATTAGTTGGTTTTTATGTTTTTCTATGTATATCCTCTCCCATATGATGAGTTCACTATGTTTTTGTACGTATTTTAGTAATTCTGTGCTATCTTCAATTTCATGATTTTCAGACCAGAAATGAGCTGCTATTGCGGACTTATCAATATTTTTGTATCTTAAGTGCCTGAAGTGTTCTTTCTTTCTAGTGCCTATGTTTCTTTTTGTCCTCCCTATGTAAATTTTTTCACAGTCTTTACACTTAATCTTGTAAATGCCTGACTTTTCCTCTGGTTTTATCTTATCAGTATTATTACTGTGAAGTAGGTTTTTAATGTTTTAATTGTTTTTTGGTGCTAATGTTATATTGTATTTCTTGAATATTTTTTGGAACTTTTTTGTGGCCCAGGGGTGGTAAGTAAATTTAGCAAATCTAATTTCTTGTTTTATTGGTGTGAGAGCTGTGATCTGTTTTAATCTCTTTTGAAGTTTGAATGATTTTAGTTTTTTATCTACAAGGTTTTTTCCATATCCATTTTTAATGCAGTTTTTAAGATTTGATGGTATTCGTTTTGATATTCTTGCTGGCTGAGAGGTAGATTTACTAATCTGTGTGTGAGACTGTAGATGGTTGCATGTTTGTGTGAAATTGGGTTGAAACTATTTGCTTTGATGTAATTATCTGTGTGTGTTGCTTTTCTATGGATACCAAATTCTAGTTTTTCCTTGCTTTTTTTGATTTTAAGGTCTAAAAAAGGTAGAGTACAGTCCTCTTCAGTTTCCACTGTGAATTGTATGCTGGGTTCTTGCAGGTTGAGTAGTTTCAAAGCATCATCTATTTGTTTGTAGGGCACTATTGCAAAGATGTCGTATACGACATAATCTATAAACCTAGATGCCAATGCAATAGAAGAATATTTGGTAATGACTGAAATATGTATACATCAAAATTATTTTGTCTTCAATGGAAAATATTATAAACAAATTTCAGGACTAGCTATGGGAAGCCCACTATCACCATTTTTGGCCAATCTATACATGAGCTTTTTCGAAACACATATAACTAAAGCCTTCCCTCATATGTTTAAAACATGGTACAGATACGTAGACGACATCTTTGCAATAGTGCCCTACAAACAAATAGATGATGCTTTGAAACTACTCAACCTGCAAGAACCCAGCATACAATTCACAGTGGAAACTGAAGAGGACTGTACTCTACCTTTTTTAGACCTTAAAATAAAAAAAAAGCAATGAAACTAGAATTTGGTATCCATAGAAAAGCAACACACACAAATAATTACATAAAAGCAAATAGTTTCAACCCAATTCCACACAAACATGCAACCATCAACAGTCTCACACACAGATTAGTAAATCTACCTCTCAGCCAGCAAGAATATCAAAACGAATACCATCAAATCTTAAAAACTGCAATTAAAAATGGATATGGAAAGAACCTTGTAGATAAAAAACTAAAATCATTCAAACTTCAAAAGAGATTAAAACAGATCACAGTTCTCACACCAATAAAACAAGAAATTAGATTTGCTAAATTTACTTACCACCCCTGGGCCACAAAAAAGTTCCAAAATATATTCAAGAAATACAATATAACATTAGCACCAAAAAACAATTACAACATTAAAAACCTACTTCACAGTAATAATACTGATAAGATAAAACCAGAGGAAAAGTCAGGCATTTACAAGATTAAGTGTAAAGACTGTGAAAAAATTTACATAGGGAGGACAAAAAGAAACATAGGCACTAGAAAGAAAGAACACTTCAGGCACTTAAGATACAAAAATATTGATAAATCCGCAATAGCAGCTCAATTCTGGTCTGAAAATCATGAAATTGAAGATAGCACAGAATTACTCAAATACGTACAAAAATATAGTGAACTCCTCATTTGGGAGAGGATATACATAGAAAAACATAAAAACCAACTAATGAACTTTGAAATCCCGCCAGAAGAGAATCCCACATTTAAGTTCATCACTAAATCAACAGATGGCAGCAGCAACCCCAGAATTACCCATACCGCTGGATCAAGCTTTAGTCGCATAAGAGCCGAAGATGCAAACGATGATTTGCGAAACATGGCCTCAAAATAGGTACGAAAGTGAAGCAGATGTGTAATAAATACGACTCATCTAAAAATTAATAATTTTTCGCTTTGCTGTGGTGTTCCAATACAGTTAAATCTTGATATGTAAAAATTAAACTTAATTTTTCCGTTCATTATACTCTTGTGCGTAGTTTTGTTGATTGGTTTGGAATTAAAATCATGTATCTGTATCTCCAGGTATCGAGATGGAAGTTTAGATGGAATGCCGTAGCTTATCTATGAAAGGTAAAACGAAATTCAATTTCCAAATTTTCACTACGAAAAGCTATAATGCAATAATATTTCAAAATACGTCGTCGAATGATATGATTTGGTATGTCAGCAAGTGACCTCAGTGATGTGCAATATTGTTCTTGGCATTTTATGTAGCGTCAAACACTGTGAAGTCAAGCCTGTTTCCTTGGTGTTCTTATCCATCACTGCACTTGCTTGGCTACTTATCAGTCAAGGCGACTTCTCTGCAACAACCACCACCACCACCATGATGTATCCACTGCAATGTACCCTTAACGGTGAAGTACTTCTTTACCTTACGCTATGCTAGCAGCTTGGTTTACCTGCAGATTTAGTTATTTTAGGCGACGACTCTGCGTGTTTCCAAGCTTCTCAGGTAACAAATCTATCTTTGAAAACATTCAACGAACGAGAACTTTTGTTTCTTAATAAATGTCTAAAAACATGTGTAGGTTACTCCAATAACACTGATGATTTAATAGTAGACATAGAAATAGCTTCCTATAACCTAAAAGAACAAGAAAGAATTGTGGACGTAAACAATGTGAAACAGTCATTTTGGAAATACAGAAAGACGATAGAAATAATTTCC
The DNA here is from genome assembly GCA_030765055.1 of Mantis religiosa. NCBI lineage: Eukaryota > Metazoa > Arthropoda > Insecta > Mantodea > Mantidae > Mantis > Mantis religiosa. Next base: position 165,384,143 of record CM060956.1, read on the forward strand.
CTTCCAAACAAGTATTCAAGGCCCTCAAATCAAAACCGGTAATATACACAAAAGCGGACAAAGGCAAGCAAATAGTTATCCTAAATAGATCAGATTACATATCTAGAGTAGAAAACATGTTACAAAGCAATGAATTCACAAAATTGGAAAGTGATCCACTAAAACTCTGTATGGAAGAATTCGAGAGAACCTTAAAAGAAGCCCGGATATTATCTGATATACAGAACTCTAAAGTCAAACCAGACCACCCAGTATTACCGAGACTTAATGCGTTGCCGAAAATTCATAAACCAGGAGATAAAATGAGACCCATAATCAACAACATAGACGCACCTACCTACAAGTTAGCCAAACATCTAGCACATACATTTGCATCACTGCCACAGTTCCACAGCCTAGCCATTAAAAATTCATTAGAATTAGTAGACAGGATCTCAAAATTGTATTGGACACAGAAGACAAACTAGTATCATTTGATGTCACCTCTCTTTTTCCCAGTATTCCAGCAGTTGAACTCATGATACTCCTCAAGAAATGGCTCATACAAACTAACATTTCAGCAGAAGAAATAGAATATCTCACAAAACTTACTCATTTATGCATACATCAAAATGTCTTTACATTCAATGGTAAATTCTATCAACAGACCTCGGGCCTAACAATGGGCAATCCACGTTCACCTTTCCTAGCCAACCTCTTTACGAGCTACTTTGAAACACATATTACATCATCCTTCCCATACATCTTCAAATACTGGTATAGATATGTTGATATTTTTGCCATTGTTCCACACAAATTCTACAAGATTCCTTAAAACTATTGAACATATAGAATAGAGCAATATAGTTCACAATAGAGATAGAAAAAGATGGCTACTTACGTTTTTTAGATTTGAAGATAATCCATGAATTAAATAACATATCTTTTGGCATCTACAAGAAGCCAACACAAACAGATAATTACATCAAGAATGATAGCTACAACCCTACACCCCACAAACATGCAGTTTTGGACAGCTTAGCATATAGACTAGTCAACATCCCATTGAAAAAGAATGAATACAACAAAGAATATAACCAAATGATTAACATAGCTGCAATTAATGGATACAGTAAACAATTAATAGATAAATTTTGAAAATTCAAGAAAGAGAAACACATATTGGATACCACAAAATTAACAGAATCAAAAACCAAGACACAGTTCAGGAAATTAACATATCATCCCAGAATGCATCATAAATTCAAGAAGATATTCAAGAAGTACATCACCCTAGCCCCAATAAATAAATTCAGTTTAAACAACTTATTATGCAGCTGAAAGACCCAGTACCTGAAAACAAGAAATCAGGTATATACAAAATCAATTGCTCAGATTGCAATAAGGTCTACATAGGAAAAACCAAAAGAAGTTTACATATTAGGCTACAGGAACATATAAGATGCATGAAATACAAGCAAATAGAAAAATCAGCAGTAGCTCACCATTTCTGGTCTACCAATCATGAAATTGTACCAAATATAAAACTATTAAAATCAGCCAGTAATGCAACCGAACTCGATGTGGGAAAAGTTGCTAATTATAAAAAACAAACAGTATACTTTAAATTTCGAATTGTCGCCTGAAAGCTGTCTTTGGAAGTTCATCTCACAGACAACAGATGCCGCCACAGACAACCAGCTCACTTCAAGAAACTACAGATCCAACCAGTCGGATAACTGCTGACGGTGGGGACAAAACGTTTTCCGAAACATGTCCAAGTAAGGATAATTTAAGTGATGTTTATTTTTGAATTACCGACTCATTACTTTAAAATGTTAAATACATCACTGTTTTTAACCTTTTGCTTCAAATAACTTAATTTATTTAAAAAAGTGGTTGAATTCAATAAATTTACATGACTTGGCAATGGGTAATCCTCTTTCACCTATTCTTGCTGATCTTTTTATGAGTTTTTTCGAAATTCACGTCACTAAACCTTTTCCTTTGATTTTTAAAACCTGGTATAGATATGTTGATGATATTTTTGCTATTGTTCCTGAAATACAAATTAACGATGCTTTAAAATTACTAAATTTACAAGATAAAGCTATAAAATTCACTTTAGAAACTGAAATTAATGGATTTCTTCCTTTTCTAGATTTGAAGATAATAATAAATAACAAATTAGATTTTGGTATTTACAGGAAATCTAGTCACATTGATAATTACATAAAAAATAAAAGTTTTAACCCTTTTTCACATAAATTTGCCTTTATTACCCGTGAATAAAGAGGAATTTAATAATTTAATAAAGAATATAAACATATTATTAATACTGCTTTAATTAATGGTTTTAATAAAGACTTTATACAAAAGAAGATTGAAAAATTCAAATATCAAAAAACTGTTAATGATATTTCTACTCTTAAAAAAATAAAAGACGAATATAATTTTAAAAAATTTACCTACCATCCTTGGATTAATAAACATTTTCAAAAAAATTTAAGAGTTTGGCATAACTTTAGTTCCTCAAAATAAATATAGTATTACAAATTTACTACATTTCTCTAAAAAAGATCAAATTCCTAATAATAAAAAATCTGGTATTTATCAATTTAATTGTTTAGATTGTGATATAGTTTATACTGGAAAGACAAAACGTAATTTGGAAACCAGAACAAAAGAACATTTTTGTAACATTAAGTATAAACAAACTGATAAATTGGCCGTAGCAGACCAGTTCTGGTCATTGAACCATGAAACCAATCCAGAAAATAAATTATCAAAACAGTTATATGGTCTGATAGATTTAATGGTTAGGGAAAAGATATTTATTTTAAAAAACAAACATTGTGTACTGAATTTTGAAATACCGGCAGTCGATTCTGTTTTTAAGTTTGTTTCGTTTTCAGATTTTGCTAATACTAAAAAAAACATAAGAACTTGGTAACCAGATTCCTTGACTACGAAGTTTGATGGACTGATGATGAAAGCAACCTGTTTTTGAAATCAATCTCCATTAGAAAGAATAATTAACACCATTTTCGTAAGGTAAGTGAAGTTTTTGTTTCAAATATTTATATTTGTGTAACCATCTTCTTTTCCTGTTCGTTTCATGGACAACTTTATCTTCACGCCTCATGGTTGGATGCTCTTGATTCTTTTCTTTTTTATTTGTTTACAATTTTGTGCTTTATAAATTTGGTGTAGTAGGTATTTTTTTATTCTAAAAATAGTTTTCACCTTAAATTTATTCAACATGCATCCTCTCTAAAATAAGAGAGGCCCCTTTTTCCATGTCAATTTGACACTAATCCATTGCAGTTGTCAATACATACATTGTCTACCTTCCCCTTTCCCTATCATTTCTTGCTTTTAATGCTGTTCGCATTTTTCCAGATGTATTCCCAACCCCAGGCAGCGGTTGGATCCAACAGCAGAGAACAGCACAGGACATGTTGCAAGAGAAGTTGCTACACCAGCAAAATATGTGCATTCAACAGCAACAGAACAAGGTGCAGAAGTACCTCTTGTGGCTAGAAGATGCTTATGTGAGTTAATCACGAAAGCATTTCGAAATTTCCCATCTTCTAGCCGCATAAGAACACAATACAAAACTAAAGGCATTTGATGCAGCAAACGTGACAAAAATTAAACATTCTCTCCCACCAAAGGAGAATGTGCAAAAAAGTGATTGCCCACTTCCATGCGATTCAGAAAATCCGTGTAAACCTACACCACATCTGAGAAGGGTATCTATTAATCATTCAAGTAGACTCCACAAATTTGTGGTATCAGGTTGAGGAAAATACTCCTTAATAGTGCTCAGGGTTTTTCAAAAAGTTGGTAAAAGCACTGCTTTAAAAATGTTACAAAATGGCTGGATGTTACAAATCCCCAATGTGAATGTTTGTAAACAAATATGTTGTCTTGTCATGCATTAACTCAAGTAGTGTTTTGTAACACTATTGTATTTTCAATATTGTAATAAATGTTTACTTGCAATTCCTTTCTTGGAAGTGTTGAAAACAGTGTTATGATAAATTAAATTTAAAGGGAGTCTATTAATGACACTACACAACACTTACTTTTAATTATTAATTTTTAGATGAGTCGTATTTATTACACATCTGCTTCACTTTCGTACCTATTTTGAGGACATGTTTCGCAAATCATCGTTTGCATCTTCGGCTCTTATGCGACTAAAGCTTGATCCAGTGGTGTGGGTAATTCTGGAGCTGCTGCTGTCATCTGTTGATTTAGTGATGAACTTAAATGTGGGATTCTCTTCTGGCGGGATTTCAAAGTTCATTAGTTGGTTTTTATGTTTTTCTGTGTATATTCTCTCCCATATGACGAGTTCACTATGTTTTTGTACGTATTTTAGTAATTCTGTGCTATCTTCAATTTCATGATTTTCAGACCAGAAATGAACTGCTATTGCGGACTTATCAATATTTTTGTATCTTAAGTGCCTGAAGTGTTCTTTCTTTCTAGTGCCTATGTTTCTTTTTGTCCTCCCTATGTATGCTTTAGTCGCATAAGGGCCGAAGATGCAAACAATGATTTGCGAAACATGTCCTCAAAATAGGTACGAAAGTGAAGCAGATGTGTAATAAATACGACTCATCTAAAAATTAATAATTATTTCGCTTCACTGTGGTGTTCCAATACAGTTAAATCTCGACTTACTTTTAAATTTTTCCTGAACATGTTTCAGAGACTTTGCCTCTATCCTCAGTCAATGGCCGGCTGAGGATAGAGGCAAAGTCTGTGAAACATGTTCCGGAAAAATTTAAAAGTGTTGTTTAGTGTCATTAATCGACTCTCTTTAAATTTAAATGTTTACTTGTCTTACCTTAACTTATTTTGTATTCAAAGTAATCTTCTTCCTCCTGCTCTTCCACTATAGGTTCTCATCATGTGAAGCAGCGTAGTTTTCAACTTCAATATCTTCATCCTCTTCCTTTCCTGTGCATGCTTTTCTGAGTTCAGCTATAAGTTCCTTCAATCCTTGAGTATCCTCAAACATCTTTTTGACATTCTCCTTTATTTTTATTACCAACTCATATTGTTTACTTGTATTTTCCTTCTTTTCTTCCAACTCCTGTTTTATTCATTTTATCCATCTCCTGCATTCCTTTTTTTCATTCCTCTTTATATGTTATGGCTGCTTCCATTTCCCTAATACATATTTTCACTCTTGTATCACAGTCCTTCATCCCATTTCCTTTTACAGCGTTTATTTCCTTCTTACATCTCTCTGTTACTGCTTTCCTAGTAGTACTCACTGACACCTTCCTTGCATCTCCATTTGTTCCAACACCATCGCATTCTGAATTTACCCTCAGACTTCCCCCTGCACTCCATCGCGAAGCTTGCTTTACCCTTCCAAATACTTTCCTCCCTCCTATATCAAATTTCTATTCTCCACTTCCACATCCCATTGTCAAATACATTAGATTTTCTGTCATGTAACTATTCATTTTACTGTAAGCCAGTATCTACTTGCTCTCTTCTGACATTAATTTCAATCTTATTTCAAGTCCTTCTATTAGGTTCAGTGCATCCACTACCGTTCTAAAATCTATCATCTCTACCTTTATACTTGCATTTTTTCCCATAAAACTCACATTTCTCTCCTTTTCTTCCCGACTTTTCACATTCACATACCTCGTTAACCCATAACCTTCCAGACATTCTACATGAACCATTTCTACATTGCCATAGTATAAGTTCCCACACCTAACAGCACTACTGCATTTAGTTACCGGTTTTAAACAGTTATATACATTTTGTAGCACTTCCATATTCATTATACTAGCATAATATGTACACCCCATTCCTTTTTTATGTACACCTGTGCAATTTGATAGCAGCTAGTGATCCTTTTCACACACCGTGGTATTCTTCAATATTCCTGTTTTGTCATCTACATTAAACCCAGACGTTCCAAAGCTCGTGCATACGTTTGCTCCTACTGTAACACCCGTCACCACCAGCATCAAGTAATTTTTCTAATTTTCCTTCCTCTTTTATATCTCTGGTCTGCCTACCTCTTTTCGTCACTCTACTAATTTTTGTCCCATTCATTTCAAGACAAGTGTCCTCTTTTCTTGTTTTGGTTTTTATTTTCCTCTCCTAGCTTTCCTCTAACTTCTTCCTTTCTTAAATATCTTCAAAGTTTCGACCATTTAGGCAACTTCACTCCTGAAGAATGCCAAGTCATCGCCATGTTGGATCCTGCATTTTTTAAAATATAGTTGCCTCTGAACATCAATCATGTATGGGCGTGTTTGGATTCTCTAAGTCAGGCAGCATTCTGACGATTTCTAGCATGACAAGCAGTGCAGTCACCCAGATCAGCAAACACACATCGATGGACCCCCTCCAGGCAATAATTATATTTGTATAATGTATTTTAATGGATAACATTGGTAACCCTATGTGGCTGGAAACCAAAACCAAGGAGTAGTAGCAATAATACCCCTACTCCTCAGCTTGAGGTCAAATTGGCTGACCCCGACTTTTGGGTCTGGCCGCTGAGGGCGCTTACTACTAACATTCTCCGCCCCATCAAATAATAGAAACACTATCTTAGTATCACAAGTCTTCCATGATACTCATGAAGGCGAAACACGGGTTGTAACACAAATTTGAGCAAAACAAAAGAAAATAGTTTGTACAAGAGTAGAGAATGTCAAGTAAGTGCAACACTGGTTATTTTTTATAAAATATATTATCTCTAATATCTTTTTATAGTCTTTAATATATTTTCCCTCATACATCAATAACTCAAAACACAAGAACATAATAACAAATATAACAATAGAGGAAACAAGCCCTACAGAATATATTGGCATACATTATAAGAATGACCTGTTATATACAATACATAAGCAAAACAATTTACCAGATGAAATGAGAGCAATAGCAATAGCCACAGAACATGAAGGATATCCAGAAAAAGAATGGCTCCGAATATATACAGATGGATCCTTTATAAACAAACAAGATGCTGGTGCAGGAGTATACTGCAAACATTTTGCACAGTATCTAACACTAGACGAAACTTCAAACCATTATGATGGAGAACTAACAGCCATAAAAGCAGCACTGCAGAATGTCCTGTACAGACTGTACATAAATCAAAACATAGTTATCTTAACAGATTCAAAATCAGCCATAGATGGGATTGTAAATTATAAAAACAAAACAACAAGAAAATCAAAGAAATAAGAAGTTTAATTAAAGCTATATAGAATAAAAAAAAGTATTTCAGAAAGTGGAGTGCCGTTACTAAAATTAGGCAAGTGAGTTAACCTTGTATATACTTTTCTCCACTTACAAGTTTTTTGATGAAGACTAGTTTTTGGGAACCTCTCCCCAGAACTGACGATAGGGGAGAGGTTCCCAGAAACTAGTCTTCATCAAAAAACTTGTAAGTGGAGAAAAGTATATACAAGGTTGACTCACTTGCCTAATTTTAGTAATTAATTAAAGCTGTTGAATCAAGAAACCATGTCACCCTGCAATGGATTCCAGCCCACGTTGAACTTTTAGGTAATGAACATGCTGACCAACTAGCAAAAAAAAGGTGCAATTTAAAATATAAAATCCGTAAGACAAACTGAAATTAATAAACAATTAAACAACATTAAGCTAAATTTTAAAAGACAGCAGAGACTTGATGAAGAAGATAAACTAAAAGAAGGATTATAAGAACATTGGAGACAAAACTGACATACAAAAACTACAAAGAAAAACTGCAGTGGCCCTATTTAGAATGGAAACTGGCCACGATTGTCTTGCAGAACACCTGTATAAAATACACTGCATACCTACACCCAAATGTACTATCTGTAAAGAGGATGTCATCATGAACAAACACCATTTGGACAAATGTAATGGTAAGTGGGAACTTACAGGCATTATATTGGGAAGCTAGGGGGAAAATGATGCAAATCAACTAATCCCTAGTGCCATTAGTCAACAACAACATATATTTTCTCTAATATCTTTGTATCACTGTCAGTCAATATTTCCACTTTTTATATTTTTTCTCTATTCTTCCGAATATAACATCTGAAGCCATAGACCAGGACTACATGTTGGAAGGAAATTAAGAATAAAATGAGAATATAATTTTGCTTCAAAAAGCATTGCCATCATAATGAAGTTCTTATTCTGACTTACAGAGGAATCAGGCATGGATGCATCATTGGGTGATACTTTTTCTAATAGTACAAATTTGACATTGTTACTCCTTTGATGATTTATATTTCAGATTAAGTATAAAAAGAAATGTTTACTTGCATGTTTATGTAACATTACTTGTGTGGCACAGGACACTTTGGCAACGCAGTTTTGGCAGTGGTTGATTTTACTACATATCAAAACATATTGTGACTTTGTGGGTTCGTGAAATAAAAAGTCGCGTTTACAAACACAAAAAACTGCACTTTATTTTCGTAGCAATACACTGTTCACAATTACAATTTGCTAGATAACCTAAAACTGTTTATTTTAAAAACACTTCGCTCAACTGACTGTCGCTTCCGGTAACGATCGGCCCCGAAGTTTCCCGAATTTCCACCGGCCATCATTTATTGATCGGCATCGCAAGTCTGCCGCCAGGGTAACACTGCTCCCTCCTCTAGGCTGGTCGTCCCGAACAGCGCCTTCGTAGCGGGCCAGGCGATCCAGGTGTACCACCTGAAGTACCGGCGTGCACTTCTTCCAAGACTTCCGGAACCTTACTCCGGGGAAGTACCAGCTGTTCTCTGCGTCTTCCCATCGGGTGATTCCCATACCCGGAACAGCACACCCTCTCTGGTCTTCAACGAGTCCCACTGGGCCCAGTAAGACTTGTAGGTGGCGCTCCTCGGTGCGACGTCCGCCCAGGTTGGTCTCGTCCCTGCCGCCACTTCCCTCAAGGGTCGCCCCAAGTCTGCGTCCGCCAGCTGCTCCCTCCTCAGGCCTGCGCTATCCCAGCCATCCGCAGGCACTGCCGTGACTACTCGAACTGCTGCGGCACGCTCCTCCTGCACTCTTGTGCATTGGCCGCACTCTTCTGGACAGGGTCTTCGGGACATAGCGTCCGCGTTACCATGGCTCTTCCCTCTGCGATGTTCCGAGGTGAAGTCGTACTCCTGCAGCATCTGAACCCAGCGTGCCGTCTGGCCTTCCGGTCGCGCCGTCACCATCACCTCGCTCCTCGCGGGGACAACCACGTCTTCGTTCAAGATGACCCTGCAAATTCCAAGGCGCTCTTCTGGTTGACGGAGTATAACCTCTTCTCCGTTGAGCCTCAGGACCTTCCGGCCGACGTCGACCGTCGCCTCGTGGCTCCTGAGGGCATCCAGTCCCAGAATCACCTTCTCAGCCACCTTCGCGACGAACACCCACAGACGCACGGCACTCCATCCCAAGGTCAGCTCCAGCAGGGCCTCCTCCACAGGCAAGGTGTCGCCCGATGCCAGCTGGTATGGTCGGCTCGGCTTCCTCGTCGGTAAACCATTTGTCACGTCAGGTCTGATGATGGTCACGGCTGCCCCAGTGTCCACTAGCACGCGGCACAGCTTTCCTCCTACCCAGCCGTCCGCGATGAGGCTGTCATCCATACGCCGGCTGACGGCGCGCAGCTTCACTCGAGGGGATGGTGGTGATGGCGCCGGCGTGTCCCCCTCCACGCTGGGCCTTACTCGTTCTTCCCGCTGTCCTTCCTGGTGTAGGCAGTCTCTCTGCAGGTGCCCGGGCTGTCCACACCCCCAACACAGGCCACTAGGTGTTCGCCGGCTTCCCTCAGCTGGTCTGTCTCCGGCGTAGCGGACACTCCTCGTTCTCGACGTCGGGATAGATGCTACCTTGGCCGCCTCCATCCTTAATGCCGCTGTCAGCGCCTCGTGGATGGTTTTATAATCGCCGAGCATTAGGCGCTGACGAATCTCCGTGTCCCGTACCCCGTCGACAAAGTTGTAGGCGGCTTCCCGGGATACGAACTCCAGTGGCATGTCAACCAAGGCCTTGCCAGCTAGCTGCTCAATCGCTATGGCGAACTCCTGCAGCGTCTCCCCCGGCTGCTGTGACCTTGCCTTTAGTTGGCTGCGGTACGCTGCGGCTAAGCGGTGGTTCCTGAAACGATTCTCCAGGGCCTCCCAGATGTCCTTGGGCGCCGCCGTTGTCTGCACCGCGTTTAGGACTTCCGCGGCCCGTCCCTGGAGGCTGGCTATTAGCTTTGTGGCCTCCTCCGGTGACCATCTGTTGTGCTTGGCCACTGTGTCGAACTGGCGGCGGAAGACCTCAAATGTTGACGCGCCGTCATATTTCGGCGGTTTGACGCGCGCAGATGTGTCGCGTCCCGGCGCGTCGGCCTTCAAATCCTTCAGTTTCCTGCCGACGACGTCCTCTACTATGGCGTTCAGGGACTTGAAGCTGCTGTCGGCCTTTCCCTCCAGGTCGTCCACTTGGCCCATCCGCTTGCCCAGCTCCGTCACGTTATCCCTCACGCCGGCCAACTGTTCTTCATACTTCACGGCAAGGGCCTCGTTTGCCGCTTTCATCTCCGTGGCTAGGCTGTCGTTCGCTGCCCTCATTTCTGTGGTCAGTTCGGCCATCTTTGCGGTCATTGTCGTGGCCAAGTTGTTATTTGCCGCTTCCGTCTTCGCTGTTATTTCGGCCTTCAGTTCTTGCATCTTCTCGGCGATGTTGTCGTTGGCCGTCTTCATTTATTCCATTTTGTGTAAAATCTTTTCCAGTGCCGATTCTATGGCCGTTATCCCACTCCTGACGCCAGTTGTGACTTTGTGGGTTCGTGAAATAAAAAGTCGAGGTTACAAACACAACTAACTGCACTTTATTTTCGTAGCAATACACTGTTCACAATTACAATTTGCTAGATAACCTAAAACTGTTTATTTTAAAAACACTTCGCTCAACTGACTGTCGCTTCCGGTAACGAACGGCCCCGAAGTTTCCCGAATCTCCACCGGCCATCATTTATTGATCGGCATCGCGAGTCTGACACCAGGGTAACTATATTGTGACTTTGTGGGTTCGTGAAATGAAAAGTCCAATTACACAAACTCAACAATGTTCTTTATTTCCACCGACTTACGGTTGAACACTTGCCGATTACACAGAATTACGTAATGCTCACAATTACAGTTCACCAGTTCGTTTGTTGCAGTTCCACTGTACGTTCACAATTACGTAAATTCTTCCGTTGCACGCGCACAGTCTTCTCGTTCACTAACACGGCGGTACTTCGCTGCTTGCAAAGCACTGACTGACCTCACTCATTGCAGCCCTTTTTATAGGAATATCACTGTTTTCTAAAAGTCTCTGGTTTCAGTGAATCGCCGCGAAAATTCCAGAGGACAGGGGAAGGGGAAAGAGGCGGCCAGCGACAAGTGACACTCCCCTAATCAACGCCTCAGTTAGTGACAGAGACTAATGAGAGGGTGTGGCTTGGCTGCCTCTGGCCCCTTACTCAGCTGTCGGTTGTGCTTTCCGCTAATTGGGTGACAATATTATTTTTGGATTATCATCCTACATAATCTTCTGAAATTTGTCAGCACAAATTTTATGAAGTCTGTATTGAGGCCTTTGAACATTTTGTTTTCGATAAGTGTTTATTTGGAAATTGGCAACCTTGTGAGTTGAACGGATGTGGCATTTTTAACAAGTTAAAACAAAGTAGAGCACATGTTTATACTTCAACATGCAACAGGTCTCAATTTTTTTCTTTATTGTACAGAAATTTGTCCACATTATTTTAACAGAGTAGAGGTGGCAGGTATCCTCTACTAGATATTCCCTAAGTATAGTTGCTCACTTTACATTTGTATGTCTAACACATGTTTCTTGCTGCAGTAACTGGCCTTCAGACTTCAGTACTTCGAGAAACTACTTATACCTTGGTAATAACAGAGTATGTATTAAAATATATTTGTATATTAATATAATTTTGAGTCAAACTAGTACTCAGTGCTCCCCTTATTGCTAGTATTTACCAATAATGCATTTCGTTAGGATCTTCCTAACATCATCAGCTGTTGTTGATTCAAGATTTGTATATTTCTTCCGCTCGAATTTGAAAGATATAATTAGTTTCATTTTGTACTTGCCGCCCACTAAGGCGGAAACTGTGATTTGGAAGTAAACTGACCAATCCAGGGACCACCTGTCCAAAACGAGTTAGCCCTAAAAGGATCAATAGAATGGTGAAATGAAGTGTAAATAATGGGGGATGTAAGCATTTGGCTAATTACCTGGGAAAGTCATAAAAAAACTCACAGAAGGATGGCTACAGCTTCACGGATGCATGCTATGCTTCATGCGCAAACAACTGATACTGTACTTTATTGATACTTAGTTTTTGAACAGTTTGACACTAATGTCTTCATACACTAATTCTTGCATTTATAGCCTGCCTCGGTAGTGTAGATGGAAGTGTGTCCGCCTCGTGTTAAAGAGGTCTGTAGTTGGAATCTCAGTCAGGGTGAGTTACCTGGGTAAGCTTTCTCCGGGGTTTTCCGTTACTCTGAAAGACGAATGTCGGGTAACACTAAGCTCCATGGACCCAATCATTTCACCCATTTCATTTAACGTCCGATATGACTGAACGTTGCAGCACGAAATTAAAAAAAATCTTGCATTTATACTGTTTGTCATTTCAGCTTTTGAACAGTTTACTAGACCATGTCAATATGTTATGGTCTCTTTATCTTATGTGAACTACATTTAACAAACAGCATCTTGAGCTAAAATAGAATACTCCAGACCCACCACTCAGATAAATGGAGTCCTCGAAGGAGACCCTCTCAGTCCGATGTTATTTTATGTGTTGATGTAATACGAGAGGTAGAAGACACCATGTTCCTATTCACGGACGACATGGCTATGCTGTTGAATAACAGAAAGGGTTTACAGCTAGGACATGACATCACACCGTTAATCAAAAAGAAACAGTGGACATAAATACAGGTAAAATCAGGGCCATGAAGTTCAGAAAAGGAGGAAGTATCTCCAAAACTAACATCTTATGTACAACCGATAAGCTAGAAATTGCCAACTCCTGTAAATACCTTGGACTTACACTGCAGGTGACAGGCAAAAACTCACTAAGCTAATAGAGGAAAGGTAATAGGCAGCAATAAAAGCCATGTTTGACATAAAGATACAGAAACTCCCTATAGCCACAGTTGTAAACTTTTCCACATCAAAGTGTGGTATGCGATTAGCGAAATATGGGCACACCTAACAGCTGCGAACCTAAGGAGACTTGAGGCAGTAAAAGCAGCCTTCCTCAAGACAGACCTCCAAGCATCTAAATCAATCCCATTGCGGGTAACATACATACTGGTGGACACAGACTACGTTACGTAAGATAAGATAGAGCCACCCTTTTAAGTCACAGCAGCAAGCATAGATCGGTCTAACACCAGCCGTGAACACCAAAGAATGGTAGAAACCTAACTTTGAGTTACCACACGTATGCCCGAGAACTGCGGCACGTGGATTCCAACACAAGATCTGTGGACTAGTACACCACCTGACATCAGAACTCTGATACTGCACTCTTTGTGGTCAGTTTGTGGACAATTTCACATACTCATATGGTAGTCCAGGACTCACTCATTGACAGTCCATACAAAAGACGATCATACTTGACTATCAATGTAGCAGTGTATTAATCCATACGTAAGCATTTTGTTCAGTAAATCTTATTGTCTTAGGCACAAGGAGTCTTTGTTTTGGTACTCCATTTTCCACCAACTGCTATTTCTTCAACTGTAAAATATTCACATTGCCCTTCTGTTTATTTCAATAAGGAAGGAGTTTCATTCCATTCAAAAATATGCTGAGATACCACTATAAATTGACATTTTGAGGTCCCCTGAATAGATAACGTTTGGAAAAAGTTTCCTGACTGCGTTTAAGCAGCATAACTAAAATGAAAATTAGTCATTTAAATAACAAACTTGGTATTCACGTTTAGGACTTGAAGATTTTCAGGAAATTATTCTCACCCTGGGCTACCATTTATGCGGAACCAGTTTCAAAATAATTATTTCTGAAAAATGACTCTACCTATTTATGTTCAGATATTTTCATGATAAATGAAATGTATATCTTAGATTTTCTTGGAAAAAGCCCTCAGAAGTTCTCTTAATCCAGGATGACTTTTGCATAACTGGTTTAACTGTAAGAGCTAGACAAAATGTTTACTATACAAAAGATGTAGGGCTCCTTAAAGCACTCCTTTTATACAATATTAATTTTGTTTACTGAACCATTTCTGCAACATTCCTTATTAATCGGAGTTTTCCAGCACATGATTCATTTCTTATTTTCCAAGCATGCATAGAGAATGCAATTTACTAAGACATTACAGGGAGCCATGCTTTTGTCTGTTAAGGAAAGAATACAGAATTTCAAAGATAGCAAATAGTAGTTCTTTGCAGATCTTGTATCGGTTCAGGCTCCTCTATCTTTCATGAACCTACAAAAAATCTATTTCTGCCGTTGCTTATCTTTAAAAATAGGTATATCTAAAAATATGTTTAGATATAAAATCGCACATAATACATCAGAGATTTTCAAAAGTCTGTTGGATATTTAATTGTTGATTTTCAATTCATAGTTGTGAGTGTGATAAACATTATCCATTGTTATTAATTTTGAGATGAGTCATATTTATTACACATCTGCTTCACTTTTGTACCTATTTTGATGACATATTTCGCAAATCATCGTTTGCATATTCGGCTCTTATGCGACTAAAGCTTGATCCAGTGGTGTGGGTAATTCTGGAGTTGCTGCTGCCATCTGTTGATTTAGTGATGAACTTAAATGTGGGATTCTCTTCTGGTGGGATTTCTAATTTCATTAGTTGGTTTTTATGTTTTTCTATGTATATTCTCTCCCATATGACGAGTTCACTATGTTATGAAAATGTTCTTTCATTCTGGTTTTCCAATTACATCTCATCATTTGATATATATAGTGTCATTTCTTATAAGATAAGTGAAGTTTTAAGTTACAAATTGTTATACTTGTGTACAATTGTTTGCTTCACTGTTAATAGCTTCATATTTTACGTATTTATATGTGGAAGTTTGAAAATTCGTAAGAAGGAAAACATGCCAGATAGAGTGGAATTCTTTACATTTGCACTTCTGACATCATGTAACTCGAAAGAAGTTTTGCACTGTTTAAAAACTGATTCAGTACTAGTCGTCAAATTTTCACATTTGATCATATACGAATATATATTGTAAACAAATGTAAGGCACTGTGATGATATTGTAATGGTATGTATGTGTTTAAATGCAATTTCTGAATGCATAGTTTATGATTGTAAGTTGTGCTGCAGTGAGGGAGTTGTCATGGTCAGGCTGTATCTACCTACAGTTGTTAATATGTGCGAGCGATAACAATACGGTTTTGCGCAGTACACCTATGGAAAAATGCACACGATTGTTGCCTTTACAGACTAACATTCTATGTATAACTTTCACTTGGTCACCAAATGGAGGTTTTCCTTTCAGGTTTAATTCCCATTCATACCTTGATGATTGTACCTAATATACAATCCTTGCATTTCAGATTATGCTTAGAAGGAGCTTATGGTGATTCACCATTGCCTTGTAGTGAAGCTTCAAGCTTGAGTTTTGAGAAGAATTCTCGGGGACGTGGAAGTCAAGAAAGTGGAGTTCATGTTATGAATAACAGAAGCTTGTTGATTCCTAAATCTGAAAACCTGTCATGTTTGAAAAGAAGTACGTTGCACGAATGTGAGTTGAAGATTCATTGTTTGGTACATGAGGGCAGAAAACCTCATAAATGCGAGATTTGTGATAAGATCTACATGCTGCTGCTGCTGCTGGGACATTTTAAAGTGCATAATTTGATACACGAAGGGCAGAAAGCTCACAAATGTAAAACTTCTGAGAAAAGCTTTACTCATGTAGGATATTTAAAACAAAATGTTTTGATTCATGAAAGTAAAAGATCCTGTACGTGTGAAGTCTGTGCCAAGAGCGTTACTCGGTTGTCACGTTTATAGACGCATAATTTGACATAACAGACCCAAAAATACCTCTAAAGTAAGAGGTCAGGTAACGAACTTTTCATTTTTTGGAAACATGAATTGATATGTGCAGAAAATTTGAGTGAAAAACTTAACTCGGCTATGGCATTTTAAATCTCATATTTGTTAACATGAGTGTAAAATGCCTCACATGGGGACACCTTTGTCCTTGTACACTTGAAACTGCACGAAAATATACTTAGAGTAATAGTCGACCATTAAAAATACAGTGGTCCGTGTCATTTCCATGCAAAACTCCACACTTGTCTACTTATTACATTATTACTGTTATCAGCAGTGTACCAGTCCTGAGACTCGTGTGAGGGGCGGACTGTCATTAAGGGCCAAAGGGGCCAGGCCACACCAATGCAACATATTGGCGTTTTTTTAATTTGAAGAAAAAATAATGTTAATTCAATTGTGATAATCATTAGGCATAATTTATTATACCATAATTGTTAATAGTTATCGAAACTTGCAACCCGCAATATTGTACACGACAAACCTCCAGTCTCCTTGAGGCGAAGGTCCCGCTCTACACACTTTGGCAGTCAGGTGTTCCCCTACTGTCCTCTTCCTGCATCGCTCAAGGCGATGTTGAGTTCAACTAGCTGCGCGGCGTTTAGCATTCGTGTAATTGTTGAAGTCTTAATTGTTTGGTAGACGAAGTAGTGTACTATTTATTAAAAAATCTCTGGTATTCATTTGGATATAGAAGAAAACTTTGAGAGTAAACGATTAGGTACTCATGAGCCATATAATTTACATCTATGTAACACGATGACAGAATACAGAGGACAGTTACTTTTGTAAGAAATCGGCGCTAATTGCAAGTGTTTTGCATTTTCTGCTTATTTGGTGGTGAAGGATGTGAAACATTTGAATGAAGGAATTCCAAAACACGAGGTAATTGCCAGGCATTTACAAAATGCCTGTAAGTTTAAATTATTGGGTACTGTCTACTATTGCAGTGTTTTTGGCAGTACAACTAAATGCGACCTATTTTAAAAGGGTGACCTAACTTTCATTGCATTTCCACATCCGGTTCTATCAAGAAAAGTGCTTACGAGCCGACATTGTCATGTCCTTTAGTACGTATCCGAAGCTATGTAAAATATCAATTAATTGGGCTAGACCAGCGAGAGAGGATGCACGGCATCTATTATGCTCCGTACGAAACAATCGAATGATTAAGTCGCTTTTATTTGAAGCGGCAAGTTGCTGAAATATCGCGAGCAATTTGAATTTGTATCAGTGACGTGTCACTCAGAAGCTTTACTTTCTGTAGAAACAAGTTGAGATTATTTGGGTTAACGGTATAATTATACAATGGTGTCTTATTCAGCGGCGGCTCGTGGAATAAACATGTGAGTGTTCACAAGACCTACACTTAAAATGCACACTAGCAGTCTCTGCTACTGCTACCGTCATTTCTACTGAGTGCTAGCTCAAACGCCCCACAAAATTTTATACAATCTATTAGCCTAAAAAGAATGTATCTATTCCTATCACCTTGCTTATTGCGTCACTTTACTGACAGTCTGTAAGTTGAGCATTAATATTCACATGACCAAACATGGTAAAATGAATACATGCATTTTTACGTTAGCGTAAATTCCCGTGCTTCTTTATCTTTTCACTAAGATGTACCAAGTCGGCACTTACTACTTTTGTCCGATTACTCACTTCAGAACTAAACATTAGGTCAACCAGGTTCTTTAATTGGTGATGATCAAATTTATAATGTAATTGTTACTGCTCACGCGAAAGCAAAGAAGCACATTTCTAATACTGCAACCGCATAGCCATTTACATGTAGTGTATACATTGTTAAATTTGCGCCTGTACTCCCGCTTCTGATTTTTGTAACACGCTTAACTGTCAAATTGGGCTGCGGACGTCCTAGTCGCTTTATTAAACTTTTTCTTCGCAAGTTACTTTATCTATTTTATTTCTTAAAAGGTAATCCACCGAGTTCGTAGCTGCCTCTTGAGAGAAACTCAACATTCACAAAGATTCGAAAACCTCGCGATCGGTCACTGCACAAAAAACTAGTTGTACTTGATATACTAAGAAACTCATAATTGTCTCATCTGCTGATTATCCACAAATTTCAAGTTTATCACAGTTTAAAACAAAACATCTGTTTAGAAAATGGATTGTAAAAACACACCGTATTCAAAGCAACATAAAGCATCAAAGCAAAGGCTGAAAGCGCTAGGAGTTGTAAACATTCTTTGTATTTGGAGATAGTTCCAGTTAAACTCTATAGATAGTAGCACTTACCAGAAATGACCAAGAACTCTGGCGTTGCCAATGTAGATTAATATGCACATCGTAATTGTGCTATGCTCTGAGCGTTTCCAACCAATGCCTGTCTGTAGCTTTTGTCGTCTACGCATGCACAGAACTTCAAATGTTACATGATGTGCTAGCACAAGAGAAGTGTGCTACCTACAAGGTTGCCACATACTCATGCTATCTCCGTCTACTTATTACACATTAAGCAATGAGAGTGGTAAATAAAAATAACGAATGAAAAGAAGAAAAGGGTTTCTACAAGAGAAATATTGGGGTTTCACGTGCTCTTGTGCTCTCAAACAGCAGCCTCCCCTGCCGATCCGCTTGCACAAAGATGTCTTATTTATAAGTATCAAAAATACATTTATGCAACTCATTTTCCGCACGTTCATTCACGGACAAATTATAAATAATAGGTGATAGGCTGAAGTAAATGCTTGTTTTGCTGCTTTTACGTGTTTTTTTTGGTAATGACTGGAATAATAGATGAACGAAACTGGGTACAGACAACTGAACACAGATTCTTTATCAACCATCTATGATCTTCAACAAATATAGCTGCTTTTGGAAAATTAAAATAATCGCCAGGGTTGATGACCACTTATGTGTGAAGTTTGATTTTAGTACTGCTTGTAATTTTTAATTTATTCCTCATCTTTCGTTTTACATCATCCAATGAAAATACAAAATCAATATTACAATGATAAAATCCATATCGGAAAATGCCATATATACCTAAATCCTGCCATTGAATAATAGTTTGGTCTCCGTACACCTAACACTAGGTTTTTGTGTATTGGAGACCCTCTACTCCTTTTTAAACTTTTGCCATTTCACCTATCCTACTCTACATTTTTCTCTTAATTGTTCTTAGCCATCTCTCTTTAACTTTCGCTAAATAATTCCCTATATTTCTCCTGTTTTTCCCCCCTTTTACTGACAAAATTTTTCTAATTACTACTTCTCCCCCCCCCCAAATAGTCCCATTTACGTAGCCAGACCTGCTCTCTCCATATCTTTGTTTGACTATAATATAATATAATATACGAGGGTGAGTCATATGAAAATCTTTAATTTGTAATAACAATTCGAAATTTCGCGCCGTTATTCTGTAAGTTGGTAAGCATACTACAAACAGCGTGCAGAATGGCATGTAGGTGGCAGCATTAGTATGAAGATGGCCGCCCCACTTGCGACTTGCACCAGGGAAGAACGGCGTTCTGTTATTCGGTTTTTGCGTAGTGAAGGTGTGAAACATATTGAAATTCATAGACGAATGAAGGTTCAGTACGGTGATGCATGGTTGTCACAGCAGCAAGTCTACGAATGAGTAGCAAGTTCGCAAACAGTATAAAAGGTGCTCCACGTCCAGGTCAGGCACAACGAGTTGTGACTCCACAGAACATTGCAGCATTTGACGCCACAGTGAAGGAAAAACAGCCGAGTGACACTGAATGACATCGCAAAATGTTTACAGATTATTCATGGGTCAGAACACCACACTGTGCATGATGTACTCCAGTTTCACAAAGCTCCTGAAATGAGAGAACGACCTCTTGACGCTTGTGAACTTCTTCGCGCTTTGAACGGAATGTGATGGCTTCCTTGCAAGGATCGTTACTGGGTACGAAACCTGGGTTCACTTCCACCAACCGGTAACAAAGAGAGTGAGCAAGGATTGGCGCCATCCCTCATCACCAAAACCAAAGAAGTTTCGAACAGAAGCATCAACAGGGAAGGTTATGTTGACTCTTTTTTGGGACGAAAAAGGCGTCATTTTGGAGCATTACACGCCTACAGGGACCATTATTACCAGTGCATCGTACGCAGATCTCCTTAAATGTTATATGCAGCCTGCAATCAAATGAAAGTGACGTGGATTGCTGTCAGCAGGTGTCGTTTTGCAACATGACAATGCAAGGCCCCACACTGCCCATACAACAGTTGCAAATATCACGGACTCATTTTGAGTGTCTTCCTCATCCACCATACTCACCAGATCTTGCCCCAAGTGATTTCCATATGTTTGGACCACTCACATACGCAATGGGAGGAAAGAAGTTCTGTTCCGATGAAGAGGTACGTCACGTGGTGCATGAGTGGTTGTGCAGACTATGAAAAGATTTTTTTTCTGAAGGCATTTATGCACTTAGTAAGCGCTGGAGGACTTGCATTGAGCGTGGGGAAGATTATGTTGAAAAGTAACACAGCTTTGTACAATAAATACAATTTAAAAGAATATTTAAGGTTTTCATTTGACTCACCCTCGTACAGTGGAAATCTACATTCTCTTCCCCACACAACGGACATTTATCTAGCTCTCTATCTTGACCTATATCTTTCAAGTTTCTCACTCCTGTTTTCGCCCAAGCAAAACCCTCTCGCCCTAACTTATTACATGTCTATATACCCTTACTGCTTGTATGATTTTCAATATTACTGGATGTGTATACTTTTCATTTGCTAATAACATCGTTATGTCAAAGAGTAAACCAAATTACGTGCGACCAAGAAGAAGTTTTCAAATGCTAAACTAGTAGTGAACAGTATAGTGAGAAGGCGTGACTTAAGTGATAGGTATGTAAATAGTGTTAATGAAAATATTAAATGGGCATGCCATGCTCTAAGAGCTATTTATGTGGACCTAGACAAGAAGCTGGACTACTCGTGCCTTGGCAAGGATGGTCTACATCTAAACAGAAAAGGTTCGTTTACACTGAGTGAAGCTATAAAAGATGTAATAGGTGTAGTATGTAAAAGTCGGGTAAATTAGAAACGTATGAAGAAGGTGAAAAGCATGTAGGCTTTGATAGCAATCCTCCCGAGAAAACAAATACTGGTGTAAATACTAGCTGTAAAATAAGTAACAATAGTAAATTCAACCTATCAATCTTCCACCAAAACATCCAAAGCTTAAGGAACAAAAAGTGTAATATTGAAGTACTATTAATATCTGCTTTAAAAAACTCTACAGCAATTTGTTTAACGGAACATTGGTTGGGAGAAGATGAAACTGAGTATTTTAATATACCTAACTATGTGCTAGCATCTTCCTTCTGTAGGTCAAACAAGAAAAATGGTGGATCATGTATATATGTAAATGAATCAGTTAAATTTAGGGAGATTGTTATGTTTAAATACTTAAACCAGGAGGAACACTTTGAAGCCAGCATGTGTGAACCATTAAACAGCAAACTAATTCTTATTTGTGTGTACCGAAATCCCACAAGCAATATCAAAATTTTCCTTCAAAATTTAGAAATAATTCTAGACTTCTTTAAAAAGACAAAAAAAAATCTGTAATTATAGTAGGGGACGTGAATATAAACTATTTGACAGAAAACGCAAATAAAAAGCAGCTGCAAAATGTCTTTAATATGTATGGAATGGAAAACATAGTTAAATTACCAACCCGTGTCTCGAATTCGTCTTATTCTGCGATTGACCAAGTAGTGCTGAATATAAATAAGTGGAAATATGAAATTCAGATTTTTGACACAGCCCTGTCAGATCATTACGCACAAATGTTAAAATTAGTTGTCCCAGTAGATCAGCATAACCCAAAACAGAATGCAAAAAAAAAAAAAAAAAAAAAAAAAAAAAATATTCAAAAAGGTTAGACTTGCTAATGATAACAATCTAAGCTATCTAAATTTTCTAATAAGTAAAGAATCTTGGGAAAGCGTGTACACTGAAGTGGAAATATGAAATTCAGATTTTTGACACAGCCCTGTCAGATCATTACGCACAAATGTTAAAATTAGTTGTCCCAGTAGATCAGCATAACCCAAAACAGAATGCAAAAAAAAAAAGTATATATATATATTCAAAAAGGTTAGACTTGCTAATGATAACAATCTAAGCTATCTAAATTTTCTATTAAGTAAAGAATCTTGGGAAAGCGTGTACACTGAGCGAAATCTAAACGATGCCATGAATGCATTTTTGGACACATTTGATTTTCACTGTGTAACAGCCATACCAATAGTTAAAGTAGCAATGAACAAGCTAGGTAATAAGTGGATCACAACAGGAATCCGTAAATCTGGTGATAGATTAAAATTCTTGAGCAAATTCATGAAGGAAAGTAAGACTACACCGGATTTTAAGGCCTATTATGTAAAATATCGAAATATATATAATAAAGTTATAAGAGCAGCCAAAAAGTTACATAACGATGAAGCAATAAATAAAGCAGTTAATAAAACTAAATCCATATGGCAAGTAATTAAGCACGAAATAAAAAATGCACCCAAATTGAAAGAAAATTACCATCTAGAAATTAATGGCCAAAAAGTAAGTAATCCTAAACAAATTTCGGAATTATTCAACCAGTTTTATTCAACTGTAGCGGAGAAACTGTTAAATACTCATTCTCTAGGAAAGAAGGAAAGATTAAGTGTAAAGAAAAATGAACATAGCATGTTTTTAATTCCAGTAACAGTTGAGGAAGTTAAAGATGTTATAAAAAAATTGAGGAATAAGAAATCAGTAGGAATAGACGGTTACTCCAACTGCGTCATAAAGCGTTGCTCCTTATTCCTAATTGAACCACTGACGTACTTGATAAATCTTTCACTTTCAAGTGGGACGTTCTCCAACAGGTTAAAAAAAGGTAAAGTGAAACCCATCTTTAAAAAAGGTAACAAAGGGGAGGTAGGAAATTACAGGCCAATTTCCATAATTTCAACTTTTGCAAAGATCTTCGAACAAATAATGTATAAAAGAGTAACAAGCTTTTTGGAAAAATTTAAAGTAATTAATGACAATCAAAATGGTTTTCGAAAAAGTAAATCAACAAGTTCTGCACTGATGAATTTCATTGAACAAGTGTATGAAACACTAGATAGTAAACAACTAGGGATAGGCATTTTTTTAGATCTTACAAAGGCGTTTGACCTGGTTGATCACAAACTTTTACTAGAAAAATTATCCTCATATGACATAAGGGGGTTAGCTTTAGATTGGTTCAGATCTTATCTGGAGAATAGAGAGCAAGCGGTGGAAATAGAGTATTTTGATAGCGAAACGAGTGAAGTTAAAACTCAGATTTCAAGTAGCGCTATAATGAAATATGGGGTCCCTCAAGGTTCGGTGCTTGGACCTCTTTTATTTATAGTGTACATTAATGATTTGGCAGATAATGTAGAAAACAGAACCAATATAAATGTTACACTTTTTGCAGATGATACAAATATTTTTATCAAAGGGGTGAATAAGGAAGGGGCAGATGTACACATTGAAAATAATCTAAAATATATTCAAAACTGGTTTAGTGCCAATATGTTAATATTGAGTATGGAGAAAACAGCAGCCCTAAGCTTCTATAATAAAATGAGTGGAAGTCAATTGTATCCAAAATTAATGCTGGGACAAGACCAAATACATTACGTACTAACTATCAAATTTCTGGGACTAATACTAGATGAAAATTTAAATTGGGAAACTCACATAGAGGCATTGACGAAAAAGCTTAGTAAAATATGTTTCTTAATGAGGGCGATTACAGGCATGTCAAGCTTGAAAGTTCGGAGAATAGTGTACTTTTCATATATACACAGTTTGTTGGCATATGGTATAATTTTTTGGGGAAATTCTAAAGACAGTATAAAAGTACTCAGATAACAAAAGAAAATAATTAGAATCATAGCAGATGTCTCAAGCACAACTATTTGTAAGCCATACTTCAGTAAATTAGGTATCTTACCACTGCCAAGTATATACATATATGAAACTCTTGTACATATGAAAGCAAGCCTAAGTTTATTCAAAACAAATTCTGAAATTCATATACACAACACTAGAACAAAGAATAATTTATTTGTGAAGGCACACAAAACAAAGATGTATGAAAATAGTTTCACATATGCTGGCTTACATCTTTACAATAAGCTACCTGAATCTATAAGAAAGATTGAATCACAACATCAATTTAAGAAATTGTTATTAAACTTCCTTAGAGCCAATAGCTTCTACAGCGTGGATGAATTTTTAAATTTGTAAATATTTAGTCAGCTACCTTAATTATAAATATTGTACTTAGTTTTTAATTTGACGTGTCCTATAACATGTACATGTTTTAATGGATGAATCAATAAATCAAATCAAATATATGAAAGTTACTTTGTATAGTAAGTTGGCTATATGGCCAATAGGATGACAAAAACTCATGCTTATTGAACTCCTGCACAGAAGGCAGGAAACAATCTATAGATTTCATACTTCTAATTGTAATGATGGGTTATTCATTATAGCAGAAATGTATTTTATATGAAGTTTGAAAATAAATTTGAAAATTTGCGAACGTGTGTTTTGTAAATATTTTAGATATGAAATCTGAGAAAATTGGTTTGATTTTGATTAAAGTGTACATTTCTTGTGGACACAATGACAGTTTTGAAGACGAACTAATCACATTAGAGGGAACTTAATTCGAAATAATGAACAATAGAACCCAGAGGTTGATATATAATTTTAATGTTTTTCTTATTTACGGATGCCAGATATATTTTTGTTAGAGTTGGATACAATTTGAGAGTTTTTATTCTTTATAACTAGAACTGTGTTAATTTATTTGGCTGTCAGTCAAATTGAGAACTTGCGAATACTAATGTGAGATACTTGAACTACCAGCTTTATGGTTGTGACGTGTATCACTTTTTCTTGTTTCAGGGTCTATTTTCACTGATGCCGTCCGTATTCCTGAGTTATTGCATCCAAAGTTCAAAACAGAGAATTCAGATAGCAAGTTTGATGTTCTGTGTAAATCAGGAATGTTGTGATCACAGTTGTTGTGATAGATGTTCTGTGGTGATGGGTTGAGGTAAAAACTTGGATTAAACGGATTAAACTTATTAATCTGTGGATTAAACATACTTACAAAGGAAATATGAATTTACAAAGGCAGCGGTACAACAAATAATAGAGATATAAGTCTTGCATTGACACAGGTATGATATATATCAGTACTTTTAACCTAATTTAATTGGAAATTTGCTTCGTATTTTGTCATTCCTTGTAAACCGCAAAGTGAATAGAAGCTTGTTTTGGATTACATTTATGACATCTAGAGTATGGTTTCATATCACTGTGTTTCCTGATAGCGAAAGTTTTAGAAATATGTGAAGAGTGAATTGGAGACATTTCTTCATTTCAAATTATGCACTGTTTTACTATTGATGCCGGAAAAAGTGGTTTGTTTGCGTCGCTTTATACTTCACTTTGATGCACTTCTGTGGTGAAGAGCTGGGGGGGGGGGGGATAGAAACAACTCTTGTTAACGGGAGTAGGTCAGTTTGTTTAGCTACATTTCCCATTAAGCAAAAAAAAAAAAAAAAGCCGGGCACCATAACTTATAATTGAAATTTGTAAATTAATTGTTCCTTTGGCAAGTTGTCTATGTGACAATTTTGAAAGCAATTGTATTCTGTTGAAGAAATTATGGGTTTGTGAAGAAAAATATCTAGAAACACTAGCGAATACAGTATCCCTTTGTGTTTGAAATCAGTATAAGGCATGTTATACAAATTACATATGTCTTGTGGATGGTTAAGAGCTTACCTACTGATCCCAGGTTAATGGTTTTTAAGTGACAGCCTCATGTCACCAGATTTACTTGCATGTAAAAGAATTCGTATAGGACCAAATTTCTACACCCGGCAGTGCTGATAAGACAGCATTGCTGGTAAACAAGATAATTTTGAATTTTTTTTTTTAGATTTTTTTTGTAACAAACTACGAGGGCATCCAATAAATAAGTTTTCCTATTTTACAAAAAATACAATTGGGCTATTTACACCTGTGAAATATTTTATTTTCATTCTACAACTCGAACACTGCTTCTTCACATAGTATCCATTTCTGTCAAATCATTTTTGATATCTTGGCAGCACTTTTTTGATACCTTTGTCATAACAGATCGGGTCCTGGTTAACCTTTCTTCCACCTCATTGGATGCAAATTCTCTGAAGTGCAACTTGAGTTGTGGAAAGAGATGGAAATCACTTGAAGCAAGATCCTGGAGAATGAGGTGGATGGGGAAGTTCTGCCTCAACCTGTTGTTGCTTGTGAGCATCAGTCAGCAAACATTTGACCCACCTTGAACAGATCTTTCGATGCTGCCAGACATCTGACAGGATCGTCACAACAGAGGAGTGTCCAATTTCTATACCAGGAGCTAGTCAATTCTGATGCATTGACCTTCATCCACCACATTCTGAACTGCATTGCCTGTACAGGTAACAGGCCTGCCGCTGTTCTCTTCATCATGCACATTTTTGCCAGCTTTCCAACATCCGTGAAAGTCAGAGGTGATGCATCCTTCACTGTACACACACTAAATAGCAGTGACTATTGTAGCCATTTCATTTTTTGCTGTGAAAAAGTGAATAACAGAATGGAGTTCAAATATAAATATGCTTTCAGGTGATAGTGCCATGGTAACTGGCACCATACTGGCAAACGCGGAGCAAGTACGGGCTGTTGAAGGTCAATATCAGCCAATAGAAGTTTCAATAGAAGTTTCTGCAGTATCAGCTTAATTTGGAAATGTGTGGTGTGCAGAGAAAAAAAATTAGGAAACTTATTAATTGGGTGGCCCTTGTATACTCATTTAACCTTATCACTAAAGGCTAGAGGTTAGTTGTAAACACAGCATCATGGGATATTGCTTTCCTTATGAGAACATTTCTATGGGACTCCTTCTGTTGGATTATCTCTCAGTGCATTTTGGGCATGATAGATGATAGTGGCACAATTTTGTTTTAATGTTATGAGCCTTAATGGCAAAAAAATACAACAATATTAATGTTACTCATGTTTCATACTCATTGGGAGTGTGTGTGTGTGAGAGAGAGAGAGAGGGGGGAGAGAGAGAGAGAGAGAGAATCCTGTCTTAAGAAAAGGTGTAAGATGCATAGGTTGAATGTAATGACAGGGTTCTGTGTATTGGAAATTTAGCCCATGTTAGTTCACAACTCTAATAATAATAATACTTTATTATCACCTTATGTTTTACAAGCATTGTTGAAAACAGGCAAGTCGTCAATTATATACAATTAAAGTTGCTGGATATTTATATATATACACAGATATTAGAAGAAACTAAAACTTAGGTGATGTTATTCTAAATGTATAATGTCTTGTACACCTAATACAATGTCTAGGTTTTAGTCATAAGTATTGTAAAATACTCTTATTTAATTGAGGTAACTGACTTGTTAACATTGCTTTTGAAACTGCCATTGTTGAAAATTACGTTTAGTTATAAATTAATGGACCATATTTATTGTTTTATTTATACCTAGTATATTGCGAGCTACTTGCAGTTTTGCTTGGTTAATGTCAGAACATTATGAGGTTTTAGTTGTATTTTGTGTGTTCTGTGTAGGTACTTGTTTTTGTTGCTGTAAGGATTACAGAGCAACAAAAGTGAAGGTTATTTTTACGCTGTGGCACAAGATGGACTTGTAAATTGTGTGAGGTGAGTTGTTTTTGTATAACATGTATAGCAATGTGAAAATTTAATTTATCCTGCAGCATATTTGAAGTTACTTCCGTGCCTTGCTGTTGGGAGAAAGCAGAAGCTGAGTCACCACTAATCTTGGTGATTACACTAATATAGTTGGGTTGGCAGTTTCCTCTGCACATGCATAGTATTAACAAATTGGAGTACTTGTTTTGTTATATTTCAATGTTTTTGCTACTGTATCAGTGCAGATGCCGTCATGGGCATCACTCTTGTCTATATCTCAGTCCTTGCTTAGCTATGCTTGGCTTGCACTTATAGCGTGTCACTGTGCAAATACACAGGAGTTAAATTAATTGGGAGTCGATTAATGACACTAAACAACACTTTTAAATTTTCCCGGAGCTAGTTTCACAGGAGTTGCTGTTTTCAAGAACCATTTACTTAGAGGATACTCATAGTGAGAGTACTAAGCCTATTTGGGCCACACATGACGACATTATGCATTATGACACACTTTCAAAATAATCAGCATAGGCAGCTAACCTTTGTGATTTCATGTAGCACCTCCCAGATTGAAACCACCTCTTTAGACCTAAGCAGTATCTCAATGCCAAGTAATCTCAGCAAAACTGAGTATAAAGTGGAGTGATTACCATGTTAGTAAATTCTCCAGTAACATACCTACACCAAATAGCTTTCAAAAAGTACACCATTATTATGTATCATAGCCAGTGCATTATGACACTTTAAAATGACTGAGTTATTCTCTGTTTCATATAACCTTGCCCGGCTGAAATGTATCACTCTGCGTTCAACAACCCTCCCCCTCGCCCTAATTGGCTAATGCTTTCGCGCCATAGGCCATAGGCGGTGCCTTCCCATCACATTTAAAACTGCAGTAAACGTCAAATGCCAGGAGATAGCTAAAATCATGCAAATAAGTATATGAAGGCATGCAAAAATACAAGTTTATAATGAAACTGAACTCACGCGTTATGGAGAATCTGGTAATGGAGTAATCCCCTCCATCTCGGATTCGGATTCTGATTCTGCAGTAACAGTTTCGCTGTCGGAACTCTCCGTAGGGTTTATAATTATGCTCTCTATTACGTTGTCGACGATGCCATCCAGCTCCCACATTTTGTTTTCTTCTTTGAGCACATGATGAATAGCCTTTTTCCATGTTTCGTCGCTGATCTCCGAAAATGTTGTGGTAAGCAATGGCCTGATATCATTCAACTTAAATGTTCTATTGTTTCTCGCTACGAATCCTTTAATTTGGCTCCAAATAAGCTCAATTGGATTTAAAAGCCAGTGATATGGTGGAAGCCTGAGTACCTCATGACCAGCTGACCTTGCCATTTCATCGATTACGTATTTATCACAATCGCTGGCATGCTTTACTACAAGTTCCAGTAGTTCTGCCTTAATAAGGGATTCATTTACAACTTCATTTTTTGCACGCAGCCACTCAATAATGTCGCCACACAGCAATATCGCCTCTGTCTCTCAGTACATTTTTCTTGCCCCTTTTTTCATTCACAAACCCCAGCTGTATAAGCAATCTATACAGACTAGATCTGCTGAAATTTGGTAAATCTGCATCCTCATTTACAGCAGACAAAATTTTATTTATGTTAGGGAGTTCGTTTCTAAAGAAAAAACTATGCACATGACGACGTACAGCAGTTTTAACGAACTCATCGCATTCTCCGAGCACGCGCTTTTCTTTATTCCTGCGTTTGCCTGGAGTGGTAAGTTTTCCTGTTTTCTCAACTTCACGTCGCGATGTTCCTATGGACCTAACACTCACACCTGTAAGTTCGGAGCACAGCTGTTCGACTTCCCTCACTAACAAAGATGGATTCTTCTCTGTGAGTTCATTAAACACATGCAACACAATTCTTTTTTCACCGCTTTGTAATGGCTTACCTTTACGATGCTTCAGCGAAAAACTGGCGGTAGACTCTGCCATTATACATATAATAAGTACATGCGCAATAAACGATGGATAAAATAACGTATCTCTCGAACGCGCACAGTACACCTTCTAATGACAATACATGACTAATCCAGTTCAGAACAAGGTCAGTGATAAAACTCGTATAAACAAATATAAACAAATATATGTAATTCACTACCGCTAAAGCACGTGCTCTTGTGTAATCAGAAAGGCAGGCCTAGATGCAAAGGAACCTCCTCTTTACTTTGTTTAAGAATTAACATGCATTTCAGATAAATTAACTCTGTTGCGTAATATATTTAATTGAAACAGTTATGAAAGTAAATATTTGACAATTCTCTTTCAACATATAAAGATATATCACCATGTTAAATAACGAACTAATTTTTACCGCAAAACAGTCTCTACCAAACAGCAGCCAATGAGAGGAGATGAGGTCACGTGACCGTTAAGAGATTACCGGGCAAGCTTACGTGAAACAAGGTATAGACCTTTAATATTTACATCTGCTCTTAATGCCACAGTCAGTATCACTGTAAATTTATGCTAGTAACAGCTGTTAAATCCCAATATTGTAACCACATGCTATCTTTCATTGCACCAACACTGTATGTTAAAACTATGCCTATTAAGTTAAATGTACATTGTTGAAAAAATGTGTTTTATTAGACATTGTAAATTATAATTGTTAGTTAACAATGCAAGCTCAATATCACCTATTTAAGTTAATTGATGGAAATTAATCATTTCTTCACACTAGCCATATATAGGCTAAGGTTTCTGATAGTCAACATGAAAAATTCAATGCCATGGCCAGGATTTGAACCACGGATCTCCTGGTTTCCATCCAGTTGCTCTAGCCCATTGAGCTACCATGGCCAACTTGCTGTCATTACATTAAATTCCCCAATTGACTCATATATTTCCCCGGTAAACCACTAGGGGCTCTCATATCCTAGATACACCGTTTGTGACACCTTACTATCATAAGTACTTAAATCCCAGGCTTTCATCACTAATATTAAAAGCAGAAGCATTATTAACAGTGAAGTATTCTTCATTTTTGAGTTTGATTAATGAGTCACTATGTTTACACTCAACTTCACTTACTTGTTGTATAATCGAAACGTTTTCAAGATCATTTGATCTCATCCTCAGCTGTTTGGTGACTAAATGAACATTCCTCTTCTTCCACTACTACGGTGCTCTGATCCCACTGCCATCTGGTATTAGGGGTACTAAGTTTTAGTACTTCATTTAATGCCGGGATTTCAAAATTTATAACTTTATCCCGGTTTTTGGTTATGAATATTTTTTCCCAAATATCCAATTCTATGGGTGTACTTAAAGATTTTAACAGTTTTATGTTATGGCCAATGTTGTGGTTTTCAGTACAAAAATGGTGTGACTATGCACAAGGAATAATTAGTTCCTATTTAACCAAAAATTCTACAGACAATCAAAAGGATTAGTTATGGGGAGCCCACTTTCGCCTATTTTAGCAGACCTATACATGAGCTATTTTGAAACACACATAGTAAAGGCCTTCCCACAGATTTACAAATTTTGGCAGAGATATGTTGATGATGTTTTTGCTATAATTCCGGAAAAACTTAAAGAAGATTCTCTAAAATTACTAAACCTGCAAGATAATCATATCCAGTTTACAATGGAAGTAGAAAGAGGCAACACCCTACCGTTTTTGGACCTCAAGATAACTAGAAATCGTCATGGTGTAGATTTTGGAATATACAGGAAGCCCACACACATAGATAATTACATAAAGAAAAATGAATACAATCCAATTTAACATCAACTAACTGCCTTTAGAAGTCTAATTCACCGGCTGTACAACATCCAACTGAGTAAGAAGGTTTTGAAAGAACAACAACACATAAAAGAGATAACAGTATTAAATGGATTCAACCCAGCCATCATAAGGAACATGATGAAAAGAAAGGAAAATCTCAAGATAATATCAAAAAAGACCACTCTCACACCAAAATATTCATAACCAAAAACCGGGATAAAGTTATAAATTTTGAAATCCCAGCATTAAATGAAGTACTAAAACTTAGTGCCCCTAACACCAGATGGCAGAGGGATCAGAGCACCGTAGTAGTGGAGGAAGAAGAATGTTCATTTAGTCACCAAACAGCTGAGGATAAGATCGAATGATCTTGAAAACGTTTCTATTATACAACAACATAGTAAGTGAAGTTGAGTGTAAACATAGTGACTCATTAATCAAACTCAAAAATTTTATCATTGAACTCATATTATTTAAGTTAATTGATGGAAATTAATCAGTGGATTATATATATATTAGGACAAGATGAATGATAAGAAAGATGATAATGGAGCAGTTGGTGGAATACTGATGGGGAAAATTGAAGGACCCAGAGAAAACCCATCCCAGTGCCATGCTGTCCACCACAACTCTCACTTTTCGGTCACCTGGGATCGAACCAGGGCTGGCTTGGTGAGAGCCAAATGGTCTAGCACAGTCTTCTTTGTTCCTGATGTTCCTAAAATGCTCTTTAGGCCTAATGTTAAAATTCCTTTGCAGTTTATCTGGTACATGTCTGATTTTGTATCTGTGGGTATATCCTTTGTATTATATGATTTCAAAAGGTGTTGTACACTTAATTAGTTCTGTGGGGCCAAAGTAATGTTGTGTTCTTTGAAGACCTTCTAAAAGGTATGTAGCTCTGGGGTGGTATGTAAGTTTTCTCTATGCTTCATTGTATCTTAGTCCTTACTCATAGGAAAATCTTCAAGTTTTACAATAGACCTAGGATTCAGGTACACAATTCTTATCTTTGGGCTCAGTTGAGATCTTGTAACATTTAAATAATCTATCTACAGAATCATATTTCAACTCTCTAATAATGTTATCACAATCACACATGAAAGTTACAAATATTGCACTTCATCACAAAATAAAAACCAAAGGCACTGCAGTTCATTGGGATTCTCTTGCTTCGTTCTGTACTGCTGCTGTAGTGATTGTTTTATTTGAGGCTATCTTCTTTTCATATGCCCCATGTCCTTACTGTCATACTAAGATTTTGCCATCCCTGGTCTTCACTCCTATGTTCCCGTCTCTCCTTAAATCGCTGGCTCTTTTAGCTATGGAATCATTGAGAGCCGTCAGTGATCATTGACAATAATTAGTTGCGGGGTTCCGGTTAATCCCAATCTTGAGTGTATACTAGTCTTTTTGTTATTCTGGCTTGAACTATTTCCTCTTTCTTCCAGTGATATGTAAAGTGAACCAGTATAGGCAGATTCCTTGGTTTGGCACTTCTTTCGTGTTTTTTGGAGGGAAGTCTGTGTGTTGCATCGATGTCATATGTTAAATAGTCATCTGAAGTATATGTAAATTGTATAATAGTATCAAATATATCTTCCCTTTCCCCTTGTGGTTGAGATTGTTTATTTACCAATTGTAATAGTTTTACAAGGTTTTGCCATGTGAAGTATACATAAAGTTAGTTACAATGGAGAGGTACCCCTATCTATATTTACAAGTTTGACTCTACAGTTTTAACCATTATTTGTTTTTGCAATTTTTATATTCTTTTATTGCATAGAAAGCATTCTTAATGAGATAAAATTTGATTTGTTTTATTTTTATTTGTTCTTTCCCTATTTCTTTAATCCAGTGAGGTAAATGATTGTATAAATCTTCTGCCATACTTTCAATACATTTATTATGTAATGAGCCTCTTAGTCTATTTGTAAAGTAATTTTCTTTTGTTCTTGTGTTATGTTCATGGATACTTGTATTTTTGTCTTCTTTATGGGAGGTTACAACATATTTTTAGACAAGGCAGCGTTAGCATACCTAATTTCTTAAATGCTGTTCTACAGGTGTTTCTTTTTTTGATACTTTTAAGAACTCTTATCACTCTTTTCTGTAGTCTAAATATTTTTAGTATGTTTCCTCCCTGCTGATCCCCATAAAATAATCCCATAGCTCAAATGTGAGTGCGTAAATGCGTAATATACTTGTGTTGTGCTATCTTCATCCATGATTTGTGTAACCTGTGTTAGAATATATGTATATATCTCTATTGAGTTTCTTAGAAAGTTTTTCTAAATGTCTGTTCCATTTCAGATTGTTATCTATTACTAGTCCTAAAAAATTGATTTCACTAGCTTGCCTGATTTGCTCGTTTTTTATTTTCAAGGGGATACTTGCCTGCATTTTGTTACTTATACTAATCTGCATCCATTCTGTTTTCTTTGTATTTGGTTCCATTCCTAATTCTTCCAGGTAAGTACTAACCATCTCTAACAGTGCATTTGCATTACTTTGCAATTCAGATGCTGAATTCCCTGTTATAATAATTGTTGTGTCATCAACGTAGCCAATGGCTAATCCTTCTTCTTCCTGAAGTCATTTAAGCAGATCATTTATGTATAAAATAAACAAATATAGTCCCAATTTTGATCCTTGTGGTACACCATGGGTTATAAGTTTAAATGGCAATTCGATTTTGGATAGCTGTCCATCTATATTTTGTACTACCTCTACACATTGCTCTCTGTTTAATAAATATGATTTTAGCCAATCTAGTGGAATGCCCTTAATGTCATAACTTTCCATTTTTACCATTAATTTTTCAATATTAATGCAGTCAAATGCTTTAGAAAGGCCAAGAAATATTGCCACCACTAGTTCTTTTCTATTTAATGCTTTGATAATTATATCATTAACTTTGCTTATTGCGTGTATAGTAAATTTCATTTTTCGAAAGCCAAATTGGAACTCTGACACTATATGAAATTTTTCGCAGTAATTTTGGAGCTGTTCCAGAAAGACTCCTTCCATCACTTTGTAAAAAGTGGTATGCCACTCATAAGTTACTCTTTCTCTGATACTATTTTACATCCTCAATGTCATTTTCCATTGCTTCTATCTTAATATCATAGATCAGTCTTAATGCTTTGCTCCATCTTTAGGTTCAGTTCACAATTTTGAGTTTCAGCATTTTAAAGCACTCATTCATGATTGAAGCTGCTTTTTTGACTTCTTCATATTCCTTTCTTAATTTCTGCACTGTGAACTCTATTTATTTTTGTTAGCTCGGCTATTAATGATCGCAGTATTTGTAGATCAGGTTGCGGCAAGCAATCCTCCATCTCACACATCTAATTTCCGTTACCATTTTCAGATATTTCTTTATATCTTCTTTAGATACTTAAACACATGTAGCATGGAACCATCTCATACACTCTCCATTTATGAGTTTTTAACTTGTTTTCCACAAGGAGCACCAATTTTTGCGGTTGGTTTTGCCATCTTGATACATAAGTATACACATAGAAGTTCCATGTAGCTCTCATGCATGAGCCAATAAATATGAAAACTTTTTTAGCACTATTCGAAGCTGCATCAAACAGTTAAGACATGAATTTTGTCACTTGTTTAATACAACTGACAGTAAAGAAGCAAAAATTAGTGGAACTATGCAAGTAAATTCCTTAATGCATGAAATTAACAGAACAGTGAATGAATAACAATACCTGTTGGGACATTAAATTGTGCATAAACAGTGTAAGTCCAACACCAGATCCAGGAAAATCCTGACATTTGGAAGCTTACTGATTCACAAGTGATTAATCTATAATCCACCTAACTCAATAAATTTGAGATGTCGGATTAGAGTGACTCATTACATACAGTTCTTTCTATCCCATGAATCCTTTTTAAAGTAGATATTATTTTCTTTAAGATGTTTGGTTAACTTTGTTGACAGAGGATGTATGCTGGTAATCCTGGGACACACAGACACAACTGTAGGATTCTGACAGCTGCCGTGAAGCATGTGGAGTGGTAGCTGGGAAAGCAACGTTGCCGCTTATGAACGCCTTGGCACACGCAATGGCTGGACAGAAAAGAGCGCTAAAACTACCTAAATTAACTTATTTATATTTCTAACATATGGGAACAGTTTTGAACGATACTCTGTTAAAGCAATGTACAGATGAAACTGAGGCGGTGCTTAAAATATTCAGCAGAGTTGAAATTTGTTTTTCATAATGCTTCTGCCTTGGAGTGTTTCTTAGAATGCCAGGATTAAGAATGAGTAAGAGAAACCTAATATACTTTTTGGCATTAAATGTAATAGTTTACTAAACAAATTTCCTGAACAAACAAATAATAAAATAGTTTTTAGAATGTCTACTTTCTCTGTATGCCCTCTTACATTAGCAAGTACAAAACTGAAAGCCTTTTCAAAACTAACGAATTTAGAATGTGCATTTTAACTTGAAGTGTACTTACTGTAGGTTTAATAGACAAATTACATTTCTAAAAGCTTAGAATGTTCAGCTGTGCTTTGTCTTAAGAAAGATGGCAGTAACTGTTCCTTTTTATTTAGTCAAAATATTCACACAGCGCACACAATTCCTTATTTTGATCT
This sequence comes from Mantis religiosa, assembly GCA_030765055.1. Classification (NCBI taxonomy): domain Eukaryota; kingdom Metazoa; phylum Arthropoda; class Insecta; order Mantodea; family Mantidae; genus Mantis; species Mantis religiosa. The sequence goes on from CM060956.1 coordinate 165,420,388, forward strand.
TGTCCATGTAGTGCAGATCTCTGTCCTACTTTTGAATATTATTTTCTTGGGGGAGCGAGTTCTTGGTCTAACTCATTCTTGAGTGGTGCTGGTAGTTTGGGACATTGTGTCCTTACATTAATAATAACACTAAAACAGTGATTAAAAAAACTATTTGTAGTTGGTTTTTGATACTTTGTCACTTACATTTTTATATTCTTGAGGGACTAGTTTTGGAAGCCATCGCCTCCCATTATCAACCTCTTTCCAACTGTCTGTTGCTATCTGTTCTCTCTCTGGCAGTGGAACTATGAACTTCTTTGTCAAATTATCTACTGGTGGGATTTCAAAGTTCATTACTCTATCCTTATTTTCCATATGAATATGTTCTCCCATGTTGTCAGTTTATTTTGATTTCTCACTCCTTTTAGTAATTTTGGATTTGAGTCAATATGATGGTTTTCATTCCAAAAATGAAATGCTACCGCTGACTTACCTTCTTGTTGCATATTTGATGTTTCTAAAGTACTCTTTTGACTCTGGTTTTTAAATTTCTTTTAGTTTGACCCATGTAGCATTTTTCATAATTCTTATAACTTATTTGGTATATTCCAGATCTGTTAACTGATGGGATTTCATACTCTGTTTTAAATTTGCTAAATTCAAGAACAAAAGATGAAATCCCACCAATTAACAAATCTGGAGTATACCAAATAAGTTGTAAGGATTGTGAAAAATGTTACATCGGTCAAACTAAAAGAAACCTAAAAACCAGAGTCAAAGAGCACTTTAGAAGTATTAAAATACAACAAGAAGATAAGTCTGCAGTAACATTTCATTTTTGGAATGAAGATCGTGGCACTGACCCAAATCCAGAATTACTAAAAGGAGTGATAAATCAAAATAAACTGACAACATGGGAGAGCATATTCATATGGAAAATAAGGATAGAGTAATGAAGTTTGAAATCCCGCCAGTAGATAATTTGACAAAGAAGTTCATAGTTCCACCACCATAGAGAGGAGAACAGACAACAGTTGCTAGTTGGAGAGAGGTTGAGGATGAAAGCAATGACTTCCAAAACTAGCCCCACAAAAATATAAAAATGTAAGTGACGAGGTATCAAAATAAACTACAAATAGTTTTTTCAATTAATTTGGATGTCACTGTTACTAAATTCCTCCAATCATGCATAGCTAAAATACTGATTACCTGTGAAATATTAATTCACTAACGAAATGACTAAATAACTAAGAAACCAGCTTCTATAAAAGTTAAACTATAAGCAATTAGGTATGCTTAGATTACACATGATGAAGAGAATGATATCTACGCTTTACATGACTAGTAACTGCACAGTGACATTTTAGCAGAACTCAGACAAGAGGATGAAGGGGAAATGGTTATGTGTTGCAGCCTAAAAGATGTGTGGTCACTGTTGTTACCATAGAAACTCTCTCTCCCTTAACCTTCATAGCAACTGTCGGGATTCTAAAGTAATAGTCCAGTCTTTTTTGTTTGCCATGTGCTGCTATTCAGTATATGTTTGTTTCTCCACAGACTTTGTACCAGCAGATGTGGCAAAAGGTGTGAAATGGATATCAAAGTAGAAATCAAAGAAGAGGATCCCCTCTCAGTTGAGAGCGAGAATGTTAAAATGAAGAGTAATAATGAAAGAGATTGTGATGTGACATTTAAATCAAAAACTTCTGTTGCTGATCTTTCTTCACAAAAAGAAAGTCTTACAGATCAGATTGGATGTGAAACTGTTACATGCAGCAATATTTCTGAGATAAATGTTAAAATAGAGAATGGCTCACAGAAAGAGAGAGAGAATCCTGTGTTGAATGATAACAATGATCATCAATTGGTAGAAATAGAAAAAGTAGAAATCAAAGAAGAACCTTATTGGCTGGAAACAGAAACGTCATCTGTTTTTGATGAAATTAAGGTAAGCTTTACAGTTGGAACTTTGTTTCTTATTACTTGATGAGATATTTAAATTTAATAATACAGAATTAATAAGGATAAGAGATAGTTTGTGAATGTATAAAGTGTTTGTCAGATGATGTGTTTAAACAGTAGAATAAATGGTGCTGATATCCCTTGAAAATTAAAATACGTGGAAGTTTTTAGAAATTATACCAAACATACTCTAAGTTTTTGAGTTTGATTTATGTGTCACTATGTTTACATTTATTTATATACTCTAAGTTATTAAATTATTAGATGAGTCATATTTATTACACATCAGCTTCACTTACCTATATTGAGGATATTGTGACTTTGTGGGTTCGTAGAATTAAAAGGCCGAGTTGCAGAAATTAAAAATCTCCTTTATTTTCATAGAAATACTCTTATAGATTACAGCAGCATTACGTTATGTACACTATCAGTCAAACAAGGTCAATCACAATAACAAACAGTGACAGCAGATTACATCCTTAGCTCTCGTTACAATAACACAGCTGGCTGTCTCTCATTTCACAACACTTTCACAGCTTGCAACTTTCTCAGCTGTTCTCTGCTTACCTCTTGCAACTCACTCACTCCCTCTTGGCCAATCGTCACCTCTTTAAATACTTCACAGATAATTTCCAGATGCTTTGCAAATAAACCAGAGCGTGAACAATCTCTATCAGTCCAGAAGTAACTAGAAATTTCCATTTATCTCAGTTTGTTTGTTTCGGCAGACCCTTATCTGCCTGTTATCTTTGTCCGGGGGCTCTTGGTTTTCACACTACCCTCCTATCAGTTTCTTTTGTGTAAACAAGCCACGCGATCGTAGATACAGGTTCGCGACAATATGTTTTGCGAACCATTGTTCGCATCGTCGGCTCTAATGCGATGGTTTGCAAAACATATCCTCAATATAGGTACATAAGTGAAGCTGGTGTGTAATATAACTCATCTCATAATTTAATAATTGTTTTGCTTCACTGTGGTGTTCCAATATAGTTAAATTTTGATATACTCTAAGTTGTTATAGCATCTGAAGAAGAAGGAAACAAATGGTCAGTTAAAACAAAGAAATTCAGTCAGTGTAAGAAAGCGGACAAGCCTGTTATAAAGTTTCATGTTTCTCCTTTTACCCCAAAGACTGCAAGGGCTAAAAGAAATAACATTAAAGAAAACATTAACATGCATGCACATGCACACAGAATTATGTTAAACCTTTCAGCTTACTGCAGTCAAGATATTGACAGGTGTGTGTTTAGTTGCAACTAAACACCCAGAAGTACATACTTCACACCTGTTCAACCTCTTTGCTGAAGCTCATACATGTTGCAAGGTGTCCAAATTAGTAGTAACATGAAGTACTTAATATAGGTTATTACATTTAACATGCAGTTTTAAGAAAAGATTTGATTTACTGAGTACTAAGAGTACTACTCCCTACTAAAAGTCATTCCAACCGCAGCAACCATGCACAAGTACAAATACATTGTCCTCACAAAGCTGCATTCATTTATTTTCCTCCTCATTCCTGTTATCCTTACTCTAACTTTCCCACATTTTATTATTATCACCCTGAATGCCTATTTCCATAATGTTTAATTTTTCTACTTACACTTATCAGCGTCATAGAGTTGGATAAACCCTATTCATTGTTATTAATTTATAGATGAGTCGCATTTATTACACATCGGCTTCACTTACCTATTTCGAGGACATGTTTCGCAAACCGTCGTTTGCATCTTCGGCTCTTATGCGACTAATTAAATCTCGACCTATTCATTGTGTTGCAATCTTAACAAAATCTGAAAGTTTGCAATTTGCTCTTACTTCTACATTTCCTGTCCCCATTGTAAAGTAATGCCTCCCTATCTTTATTCAAGTTAATCTCCTCCAGTGCTTTGAGCTCCCTCTATGTGTTGAAATAATGTTAGATGCTGGATTCAAATATCCTGCTCCATGCAGTCCATATAATCTTGATCCACTTTCTCCTTCACGTTTAGAGCTTCCTTTGGTGATACATGCCTACTGGGTGACATCTGACCTTGTCTTTCACTTCTATTCTTTTGCTCCATGTAACAAGTATTGCTTCAACTCAGAGTTCTTGCTGCCATTAATTCAACCTTTTCTCCAGTTTGCAATTCAGTCAGTGTTATTTGACTCTTACATTCCGTTTGTTTCTCACTAGATGTGTTAAGAAAAGATAGTAAAAAGATAGATGCTATAACATAAAGATTGAAAAACTAACCTTCTAATATGTTCAACTGTTAGGGATTATTTGCGTTCTTTTAACAGTAACCAGGGTTCTATTTAACTTATTAAAGAGAGAGAGCCCAGACAATATTTGAACTCAAAACCTCTCAAATGCAAGAGTAGCATGCTGCACCTACACTTTATTCTTTTTCTTCTATCCCTGAGCGTCTGATAGAGAACCAGGATAGGTGATCAGCCTAATTTGCATAATGCAAATATTATTTGGCCAAACACTTACACAAAATAGGAATTTATACAAGTCCAAATTGTCCTCTATGCAACAAAGAAGAGGAAATGACTGAAGAACATCTTTTAACCTGTGAAGCCCTACCTGCCAGACCCACTACACAGAAATATTGGAGAGCAAGAGAGCTAATGGCTTCATTGCCAAAGCCTAGCATTTGAAAACAACAACAATATGGGTGTATTATACCATAGCAAAAGGTGTTCAATACATTTAAACTTTTAAATCTGGTAGAATAATGCAGTAGAAAATCACCCTTAGTACTTTGTTGCATACCTGATCAATGTGTGGGATGTTTGTCAATAAGTATTTCCAGAAATGAAGTGTGGTCACTTTTCTGGATAGCTTTAGTACAAACTTAGGCAGCAAGTAAATTTTCACTTTTACTTTGGAAGACTGTAGCATTTACTAATTTACTTTTTCTGTCATTGTGACCTAATTTATTTATTTTGAAGTTGTTAAGTTGCTGATCTGTAACAGTGATTGTTTTCTCTTTTAGTGCCTTTTTTGATGTATGCTAGCATATCTGCATATGACGATATAGTTAAGTTTTAAAATAGTGCAAATGTTATTTTAGTATAATACAAATAACAAAGGTTCCAATACTGAACTAAAACTAAGCAGTATTTCATGCACAATATAGAATGGTAAAGCAGTTCAGTTAGGAATGCCAGCTCTGCTACTTAGAAGTTTCCCGGGTTATCCTAGGTATCACTACACACTGAATTTGGGACAAAGCTATCTGGATTGCAGTCTGCTGTTCAAGAGTCAGATGTACAAGGGAATAATTTTGTTTTATGATCATTCTAAAGAATGAGAACATGGTACTATACGTCAGTTTTCCAATTCCTGCTTTAGTCTTTTTGAAATTGGCTTGCAGTCTGTACTGAAAGTATCTGGAGTAGTTTCTTCTGTTTATCATGTGCTGCTGTATTATGTAGAAGAGATTGATTACCCCTTTTTGGTTATTTTAGTACCATTAAGAGGTTTTGGGTCTTGCCTTGATTTTTATCAAGTGTAGCTACTCAGCTATATTTTCCAAAGTCTTGTCCTCTGTTGATGCTGAGGTAGTACTGATGTTTTAGTTAAGGTTTCAGAGGTCTCTTGCTTCTTAGATCCTCTCCTATTAGTTTTATTACTTAAGTTTCCATTTGGGCCATGAGTACTGTGGTAAGTAAAGTCAACACCAATGATTTTGCCTAGTAACACTGACAAAACTGTTCTTGTACCATGATATTGGGGAAAATAAGTTACCAGTAAAGCCTTGAGATTGGTGCAGGGAGATTACTTAGTAACCCTGTCCGTTTACCAGTGGAGTAAAGCTCTACTAGTAACCCTAACACAACTGTCCCTCTGTCATGCACTCACATACATCGATAGCCCAAGATAGGAATGTTTATTCCTGCAGGAGTCAAGCACCACTAATCATGATAAAGCACTTGCTAGAGGAAATTTACTTTTTGCTAAGCATTTCTTTTGACAATTCTATGGTCTTTAACCAAACTATGTATTCAGGTCTAAAGACTTGCTCCATTATTCTCTTTTCCCTTTTCCCAATGGACAACTCCTAATTTTAAATAGACCAAAGCACATAATTTAAAGATAACTATTTGATGCAGGACATTATGATATATAAATGATTGTGTGAGACTATACATTTGCATTGTTCTGTTACAGGATGGTGACTTCACTCCAGTAAAATCACCGAGGTAAGACTTGATTCATGGCTGATGTTTCAGTAAGAAACCTTTTGGGGTTTGTGACATTTTTCTTTACCAGTGCTTCTTTATCTTACTAATAGAAATAAATAAATAATATTTTACTGTCATTAAGCTTATTACAGCAATAGACAAAGTCAAAAATAGAATACAAATTAATACAGTTATAATACAGTGAAGATAAAAAATCAATAAAATACTTACATTACATATACAAATATAAAGACTTAAAATAAAATGAGGAAATAAGAATACTTCATGTCATAAGCCAAAGTTTAACTACACCTGTTAAAGTATTCCTGTATTGAATAATAAGGTTTGGAAACTAACCATTCATATAATTTGCATTTAAATGTATTACCTGATAATTCAGTTAATTCTAAAGGTAATTGATTATATAGTTTAATGCTCAATAGTTCAAAGCTGTTAGAGGTTTTAGTTAATCTATGATATGGTATATTGAGTTTATAATTAAACCTAGTATTATAATTATGAATATCCTGCCTGAATAGCTTGTCGGTTAAGTTACTTTTTACATAGATGAGAGTATTATAAATATATACATTTATCACAGTCATAATTCTTAATTTTATAAATAGAGGTTTACAGTGTGCAAATTTATCTGAATTTGAGATGGTACAAATTTTTTTTTTTTTTTTTTTGGTAATATTAGGATAGTAGAAACATGACTGCTGCTTCCCCAGAGTAAAATGCCATATGAGATTATACTGTGGAAGAATGCAAAATAGGCTGTTCTTAAATATGAATCAGGTACATGACTTTTCACATTTCTGATTAAATATATAACTCTGGACAGCTTTGCTGTAATATAGTTGATATGGGGGTTGCCATGTCAGCCTATTGTCCACAACCACACCTAAAAATTTTACATTCCTTGAACAATTTTCATAAGAAGTCTCACGCAAACTAAATGTAAGTTGTTCAGTTTTGTTCTCATTTAGCAGGAAACCATTGGCTCTAAACCAAGTATTTGCATGCCTTAGAATATCTTCTGTTAGCAAGTTAAGGCTTTGATAATCGGTACTGGTATTCAAAAACGTGGTATCATCAGCATACAGTACATTATGGGACTTTAAGAAAGAAGGTAAATCGTTAACCATTACAAAAAATAATAGTGGCCTAAGTATTGAGCCCTGTGGAACACCACATTTTAGCTCCACCATATTAGATTTCTCACCTCCTATACATACAACTTGCTTACGATTAGATAAGTATGATTCAAACAGTTTTATTGCAATGCCATTAACACCATAAAAATTTAATTTGGATAATAAATCAGCATGTTTTACAAAATCAAAAGCTTTGCTCAGATCACAAAAGGTGGCCTGGGCAAAGCTTTTGGTTTCAAAAGCAGTTAGTACTTTTTTAACAAGAGAGATAATGGCATCAGTTGTTGACCTACCTCTTCTAAATCCAAATTGTACATCACTAATTATTCCATTTTCATCAAAATAACTGCATAGCTGCTTGAACATGATCATTTCTAGCACTTTGGAAAATACTGGAATTAAAGATATTGGACGATAACTAGAAGGACAATTTTTATCCCCTTTTTTATAAATTGGAACCACTCTAGAAAGTTTCATTGAATCAGGAAAAATTCCATCAATGAGGCATTTGTTTAGACAAAATGTGAGTGTATATAAAATATATTTGATTACCTTTTTAAAGAGACTACTAGATAAATCATAAATGTCCACACTATCTGATGTCCTAAGGTGATTAACAATGTATAATACATGCTCAGGGGTGACTTCATGAAAAACAAATCTACTCTGACAGTACCTAATATTACAGTGTTCAAGAATTTGTGCCATTGATTCCTTTGGCTTTACAATGTTTTGGCTAATTACATCAACTGAGTTTATAAAGAAATAATTTAGGTCATTAGGGGTTAACTCAATGGTGTTTCTATTATTAGTTTTAGCAACTGAATTAATCACCTTCCAAGCCGTATTGCATTTGTTAGAGGCAGATTCAATACTGTTTATATTATGCAGTTTTTTAGCTTCATTTATCATTTGTTTATATTCTTTACTAATTTCAGTATACAAAAGTTTGGCCCTAGCTGATTTTTCACTTCTGTATAAATCCAAATACATCAAGACTTTATGTTTCATATTTGCTAATTGTGGAGAATACCATACATTATTGTGCTTTGCACGGGCATAGTTTCTTTTAGCCAATGTATTGATAGTGTAAGCCCGTTGGGGAACACAATTATCGAATGTATTTTTGAATATAGTAAAGAATCTTTCAAAAAGTTCATTTGCAGTTAATGAATTTTTCACGTGAGAATAGTACAGTAGATCACTCAGACTTTTTCAGTCTGACTCAACGTTTCCACAATTTAGCCTACACACGATCAGTGTGAAAGAATAATTAATTTCCATTAATTAACCTAATAGTGGTTAACTATAAAGCCCGGGCCTTAAAGTACTTACATGTAGTAAGTCGCCATTAAGGTAGTTGTCTCATGTGTTTATGAGAACTCCTAAGTGGTTTACCGGGAAAATACGAGTCAGTTGGAGAATTTAATGTCATATCGGCACGTTGGCCATAGTAGCACAATGGTAGTGCGGCTGGACGGAAACCAGAAGATCCGTGGTTCAAATCCCGGCTATGGCATTGAATTTTTCAGTCTGACTCAACGTTTCCACAATTTAGCCTACACACAGCCAGTGTGAAAGAATAATTAATTTCCATTAATTAACCTAATAGTGGTTAACTATAAAGCCCGGGCCTTAAAGTACTTACATGTAGTAAGTCGCCATTAAGGTAATTGTCTCATGTGTTTATGAGAACTCCTAAGTGGTTTACCGGGAAAATACGAGTCAGTTGGAGAATTTAATGTCATATCGGCACGTTGGCCATAGTAGCACAATGGTAGTGCGGCTGGACGGAAACTTGAAGATCCGTGGTTCAAATCCCGGCTATGGCATTGAATTTTTCAGTCTGACTCAACGTTTCCACAATTTAGCCTACACACGATCAGTGTGAAAGAATAATTAATTTCCATTAATTAACCTAATAGTGGTTAACTATAAAGCCCGGGCCTTAAAGTACTTACATGTAGTAAGTCGCCATTAAGGTAGTTGTCTCATGTGTTTATGAGAACTCCTAAGTGGTTTACCGGGAAAATACGAGTCAGTTGGAGAATTTAATGTCATATCGGCACGTTGGCCATAGTAGCACAATGGTAGTGCGGCTGGACGGAAACCAGAAGATCCGTGGTTCAAATCCCGGCTATGGCATTGAATTTTTCAGTCTGACTCAACGTTTCCACAATTTAGCCTACACACGGCCAGTGTGAAAGAATAATTAATTTCCATTAATTAACCTAATAGTGGTTAACTATAAAGCCCGGGCCTTAAAGTACTTACATGTAGTAAGTCGCCATTAAGGTAGTTGTCTCATGTGTTTATGAGAACTCCTAAGTGGTTTACCAGGAAAATACGAGTCAGTTGGAGAATTTAATGTCATATCGGCACGTTGGCCATAGTAGCACAATGGTAGTGCGGCTGGACGGAAACCAGAAGATCCGTGGTTCAAATCCCGGCTATGGCATTGAATTTTTCAGTCTGACTCAACGTTTCCACAATTTAGCCTACACACGGCCAGTGTGAAAGAATAATTAATTTCCAAGTAAGACTGTTGGCAGCATTGCATTCAGTGGAGAATCAGGCATAGTTTGGCTGCACTGAATTCTTCAATATGGCTACATTATGCAGTAAGTAAACAAACAATAACGTTAAGAAGAATGCCCTCCAACACGAAATTGCACTAAAAAGTAAAGAAATTATATTAAAAATTATGGTTGTATATAAAAGCATCAAAAAGTGTGAAGGAGTTAGAAAAAATTGCCGCGTCACCTATTAGAAAGAAGAGCCTAACTCTCTAACCTTGTGGTGTAGGTAGTGTACACACAGTGTCACGAATTTGTAATGAAGCAGCTTCATCCTTAGAAAAAGGGAGTGTGCCTGTGTTTCAATCTCCGGTAAAGAGCCACAAAGTTGGAGAGCGAGTTGCTGGATTGGAAACCGTGCTTGCTGTTCCACTGCTGTGACATGTGTCAAGATAAGTTTTTTATGTTTTAGGAATATTTAATGTGTTGTTTAATTACGGGAAAAATAACCAAAACCTTTGCTGGTGGGTAAAACAGCGCTTATGTACCGAGCCTCTGCGGTACACATACTAAACAAAGCAACAGTGCTCCGATTGAGCGTTGGCCAGCATTATTATGCGAGCAGTATAGTGTTCACTGATAGATATCAAAATACTTTTTAGTGTACTAATGGTTCTTGTTCAGGCACATAGTACTTAGTGTACAGATTGTTTGAGAGGGCAGATTATCCTAACAAGTTTCTGGTAATAGCTTCTTTCATTCCTCTGACAAAAATAGGCAAAGGCATAAACTTGTAACATTTATGTCTGCTCTGTCTTAAACTTTCAGATTGTTATGTAATTTGGCATTTCTTCTTCAGCTTCTCTCCTCATAATTCCAGTTTCAAAAGCTGATGTAAAAGCATCACTGCTATTTTGCTAATTATTGTTAAATAGTGCCATAAATCCTTTCATGGAAGTGTTGAAAACAGTGTTGTTGTATAAATTAAATTTATTGGGAGTCGATTAATGACACTAAACAACACTTACTTTTAAATTTTCCCGGAACTAGTTTCAGAGGCCTTCCCTCTATTATCAGCCGGACATCGACTCGATGTCCGGCTGATGATAGAGGGAAGGCCTCTGAAACTAGTTCCGGGAAAATTTAAAAGTAAGTGTTGTTTAGTGTCATTAAATTTAATAGTGCCATAAATGTTGTAATTTAGCAATACTACTTACTTTTATTGTTCCAGTCTACAGGGTGATCCATTTGAGATGTCAGAAAAGTAAACCATTTATATTTGTGAAGTTAATGTATATATCTCTGAGCAATTTTCTGTAATGTAAGCGGAAAGGTTGGTAGTTAACAAATTAATAATGTTTCCAGTAGCATGACCGCATCGTGCAAAAAAAAAAAAAAAAAAAAAAAAAAAAAAACTAATAGCAACACAGCGACCTTTCAGAAGTCAGTACAACTGTGGGTGTATCTCATCAGATCAAGACATTGTTAAATGGTAACAATATGTTCTTGGAAAATGGTCTGAAAATGCCATTGACCCATCCCATGGCCTGCTGTTAAGCCCAGATTTTTATTTATTTATTTTTTGTGTGTAGGGCTACATCAAGTCAATGGTGTATGTAAAAAGACCAACAATTCTAGCCGACCTGCAGAAGGAGATTACAGTGGCCTTTCAGCAGATCACTCCAGAAATGCTGCAAGCAGCATGGCACAACATGGGTGCAAGGTATGACCTATGCCACACTCGTAGTGGTGGTCATGTTGAGTACTAACAAGCTGGACACAAAACTCCTGTCGTAACTGTACAAATATGTACCATTAGCAACCAATAAACTTGAAGTTTTCTTTATATGCCGTCTTACTTTTCTGACATCTAAAACTGATCACCCTGTATATTGGGTATGAAAGTCTGCTTAGATTTGCTTGGAGGCCTCTTTATCAGGTTTGAAGTTTTGTTAATCTATGGCGCAGAACTATTGGTATTATTTCCTTTCTGAAAGAAGCCATTCTAAAACTTTTTACATTTGAAAAAATTCATCGCCCTCCACTGGGTTTGAACCCATGACCTTGGGAACCAAGCTAGACCACAGAGCACGACTGAGAGAAATATAAAGAATGTGCTTAAAACATATGCACATTATAACATTTTGTATTGAGGCACACACAGTTACAGGTATAATAGCCTATTTTCATCTGTTTCCTTTGAATTATTGAAGAAAAGTTTGCTGTAACATAAGAAACTTGTGGCACATGCAACAAACTGACAATGCAGCAATACTAGCTCTAACTTTGTCTACATTTGGAATAACTGCAAAGTTAGTCAGTATCACTTAAGCAGAAGATCAACATCTGATCTTGTTTTTAAAGCTACAAATTTGATGTTACATTTCTTTAATTGTTGTTTATCAAGTACTACAATGTATAAATAATGAAACAGTACCAAAACCTCTGAATAAGCTTTCATGTAATTTTATAGATGTAAGTTCTGTAATGGATAATCCTAATTAAGTGTTATCTTCATGCAGTTATCTTCTTTAAGGGGAGGCATCGGTGAAATTTCGTCAAAAATGACAAAAAACTACATTTTCCGTTTTTTGCATTAAAATTATGTTTAAACATTGTAGTTTCAGAATATGCCATCAGTTAGGCCCTAGCGCCATTTAAAGAGCAGCTACGTCATTAATTAAACGCCCATGTGCGGTTGGGCATGGCCATTTATATTGCTTTTTCCAGTGTGTCGCAAATAAATTGATGGATTTCTTACGTTTAAACCACGCGGTTTGATTCTGTAACTGTGGTAATGTGCAGAGACATCTTCTGGATGTTTGTGGAAGCTACTGAACCTTTCCGCTACCATTTTTACATATTATTTCCCACTTACTACTTTTGAAAGTAAACAAACATTTCCACTGACACGTAGTGTTTGTGAAATATGGTTTACATGCAAGTGAAAGCTGTGGATAACAGCTTATATTATAGAAATAAAGCCTGATTTAACATTGTATTGCGTTCTTGTTGCAAAAGTAGGTATATGATTCATACCAGGTTAGGTTAGGAGTACAGTGGCTATTTCAAAGCAAAATATAATGAAACTTTAAGGTGTTCTAGCCTAATATTAAGTAATGATACTAGAATGCTATGCTTGAGGTAAATGTTAAGTGAAAACATATTATAGCCCAAGAATTAAGTGATTCTAGTAGGTCACCTTTTCATGTAAATAGAAGAATGGTTGATGTATTTCTGGGCATTGGTAAGGGTCATAGTTCTATGCAGAAGTTTTGTATGACCATGGGTATGAATTGCATGAACTATTCTAGTTACAATTTCCATCTCATAGACAAAAATAAAGATATTAGTTAGTACTATTATATGGGAAAGTTGCATTAAAGGAGAAGCACAGAATGCTAATGAAAGGTTACATGGAGTAAATGTCACAAAGAAGTTTTTGTATTAAGAAAGAAATTGCAAATTGCAGTGATTGCAGCTGTTGGTAAATTTAATATGGGTTATAAAGATAGACTTAAAGTTAAGGCAAAAGTTGCAGCAAGCAAAGTAAGTCTTGTTAGCAGTATTAGGGATAGGTGAAAGCTAAAACAAAGTGATCAAATTATTAAATTTTAGATGAGTCGTATTTCTTACACATCTGCTTCACTTTTGTACCTATTTTGAGGACATGTTTCGCAAATCTTCGTTTGCATCTACGGCTCTTGTGCGACTGACGCTAGATCCAGCGGTGTGGGTAATTCTGGGGTTGTTGCTGCCATCTGTTGATTTAGCGATGAACTGAAATGTGGGATTCTCTTCTCTTTGAAATCCCGCTAGAAGAGAATCCCACATTTTTGAAATCCCGCTAGAAGAGAATCCCACATTTCAGTTCATCGCTAAATCAACAGATGGCAGCAACAACCCCAGAATTACCCACACCGCTGGATCTAGCGTCAGTCGCACAAGAGCCGTAGATGCAAACGAAGATTTGCGAAACATGTCCTCAAAATAGGTACAAAAGTGAAGCAGATGTGTAAGAAATACGACTCATCTAAAATTTAATAATTTTTCGCTTCACTGTGGTGTTCCAATACAGTTAAATCTCGATAAAGTGATCAAAGTTCATTGAGCAAATATAAATCTGCCAAGCAGCAGTTAAAGGTGACTAAATTAAAAGAAGAAGAGGATAGTAAACTAGCTGAAAGGTCTTCATATAGTGCAGGATGGTTTTGAAACATAGAAAAAAATTAATAATTTTTCGCTTCACTGTGGTGTTCCAATACAGTTAAATCTCGATAGAAAAAAATGTTGTTTATATTTAGAGCTTCTAACTAGATTTTTCTTCAGGTCCAACTTTTAGCATTTTTAATACTTCTTATAGTCCAGACACTAAAGTTTTCAATGAATTTCTTTAAGTTTTGCTTATATGTATATTCTTAGATAAGTTTTCAATAAAAATTGAAAATATGGCTATATATGAAAAAATTAATAATGATTGGTATTGAAAAAAGAAAATGAAAAAAATTCAAGATAATTCTATCATATTCCTTAAATTTTCTCCTCCAGATTCATTAGACTTGGGCAAATGAGTATATACATATATAGTTTTGTAACTATTATCTAAAGGAACCAGAATCCAAACTTCCAATCATTTATAACAAAAATTGTAGAGAATGTAATATGTTTCCCAATGTAAAGAAATTGCAGCAAAAAATTAAATTATTATCTTTTTGGTAAAAAATATTGTAGATAGAAAAATTATAAAAAAAGGGCCAAAGGTAACCAAATTAAAGAGAAAGCAGGTAATAAGATAACTGTAGGGCCTGCATATGTTGCATGGAGTTTGCAAGGTAAAGAAAGTAGTGTAATTTCAATCTAAATCTTTAAATTCATTTTTCTCCACTTTCAATTTTTGAACATTTTAGTATCTTCAAAATGCTCCAACTTCTGCAATTCTCAACGAATTTGTATTAAACTTTGCATACATATTCCTAAATAAATGTTTAATAAAAGTTGGTATTTTTGTTTATTTAAATTAAATAGTTTATTTATTATTGATTTTTAAATCTCAAAATTGAAAAAAGATTAAGAAAAATTTAATATAATCACACATAAAAATTTTTTTGTCCAAAAATACTTGATACACACTTTAAAAGTACAGCAACTTTTATAACTGATGTACAGAGAAACCTGAATCTAAAATTTAAAGTTTCTAAAAGAAAAACTGTATGACCTGGCACTTCTTATATAACATACAAAAATCATACTATAAAAAGCACTAAATATTTTTTTTTTTTTTTTGAAAAAACTATTTAAGATAGAAAGATGAATTTTAAAAGCTTAACTAGATTCCCTATACCCCACATAATGACAAAATTTCAAGCAGTTCTGATGTAAACTCTGGATTTTAGCATTTTTCACAGATGCCTCCCCTTAAGTTATGCTTAAAATTAAAAAATATATAAAGGAGGAATATTGTGTCTATTTTAATACAGAAAACTAATAAGCTGTCTTTGTAGTGTACAAGGGGCAATTAATAAGTCTGGTAAATCTCCATGAAGGGATGGAAAATATTTGTTGCAATTTTGTGGTTATAAGCTTGATTATTTAAAAGATTGCACAGAAAATTTGAATGTGCTACAATATACAGTTCATTGTTGACAGTCATCTGTGTGATAGCTGTGATTGAAAAAGTAGAAAACAGAGTTTTGTGCTGTTACTAAATATTTTCATTTAAAAGGCTTGACTACCGCACAAGTCAGAACTGAATTGGATGAAGTTCACACGGACTCTGACCCAAAATTGAAGACCATTTACTTTTGAGTCAATGATTATGAAGCACTGAAGATGAATCACAGTCTGGAGGCCCAATTGAGGTCACCACACAGGACATCATTGAAAAAATCCACAATCTGGGTATGCAAGACCGCTGAATAAAAATTCATGAGATTGCTGAGGCTGTGGGCATCTCAACCGAGCGAGTGCACAATATCTTGCATGAAGATTTGGTAATGAAAAAGCTGTGTGCAAGATGGATTCCATGATTACTCATAGTTGACCAAAAGCACATCCGAAAGAACTCTTGTACAAGTGTCTGGTGATGTTTAATCATAATCTGCAAGACTTTTTGTGCTGATTTATGACCGTGGATGAAACTTAGATAGATAATTTATTAATCTTGTAAATCATACATTGTACATGAGTACTATGATATAAGACACGTCAAATTGTGAATTTACAGTGCAATTAACTATACTTGTAAATTAACAAGTCACATCCAATAAGGACAAGTCAATGTTTGTACAGTTAGGTCCATCATTACACACCAGAGTCAAAATAATGGACAAAGGCTGGTGAAAGTGCACTAAAGAAGGCAAATTACCATCAGCTGGTAAGGTGATGGCCACTGTTTTTTTTTTTTTTTTTTTTATACTGTCAAGGAATAATTCTCATAGACTACTTATAAAAAGTCAGAAGCCCAGCTGTAGCCTATTATGCTTTATTGTTAGATTTTTTTGCAACATGAGTTAACTGGAAAGAGACCAAAATTGAAACACAAAATAGTGCTCTTTCACCAGATGATGCACCATCGCACACATCAGCAGTTCCAATGGCGAAAGTACAGAAGTTGGGCTTTGAAAAAAGCTTGAAGGCTTAGTGGTAAGAAATTTTTATCAAATGAAGAAGTGATAGTCACTGTGAACAAGTATTTTGGAGAACTTGACGGAACCTATTTTTCTGATGAGATGAAAAAACTGGAACATCTCTGGACCAAGTTTATAGCCATCGATGGAGCCTATGTCAAGAAATAAGGTGAGACGTTCACAAAAAAAAAAAAATTATTATTGATTTTTTACCAGACTTATCAAACAACCATTGTAGGTGGTAATGTGTCTGCATGAATGTCGGGTAACTCTAACCTCCATGGGCCTAGGGTTCATTTAAGCATCCATTCACCCATTTCATTCATTGTCTGATGTAACTTAATGTTGAAGGACATTAATTTAAAAAATGCAAAACTATTCTTGTTTAGTACCAATACCAAAATATTTTTATAATCCTCATGTAAGAAACTTTTACTTTATTTTCTTGGCATATTTAAATCAAGCACCTAGCAGAATATGCTAAATAAATGTTTAAACAGTGAAAACTGCATTTACATGAATCCATCAAACTACATTATCCTGAATAAGTTACCTCTAGTAAGGACCTATATGACAATAATGGTTTAAACGTAGAAACAGTTTTAAATTGGTTTAACATTGAAGCAGCATATTGTTTTGAATGACAACTATTTGCTTAACTGTTAATTAACTGTTGAATATGTAATGCTATGATTTTCCATTCATAGACTGTTATGAATGTCCAAGAAACATTCCACCCATTGTATTGGTTACTGATTGTACAGGTTTTTATGACCACAATAAAAATGATTTTTTTAAAGTAATTGTAGAAAATCTGAATGTTCATGTAATTCTCATTGCATGCAACACACGCTGCTTGTGTTGACAAATATCATACTAGTATTACCATTCACAGGGTTTATATTTGAAGGATTATTTTAATTTTTTAATATTATTTAAGATTAACAAAGTTATTACACAAATATAACTATTTGCAATAAAGGCGTCACTTTCTTAAGAAAATGATGTAAATTTTTCTTATTCATCAACCAATACGAAAAACTTACTTCTTAAGCTAAGTGAAGTTTTTGTTGCAAATAGTTATATTTGTGTAATATTGCTTCACTGTAGCTAGCTTCATTTTTTACGTAATTAACAAAGTTATTTTATAAAAATTATTTGTGGTTGGTTTATTGACACTCGTCACTTACTTTTTCATATATTTATGAGAGACTAGTTTCAAAGGCCCTGGCCTCCATTTTCAATCTCTTCCCAACTGGCAAATGTTGTTATCTGCTCTCTCTGGTGGTGGAACTATGAACTTTTTTGTCAAATTATCTGCTGGCGGGATTTCAAAGTTCATTACGCGATCCTTATTTTTCCAGATGAATATGTTCTCCCATGTTGTCAATCTATTTTGGTTTATCACTCCTTTTAATAATTTTGGATTTGGATCAATGTCATGGTTTTCATTCCAAAAATGAAATGCTACTGCTGACTTGTCTTCTTGTTTCAATCTGATGTTTCTAAAGTGTTCTTTGACTCTTATTTCAAAGTTCATTACGCGATCCTTATTTTTCCAGATGAATATGTTCTCCCATGTTGGGAGAACATATTCATCTGGAAAAATAAGGATCGCGTAATGAACTTTGAAATAACAACATGGGAGAACATATTCATCTGGAAAAATAAGGATCGCGTAATGAACTTTGAAATCCCGCCAGCAGATAATTTGACAAAAAAGTTCATAGTTCCACCACCAGAGAGAGCAGATAACAACATTTGCCAGTTGGGAAGAGATTGAAAATGGAGGCCAGGGCCTTTGAAACTAGTCTCTCATAAATATATGAAAAAGTAAGTGACGAGTGTCAATAAACCAACCACAAATAATTTTTATATTAATTTTGACGTCACTGTTACTAAATTCCTCCAAACACACATAAAGTTATTTTAGTTAATTGATGGAAATTAATCATTTCTTCACACTAGCCATATATATGCTAAGGTTTTTGATAGAGTCAACATGAAAAATTCAATGCCATAGCCAGGATTTGAACCACGGATTTCCTGGTTTCCGTCCAGTCGCTCTAACCCATTGAGCTATGATGGCCAACGTGCCGTCATGACATTAAATTCTCCATTTGACTCATATATTTCCCTGGTAAACCTCTAGGGGCTCTCGCATCTGAGTTACACCGTTTGTGGGAACTTACTATCGTACTTGAGGCCCTGGCTTCATTTAACTCTTATTGTTTTAGTTAATTGATGGAAATTAATCATTTCTTCATACTAGCCGTATATAGGCTAAGGTTTTTGATAGAGTTAACATGAAAAATTCAATGCCATGGCCGGGATTTGAACCACGGATCTCCTGTTTAATTTCCATTAATTAACTAAAATAATAAGAGTTAAATGATTAAGACTGGAACTCAAGTACTTAGGATAGTAAGTCGTCACAAATGGTGTATCTCAATGCAAGAGTCCCTAATGGTTTACTGGGGAAATATACGAGTCAAATGGAGAATTTAATGTCATGACAGCAAGTTGTCCATGTTAGGTCAATAAGTAAAAGCAACTGGATGGAAACCAGGAGATCCATGGTTCAATTCCCGGCCATGGCATTGAATTTTTCATGTTGACTTTATTAACAAACTTATTTTGATTGTAATGATAAATGAGATTGTGTTGGTGGAATTTTAAGCACAAATGACAATTTATCATACAATAATTCTCTCTTTAGATTTAATTACCATTTATTGTTTGATTATTGTTGCTAATGCCATATGTTCTTCCATTTCAGATTGTGCACAACAGCAGTTTCTGGAGATAGCAGTACTGATTTGTCATTGCCCTCTGGTGAAGCCTTCATTGTTGGAAAGGATTATCTGGAATTTAAAATTAAAGAAAGTGATGTCACAGAAGTAGCAGCAGCTGTAGGGAAGAAAGTTCAGTCAAAGCATGAGGGGAAAAAGGCTCACAAGTGTAATGTTTGTGAGAAGACATTCTATCAGTTGTCATATTTGAAGTCGCATACTCTAATGCATGAGGGTAAGAAACCTCACCAATGTGAAGTTTGTCAGAAGAGATTTACTTGGCTCTCAGCATTAAAATCACATCTTTTGATACATCAGGACATAAAACCTCACAAATGTGAGATTTGTGATAAGAGGTTCACTCACTTATCACGTTTGAAATTACATCATATGATACATGAAGGCATAAAACCTCATAATTGTGAAATCTGTGACAAGAAGTTTACTCGGCTCTCAGATTTGAAATCGCACATTTCGACACATGAGGGTAAAAAACCTCACAAATGTCAAATTTGTGAGAAAGGATTTACTCGGATGTCAGATTTGAAAGCACATATTTTGATACATGAAGGTATAAAACCTCACAAATGTGACATTTGCGGGAAAAAGTTTACTCATTTATCATCTTTAAAGTCACACATATTGGGCCATGAGGGTAAAAAACCATATCAGTGCAAGGTTTGTGATAAGAGCTTCACTCGGTTGTCACATTTAGAATCACATAATTGGATACATGAAAGTAAAAAACCTTATGAATGTGACATCTGTGACAAGAGCTATACTAAATTAGCCAATTTGAAATTACATAAAATGGTACATGCAGGAATAAAACCTCACCAATGTCACATTTGTGAGAAGAGGTTTACTCGGTTATATGATTTGAAATATCATATTATGCTACATGAAGGTAAAAAGTCTCAGTAAAGCTTCATTTAGTTTAATACAAGGGCTATTTGTTTTCAAGCACTGCTTCAAGACCGGAGCCAGATTTGTGCACTGTGCTACCATAATGTCCACTGGGGCCAAGGTCGGTAAGTCAGGTATTTAAACATGGTTGCTATCATTGTTTCTCCCGCCAAGAGTGAGTTGCGAAGTTTGTTTTCAGACAGAAGAGGATAATGCAGCAGAAATTTATAGAAAAATTAGCTGTGTTTATTGTGCGTACTGTATGAGGAAGGATGTTGCAGGCAATTTAAAGAACACCAAACTAATGTTCATGACGAATGGGGACAAGGAGTAAATCTGTCGCTAGTGACAATGTTGTTTAGCAAGTTGATCAAGCAGTTCGAGACATTTGGAGGTTTACCATCAGTGAGTTGTCTCAGACAGTTGAAGATCAGCTGTGTTCACGATTATTACAGAACACCTAGGTTATCAATAACTTGTGCATGTTGGTTTCCCAACAACTCTCTGAGGACACCATAAATCACAGCACATGGTATAGTATTGTCATTTCTCTCACATTACGTTGATGATATGAAAAAGCTTTTGACCTCTATTGTAACAGGGGATGTAAACATAGGTTCTTTACAACTATCCAGAATCTAAAGAACAGTCCAAGCAATGGATACACATACATTCCCTGCAAAAACCCCAAAAATTTCAAACAAACTTTCAGAAACAAGAAGACCATGGCTACTGTTTTCTGGAACCAGGAAGATGTATTGCTTGTGGAGTTAATGGAGCCAGGAACTATGATCACAGCAAATGTGTACTGTCAGACATTACATCGCCTGCAGAGAGCTATTCAGAGCAAAAGAAGATGCATGCTGTCATCTGGAATAGTTTTGATTCCTGATAGTGCAAAACCCCATACACCTACAACAATCAGGCAATGTTCCATCACCCAGCATACAGTCCAGATCTAGCACAGAGTGCTATCATTTTTTGTTTTTTTGTTTTTGTTTTGTTTTGGCAGCTGAAGAACGAACTGTGAGGATAGTACTTTTGTACCAATAGAGAACTTCAAGATGCCATGAAGACCTAGCTTCATATGCTGGTGGCAGACTTTATGGAAAGCTCATTTATCAGTATGATATGTATTAACCCTCACACTATGTGGAAAAGTAACTGTAACTGTGCTCAACTCCTAGTAATAAAGTCATTTTGTGACTCACATTTGTCTTTCCCTTATGCTCTCGGAGGTTGAAAACAAGTAGCCCTCGTACATGAGGTTAAAGGGCCTGACAGGTATGGAATTGGTAAGAGTTTCAGTTTTGTAAAATTTTAGAAGTTGTAATTTGATAGATCGCAGTAAAAAGCCTAACTATGAGAACTGTGATGACTTTACAGTATTACAATAAATGAAAAGGCATAGAGTTGTGAAAGGATATTATAAGCTATATATATAAAACTTGAGCTTTGCAGTTGTCAGCTTTGAAATCACATTTTGATTCATTAGCTCAAAAATCTGCGCAAGTTGCAAGAGTGAAATTTTTGAGAAGAGATTTATTCCTTTGGTGCCAAAAGGTGGTGAAAGTTCCAAATGAAACTTGACTAGTACCATAAGTACTGAAAATCCATATTAAAATGCAACACATTTTGAATCTTCACGTAGTGGTTCCTAACATTTAGGGTGCTAAAGTGAATCCTTGACGCTTACTTTCAGATTTTTCTACCTAAATCACGTAAAAATATTACCACCTTTGTACTACATCATGTACAAATTTCAGCATGTACTGTTATGTGTGCACAGCTTTGTCCACTTGTTTTGTGATGTGCATGTGCAATTTTACTGGCTGTTGGGTTATACCTTAGTGGTAGTAGGGGAGGCAAGGTCAGACCTAGTAGCAGATTTAACTGTCAGTCCATTTTTATGAGTGGATGAAGATGGAGTAACTGTTTGTTGGAATGGAGTTTTCTATGCTGATAATTCTGGAATTTTTGCTAGATGAAGAGTATAAAACTTTTATAAACAAAAACTGTAAATATTCATCATAACTTACCTAGTGAATGGGAAAATGGTATTTACTGTAGCAGTGAGAAAGTGTAAATGGAAAAATTCAAAAAAGAAGAGTATACCAGTGATTTACATTTTTAAAATCTCAGCTGCCTTGCTATGAAGAGATGTTAATAAGACACCACATATTTTTGATTAGGGATGAAATATAGATCCGCCTTTTCAATCTCAAAACAAATCAGTGAAAGCCAGTATGCTCATCCTGTCCCAGAAGTTTAGGTTTAATGAATGCGGAGGGCTATGAAGTTCCCTATGCACTACAACCATTATCTGATCTATTGTGCTTCCCCATATCTAGTCTCCAAGAATACAGAATCCTTGATATTAAAAAAAAAAAAAAGTCAAAGCCAGCTTCTTGGGAGAGACCATTGATTGTTCATGCTCAGACATGAACCAATGGTTAAAATGTTTAACCTTGAATGCTGCCTGTGATTCGCAGTCAGTTAACAAATGAAATGCTAATCGATCTGCTTTGTGACATCTTCTGAAGGTTGGATCAACTTGTTGACCAATCTTATAGAGATGTTCTTGTAGCTGGCAGTGTTCAGTCCTTTTTCAACAGTTCTTTGCTCCTACTTCTGATGATCTTCATAGTCATCTTTGAATGCTTATGTCCTGTAACAGACAACCAGTATTCATTGTGTTTTCTGTCAGTCCAATACTGGATTGCCCCTCTGACAAATCCATAGGACAACCCTAGGCAGGTTTCAGGACCCACAAAACCTGATGGATCCCAGCTTGGTCAAGTTATCTGCCCTCTAATTGCTATTTCCATTAGGGCTTCCTGACATTCGAGTACCAGTTTAGATTTGGCCTCCCTAGCTTCAGGTGCCTTCAAGGTAGTTTGACTGAAAGTACAGTAATGTGTCTGTTCTGATATGCTTTTCCAATACTTTCCCATACACTTATCAGTAGGACATATACTTCGGTTTGAAAAACAGTTGTATGCAGTCCAAGGCTATATAAGACAGCCTTCTACCACATCCGAACAGTCTTGTCCCAGTCCCTTGATTGGTTTTGGATCCATCTGTGAACCATATGGGTCCGCCGCAAATTTTGGGATTCATTCCATTCAGTACATTCTGGAAGGGATACAGTGAACTTTGTTTCTTGTAATCTCCAAAATATCAATTTATCCATCCTCATAAAGATAAGAGTCCAGATGCTTATCCCTATGTAGATTTAAGTGACTGTAGCATTGTAGTTCTAGACTCTCAATACCATTACATCTGAGTCTATAGACTGGCTCCCGTCTAAAAGCCCCTGTGATAGCCATACAGGCCATTGTCTTTAATTTTGAGAGCTGTTCCTTGCATGATCTCAGTTTTACTCTATGCCGCCAAAGTAGTGTGGCATAGGAGATAATGGGTCTGATATTGTGATATACATCCAGTAAACCACCTTGGATTTCATTCTCCATTACTTGCCAAGCAGATTCTTGCATGTCCAAAAGACTATAGGTCCTCTTGATACATGCATCTGCTTGTTTTTAGCAAGTTAATCCCCTGTCTAAAATTATCCCAAGGTAATAAGTATGTAAAATAGGAAGCTATTAACCGTGAAGTAAACAAATATATACAAATATAATAATTTGTAACTTCAAAACTTCACTTATCTTATAAGAAATTGTTACTTTTCTTATAAATTGAACAGGATCGCGATTTTGTGAAACTTCTACCATGTCATCAGCTAGAATCACAAATCATTTGACGACGAGCTTGTTTGTGATTCTAGCTGATGATGAGGAAGAAGTTTTACAAAATCACAATTCTGTTCAATTTATAAGAAAAGTGTCATCATTTCTTATAAATTTAGTGAAGTTTTAAAGTTACAAATTATTATATTTGTATATATTATTCCAAGGTATTTAACTTGACTAGAAAATTGCAGCATTTCACCCCCAAGTCTGGGTTTTCTCAGACTCCCCAAATCTCTAAGTCTGGTGAAAGGTACAATTTTTATTTTGCTAAGTCTGGTGAAAAGTACAATTTTTATTTTGCTGGGAAACACATAAGCCACATCTGCTACACCAGCATTCTACTTCTCCTAAGACTACTTGTAGCCCTTCAGAAATGCTTCTGGGAAATTTCCCTTTTACCAGTATGGCTATATCACCTGTTGTGCCCGCCTCGGTAGCGTAGATGGCAGCGTGTCTGCCTCATGTTCAAGAGGTCCCGAGTTTGAACCTCGGTCAGGGTGAGTTACCTGAATAAGGTTTTTCCGGGGTTTTCCCTTATCCTGCAGGACGAATGTCGGGTAAGCCTAAGCTCTATGGACCTGGGATCATTTGAGCATCATTTCACCCATTTCATTCATCGTCCGATGTGACTTAATGTTGGAGGATGTAAATTACAAAAAAAAAAAAAAAAAAAAAAACTATTGTGAGATGGTCATTGTCATTTTGATCTCTAATCAAATCATCCACTTCAAGGTTCCACAAAAGTGGCAATACGCTTCCCTGAGGGCAACCCCTTGATGTGGAAACATGAATAATCTCCCACCTAATGTCGAAGAGATGCATGCTCCTATCTCGCAGCATGGAAAGTATCCATGTGCAGATAGTGATTGGGACATTATGTTTAGCAGCAGATGTGATAATAGCTGCAGTTGAGGTTCTATCAAAGGCGCCCTCAATGTCAAGAAATGCTCCTAGAGAAATTTCTTTGTAGCGTCTCTGTGTTGGTTACAACATAGTGCAAAGCAGTCTGTACATATTTTCCAGATGGTAGGCACACTGGTATCTGTGTAGAGGTTAATTTATCAATACACAATCTCTTATGTACCCATCAACAAGTTTCTCCATTGTCTTTAACAGAAAAGATAAAAGACATATGGGTCGATAAGCCTTGGCATCCTGATAGCTAGGAAGCCCAGGCTTAGGAATATAAACTACTCTGACTTGCCTCCATGCCATAGGCATGTGTTCAAGTGCTAGACTAGCTCTGAAAATTGACACAACAGAGATGCCTAAGATTCAATCCCTTGTTGTAGCAAGGCAGGTATCAGTCCATCTGGCCCCACCAATTTATGTGGTTCAAATGTGTCAATAACCCATCTGATCCCAGTTTGATTGATTATTGTCTTAGCTAGGTGCGAGTCTTACGTGTCCATCCTAGGATTGAATTCCCAAGTTGGATTGCTCCTGTCTACCGTACAGTTCATCAGACTCTACTGATCCTGGAAAGTGCACTGCAAGCATATGTTTTAAATACATAGAATGTTTAACGTTTTTGGAACACTACATTGAAGCAAAACAATAACATTCTAGATGAGTGGATTGAGCATCATTTGCAATAGAGCTGAAGATGCAAATGGTAGTTTGCGAAACGTCCTCAATACAGGTACGTAAGTGAAGCTTGTGAGTTAAAAATAAGAATCTTCTAGAATTTTAATATGTTTTAAAGTTTCTTTTCTAGTCATTGTGTAGTCACCATTAGGTAACTTGACTGTACCAATTTTTAGCTAGTCTTCACAAGTCTAACACCACTGGGAACATCATTGAGGCTCTTTTAGCCTTCTTTATCTCTTTGTTATAACTGGTCAAGAGTCCCAATTACCAGTCATTTAGCTAGGTTAAATAATTTCCTGCAATTACAACTTAGTTTGCTTGGTCTTGTAGACCACCAAGGTAAATTCCTTGTGTGGAACAATGTAGGGTAGGAGAATAGTCTGCTGCAACTGTTGAACAGCCAACTTCAAATCCAACACTGTATTTATCTTCTTAGATATATCCTGTATAACTCCTGAAAGGTCTTTACATGTGAAGCCCAGTCAGTATCCTTAGCGTTTCTGTATATTCACTGTCTCAAAGTCTGTTATCCTATCTTAAAGCAGATGTGTCTGTGGTCTGATAAAACAGGTCCAAATACAGGACCAAAAAAGGATTGTCTTAAACTTTCTTTCACTAGTGTATGTTACAAAATTTCTCCTATTTCATGTTATTGCGACCCTGAGACACCATCTTTATTTGCCCACCTCTGTAACGTAGGTAGTAATGTGTCTCAAAGTATAAACTTGAAAGAAGCGTAGGGACAGTGAAGCACAAATTAGCACAAAAGTGAATCGAGAAGATATTGACACATTGCTTCACTCACACTGTTTATTCACAGGGCATGTTTCAAGAGCTTTTGCTCCTATCAGCTGGTACTCGATTGGATTGGATTGGAATCGAGTACCAGCTGATGATAAGAGCAAAAGCTCTTGAAACATGTCCTGTGAATAAACAGTGTGAGTGAAGCAATGTGTCAATATCTTCTCGATTCACTTTTGTGCTATAATGTGTTTGCCTTATGTTCAACACGTTCTGAGTAAGAATCTGGCTCAGGATGAGGATAAGGTTTTTTCCAGGATTTTCCCTTATCACAAGATGAGTGTCAGGTTCATTTGAGTATCATTTCACACATTTCATTCATCGTTCAATACAACCTAACGTTGGAGGATGTAAATATATAAATAAATAAATAATAGTAATGACAACAATCCTTTTTAGTCACCAGATCTTTCTCCTTGCATTTTTGATTGTTTTGTACAGCAAAACATCAGTCTTTATGGGAGACAATTTTCCTTAAGGGGAAGTTTGGGTTCTGTAGTTTACCATTCTGTAAAACAGCTACAAGCCAGATGCTACAAAAAGTGTTACTTAAAATGGGTTGGATGCTATCAATTGTGTTTAGGTATAGGAGGCTATGTAGAGGACTATGTGTATGTCAGACGTCTTTGTGAAATAAATAATTCTAAGAATTTTGTGTGTAATCTTAGGAAAGAACCTTGTAAATTTGATTTTGGATCTTCAATTTTTTTCATTTTGTTTATCAATGTTTAAATGATGACATGATTTATTATCCAAATTTTGATACAGATTGTTAGCGTATTCCAAAGATTTTTCATACTTGAAGCATACTTGTCTTACAATATGTAAAACACAAAGCTAGCTAAAGTGAAGCAACGAATACTATACAAATATAACATAAAACTTCACTTATCTTAAAAGAAAATGATTAAAATTTTTTTATTAATTGATGAGGATCAAGATTTTGTGAGAACTTTTTCACGTCATCAGCTCAAACAACCTCGTCAATGCTATAATGGCTAGATGCCACTATGTTTTTGCCAGTACTACCAAAATCTGAAAATGAAACAAACTTAAAAACAGAATCGACTGCCAGTATTTCAAAATTCACTACGCGATGTTTATTTTTTAAAATAAATAATTTTTCAGAAACCATTAAATCTATCAGACCATTTAATTGTTTTAATAATTTAACTTCAGGATTTATTTCATGATTAAATGACCAAAAGTGATCTGCTACAGCCGATTGATGAGTCTGTTTATACTTAATGTTACCAAAATGTTCTTTTGTTGTGGTTTCCATATTACGTTTTGTCTTTCCAATATAAACTTTATCACAATCAAAATAATTAAATTGATAAATACCAGATTTTTTATTATTAGGAATTTTATCTTTTTTAGAGAAATTTAGTAAATATTTAATACTATATTTATTTTGAGGAACTAAAGTTATGCCAGACTTAAAAAAAAAAATTTATTTTTAAAAAATAAAAGTTTTAACCCTTTTTCACATAAATTTTCTGTTTTTAATAGTTTTAGTTATAGATTAATTAATATATCCCTGAATAAAGAGGAATTTAATAGAAGATATGAACATATTATTAATACTGCTTTAATTAATGGTTTTAATAAAGACTTTATACATAAAAAAATTGAAAAATTTAAATATCAAAAAGCTGCTAATGACATTTCTATGCTTAAAAAAATAAAAGACTATTATAATTTAAAAAGATTTACTTACCATTCATGGGTTAATAAACATTTTCAAAAAAATGTTAATAGTTTGGTATAACTTTAGTTCCTCAAAATAAATATAGTATTAAAAATGTACTACATTTCTCTAAAAAAGATAAAATTCCTAATAATAAAGAATCTGGAATTTATACATTTAATTCTTTAGATTGTGATAAAGTTTATATTGGAAAGACAAAACATAATTTGGAAACCAAAACGAAAGAACATTTTTGTAACATTAAGTATAAACAGACTGATAAATCAGCCTAGAAGATCATTTTTGGTCATTTAACCATGAAATAAATCCTGAAGTTAAATTATTCAAACAATTAAATGGTCTGATAGTTTTAATGGTTTGTGAAAAATTATTTATTTTACAAAATAAACATTGCGTAATGAATTTTGAAATACCGGCAATCATTTCTGTTTTTAAGTTTGTTTCATTTTCAGATTTTGGTAGTACTGGCAAAAACATAATTGCATCTAGCGATTGTAGTGTTGAGAAAGGGGTTGTTTGAGCTGATGTGAATAAGTTTTCACAAAATCAATCCTGATCAATTAATAAGAAAATTGTCATCATTTTCTTTTAAGGTAAGCGAAGGTTTATGTTACAAATTATTATATTTGTATAATACTGGTCTTACTTTTAAAATGCTAAATTTCCAATTTTTGAGCCTATAGTTCATTATACTGGTATTACAGTGGATGAAGATAGTCTCTTTCCATCAGAGACCATACATTTGAGGCTCATGGTGATGAAAAACCCTCTGGTAAGAGATTTCTGACCTTGCCATTCCTATAGAACAGGTCTACAATTTATGTGGGGCAAGAACAACAGTTTTTTTGTGCCTCCAAACATGCCAATACTACATGACAAAGGGTGGAGATGTACCAGAAAATATGCAAGTATTTTTTATTTTATTTATTTTCTCATCCTTCTTCTACATACATTTTCATTGATACATTGACATTTGTAACATTTCTTTCCTACAATAACAAAATGACTTATTCACATCTAACATACCCTTTCTACCTGCTTGCCTCGAGATTCGGTCTCAATACACATAACCCCTGGTTTTCCGTGTATTGATGAGCCTCCTCTCTCTTGTATCCCTCGTTCTGATTTTTCAGACCTTAATTGTTAGTTATTCTTCATCAATCTTAACCATTTCTCTCTAACTTTCCCCAGATATTCACCTACATTCTTACATTCTTTTCTCCTTTTACCAATAACATTTTCTTTATTATTAATACCTCCCCCCTCCCTAAAACTGTCCCACTTTTGTTGCCCTATTTGTTCTCTCCATATCTTTGTTTGCAATAAAGTATACTATGCCAGTCTGTATCCTCTTCTCCACACATGGGGCATTTCCCTGTATCCTTATCATATCAAATACCTTTCAAATTTCTAACTCCTGTCCGTGCCCAGGCAAACCCTTCTCGCCCTGACTTAATACACACATCTATGTACTTCTCCCTCCCCCACACTGTCTTTATTTCCCTATATGTCCTCAATGATTTTTTCTCCCTTACTGGCAAATATAACTTGGCTATCTAAATCTTCCAGCCTTAATTCTACCTCTTTCCAAAAGCCCCTATGATAATACTCCTCGTTTCTCCAAATATGTCCCATACCTGTTCCATCAGTTCCCTTACTTTTTGTGCCCAAGACTCTCCCCATTTGCTTCTCATCTGCAAAGGAAAACATTCCTTGATAATATTGCTTTCCTCCAAATTGGCAACTCTGTATAGATATTTCAATGCCCTTGAGACAATTTTAACCCTTGTTGAATGTCTTCCAACTCTAATTGTGCTGCCCCATTAGGTGAAGCTATCGGTAAGCCCAAAATACATTTACAGAAGAATCTGTTAATAACGTCCACCTCTTCCCCTGCTTCATTCACTCCCCATATCTCTACCCCATGCAACATTTTATTTTATACTATGGCAGTATAAATCCTTTCCAGCCATTTGATATTGATGTCAGGTAATTTCCTTAAACATGCACTTGCAATACTCATGGCCGTTTTACCTTTTGCTAGAACCTATTTTTTCTGTTCAGTCCATTTACCATCACAGCTCAGTCTTGTCCCCAAATAATCAAATCTCTTTATGACCTCTATTTCTCTTCCATTTATCTCCCGTTTCTCATCTTTATGCAATCTATAACCTTTCTTAAAAACCGTGATCTTTGTTTTCTTTTCGTTAACTCTCAACCCCATTTTTGGCAATAATTACTTATTGCTTCAATTGCTCTTCTCAGCCCTCCAACAGATATAGAACCAACTACTAAGTCATCTGCAAATAACCCTGGAATATGCAAATAACAGAAATCTTGTACACTCTGTTCAGATACAATCACAGCATGTTATATATCAGCAGACGCAAGAAATTATATGTAACATGATTGAAATTTGTGACAAGGAGAAAGAAGAGGGAACCAAAATCCCTTTGTTGATTCCTCAGTAGATACTTCTGATGAATTTCTGGGATTGTATGTACATATAGTACTTTAATCCTCCAGGTACATTGAATCAAAGTCATTAGAACTGTGCGAACCATATAAACCTGAACCATTTCAATAGGCCATAACTTTTGAACCACGTGTAACTTTGGGAGAATATAATACACAATTGTGAGATTACATTAACCTATTTACATCTCAGAGAAAATGTTGGAAGTGTCCTCCATCAGTATCTATACATGTTTGCACTTGTCTCACCATATTCTCTGAAGTTTTACGAGAGTATCTT
The DNA here is from genome assembly GCA_030765055.1 of Mantis religiosa. Classification (NCBI taxonomy): domain Eukaryota; kingdom Metazoa; phylum Arthropoda; class Insecta; order Mantodea; family Mantidae; genus Mantis; species Mantis religiosa. The sequence continues at coordinate 165,451,117 of CM060956.1, forward strand.
CGCCAGTGTTACTTATTGCAGTTCGAATGGATTCCTTGAGAACATCAATTGTCTATGGCCTATTCTTGTACACTCTATTTTTGGATATCCCCACAAGAAAAAATCCGGTGAGGTTAGGTCAGGGGATCTGGTGGGGGCCACGGACCTTTTGAAATTATTTGATTATCAAAGAAATTGGTTACAAGTTCCATACTGTCATTAGATGTATGGCATGTTACTCCATCTTGCTGGAAATAACCTTCTCTCAATTTGATATCATCCAGCTGCTCCACAAATATCTTGAAGATACCCATATAAACTTCAGTGTCTACAGTCATATCAAAGAAAATGGGACCAACGATCCATAGATTCTGGTGGAAGAACTTTAGAAAATTGTTTCTGTGATATATAAATGGTGTAATGTACTCTCCCAATTGTGTATTATATTTTTCCAAAGTTGCTTGTGTGTCCTATTATTGGTTCAAAAGTTATGGCCTATTGAAATGGTTCAGGTTTATATGGATCACACTATATTATGGCAATAGCATATTTGTACAGATTGAGCATGCTTCAGAAAATTAGTTGTATTACCATATACTTCTTGTAATAGCAGAAATTATTTAATAAGGAAAGCTTTCCATTAATGGCATCACACATACCCCAGGCTCACTAGAGCAGGACCTCTGTCTCTCACAGCTCCTTTGCTTTATGTAAAGTGGACACCAATACTAACTTGTAGTCTACATCCCCAGGGGTGTGATTGTATCGGGTGCATTCCGTAGCCAAGAACCAGAGCTCCAGATCATCAGTAGAGCAGGACCTTTGTCTCTCGCAGCTCCTTACTTTATGTAAAGTGGGCACCAATACTCACATGTAGTCTACATCCCCAGGGGTGGGATTGTATCCGGTGTATTCCGTAGCCAAGAACCAGAGCTCCAGATCATCACTAGACCAGGAACTCACTCTATCACAGAACTCCTTACTTTATGTAAAATGGGCACCAATACTAACATGTAGTCTACATCCCCAGGGGTGTAATTGTATCCGGTGCATTCCGTAGCCAAGAACCAGAGCTCCAGATCATCGCTAGAGCAGGACCTCTGTCTCTCGCAGCTCCTTACTTTATGTAAAGTGGGCACCAATACTCACATGTAGTCTACATCCCCAGGGGTGGGATTGTATCGGGTGCATTCCGTAGCCAAGAACCAGAGCTCCAGATCATCACTAGAGCAGGACCTTTGTCTCTCGCAGCTCCTTACTTTATGTAAAGTGGGCACCAATACTCACATGTAGTCTACATCCCCAGGGGTGGGATTGTATCCGGTGTATTCCGTAGCCAAGAACCAGAGCTCCATATCATCACTAGACCAGGAACTCACTCTATCACAGAACTCCTTACTTTATGTAAAATGGGCACCAATACTAACATGTAGTCTACATCCCCAGGGGTGTAATTGTATCCGGTGCATTCCGTAGCCAAGAACCAGAGCTCCAGATCATTGCTAGAGCAGGACCTCTGTCTCTCGCAGCTCCTTACTTTATGTAAAGTGGGCACCAATACTCACATGTAGTCTACATCCCCAGGGGTGTGATTGTATCGGGTGCATTCCGTAGCCAAGAACCAGAGCTCCAGATCACTAGACCAGGAGCTCACTCTCTCGCAGCTCCTTACTTTATGTAAAGTGGGCACCAATACTCACATGTAGTCTACATCCCCAGAGGTCTGATTGTTTCGGGTACATTCCATAGCCAAGAACCAGAGCTCCAGTTCATCACTAGAGCAGGACCTCGGTCTCTCACAGCTCCTTACTTTATATAAAGTGGGCAACAATACTCACTTGTAGTCTACATCCCCAGGGGTGGGATTGTATTGGGTACATTTCATAGCCAAGAACCAGAGCTCCAGTTCATCATTTAAAATGTAATACATTAAACTATTTTGTGACCTAAGTTGCATTCTTAATTACTATTTGTATTATTATTCTGTTAATTACTACTGCATTACTTTAATCATTATTGTATTATTTAATTACTATTGTATTATTCATAATTATATTACTCATAAGAAATGTATTATTCTTATGGGTACAAATTTGACGAAGCTATGAATATTGTATATTCCTAAGGTGAATAAAACTATCTATCTATCTATCTATCTATCTATCTATCTATCACTAGAGCAGGACCTCTGTCTCTCGCAGCTCCTTACTTTATGTAAAGTGGGCACCAATACTCACATACATCCCCAGGGGGGGGGGGGATTGTATCAGGTACATTCCATAGCCAAGAACCAGAGCTCCAGATCATCACTAGACCAGGAGCTCACTCTCTCGCAGCTCCTTACTTTATGTAAAGTGGGCACCAATGCTCACATGTAGTCTACATCCCCAGAGGTGTGATTGTTTCGGGTACATTCCATAGCCAAGAACCAGAGCTCCAGTTCATCACTAGAGCAGGACCTCTGTCTCTCGCAGCTCCTTACTTTATGTAAAGTGGGCACCATTACTCACATGTAGTCTACATCCCCAGGGGTGGGATTGTATTGGGTACATTCCATAGCCAAGAACCAGAGCTCCAGTTCATCACTAGACCAGGAGTTCACTCTCTCGCAGTTCCTTACTTGATGTAAAGTGGGCAACAATACTCACTTGTAGTCTACATCCCCAAAGGTGGGATTGTATTGGGTACATTCCATAGCCAAGAACCAGAGCTCCAGTTCATCACTAGAGCAGGACCTCTGTCTCTCGCAGCTCCTTACTTTATGTAAAGTGGGCACCAATACTCACATGTAGTCTACATCCTAGTCTACATCATGGTACAGTACAAAAATAAGCTCCGGTTATTCCTAATAGTTATTCAGTTACAGAGTTCATATATATTTTTAAATGTTTCTCTTTTTTTTAGTTTAATCTGTATCTGACCTGCAAATAGCTGAATGCAGTTGTTAGGAACTTTAATTTACATTGTGTTTTTATTCTTCCTTAGCTTTGCTTAGGCATTGAAGATCCTCAGTAGGAGTGTCATGTCTGCAGCCATCTACTCAAGCTGCCTTCCTTCCTAGGTCAGCAATACAGTCCCAGGGGCAGCTTGTTCCTTTATCTGCAATTGTCTTTCATGCAAGTTTTATTGCAGATATAGGAATTGTTAAACAATTGGCTTCAAGTAATCTTCATATCTGGAAATGGCAACAGACTGCTGCAGGGATGGTGTGATGTGTCTGTCTAAAATCTATTAAGACTAGTAGTATCTAATTAGTCTCTATTAAGACTTAGTTTATTTCTTTTCCTCTTGCTTTAATACTTGGACATTTCTGTGCACAATTATATGCATTTGTTTTCATAAGATGAAACCACGAAGATATAACTGTTCAAATGGTGTATTATGAATACTAATGGTTTTTAAAACTTTAAAAAGAGAGACTCAGGAAACACAGATTTGGCTTACCGAGCAGCGACTAGAGCAGAAGTGTTTTCTGAGAGGTCCGCCACATTACACCATCGCAAACCTGCTTGCTGATTGGTCCGCGTCATTTACCTTGGCGACTGGTACGTTTTGTTACGTAAGCGGTAGCCTACGATGCCGATCAATAAATGCGGGCAGACGGAGGGAGGGGAGACGCAGGGATGGCCCCTCCTCCTGCCGCTCGAAGTGACAGGAAGCATCGAGAATGTTTTCCCCCTCCATAAAAGGAGAATCGAAAAACTTCGGGGGCCGATCAATACCAGCGAGGTGACAGTAAGTTGTGTTAGAGTGAGCCGGACAAGTAGAAGTGTAGTCGCGCTGAGCGTACGTGTAAAGGCGAACTGGCTTAGTTTTAATTGCGTACATTAAATTGTAATTGTGATATTGGAATAAGGTGGAAGTAAATAATATTTTGAGTGGTGTAATTGAACTTTTTAATTTTACGAACCCACAGTCACAATATATATATGTGTGTGTGTGTGGGTCGGCCCCAGCCATCTTCCACGCAGAGCCGTGATTCATTTAACCCGGATTTATAATGCATGCCTATTCATGCACCACTTTCCAGCTGTCTGGAAGGAGGCGCGCGTCAGAGCAGGCCATTCCCGCCTTCCCGCGCAAACACTGTCACTGCTGACTGAGGGGCGTGACGTCACTGAGAATACAACGCAAGAGCGCTTACACGTGAATCTTCGTAATGCAACATTATGATTGAACATTATAAGATAAGGCGCTGATGCATGCAAATTCCACAATCCTTATGAAATGAACGAGATGCAGTTGCTTATGAGCTATTGTAGTTATTGGCTGTGTTTTTTTTTTTGTCGCAACATTATGAAAAACATTGCGCTGTTGCTGAAAGCAAACATGCTTCGTATAAAACTACGAATGTGATTTTCCATTGTTTGCCTAAAGATCGAGAACTACAGCGCAAGTGGGTTTTACGCTGTAAAAGGGCTGATCCGGTTAATGTGAATAATGCAAGGATTTGTTCCGATCACTTCCTGCCCGAAAACTATGAACGGGTTTTAAAAAACGAGCCGTTAGGTTTGCCGCTGAAAAGAAAATTAAAGGGCGACGCTGTACCGTCATAGAAAATTCCTAATTGGCATGGGGATGTATTTGAGGCGGTAGTAGCAAGTATCAGCAAAACCAATTTGCAGGTAATTATCAGATACACATTCTATTTTTGTATTTGTTTCTATGTGTACACTAAGTTTATTCGCTCCTTTTTTATAAGAAAAGTTTGATGCGTGGAATAATAATAATAATAATAATAATAATAATAATAATAATAATAATAATAATAATAATAATAATAATAATAATAATAATAATAATAATAATAATAATAATAATAATAATAATAATAACAATAATAATAATAAACTGTTTTTATTAATAAGCAATATCAGCAAGAAATCGCTTGTGCGAAGTTACGACCGTGCGAAAGAGAGCGCTGTCTACTATAGCATCTTTATCTCCCTAAAAAGCAAACTTTGACCAGTCGACCAGCACAGGGGTAGCTCCTGACCACTCTGTTGCTGCTGAAGAGGAAATAATTAGACTAAAGACTCAGATGCAAGCCCCGAAGAAAGAAAACCGTGTTTTGAAACGGCAGAACAAGTTCCTGAAAAAGCCAAGGGTTCTAAGCTTCTGTGAAATTAAATAAATATGATTCCTGTGCTACAAAACAAGAAATTAAAGATAATATCTATACCATTTTATCTAAGTGTTTTACACTGACTGGCATAACAAAATAAAGGATTTGAAGTAATATTTTGTAGCTTCCATGGACAAAGTGCTGCAAAGTGTAAAGGAGTGAATCAAAACTTAATTTCTATAATAAGTTCCAAGTTTCCCGAAATTCATCACAAAGTGATCTCTCTTTATGTGAGGACAAGAACCTTCATTAGAATTAGGCACTTAAACAAAAGAGCGAAGGCAGAAATGATCAGGAAACTTGCAGCAAAGAAAAATCTTCAATGGTTTGCTTCGTCATTTTCTTGAGCTACACTGAGTAAGTACATATGAATAGTAACATGTTTTAAACTCTTAATACAACTGCTAGAAAGAACCTTCATTATAATACACAAGTGGATGTTTATTCCTTCCGATTTGACACGTAGCAGAGCTTAAATAACACATACTGAGGGGCTAGTGTTTAACTCTCGCGGTTGAACTGTATTCTCAGTGACGTCATGCGCGTTAGCTAATGGCAGCGCGACTCTCCGGAATAGCCCACCTGAGTACTCTAGTTGCCTTGGGCGCGCGTGGTGTGCGTTTTAAAACCGGGGAAAAATCCGGTCTTCCCTTCCAGTTACCGTTCCATCAGCCTTCTACCAGTTTTGTCGAAGGTTTTCAAAAAACTGCTCCTCTCCCGGCTCCTACGTCACTTAGAGGAAAGGGGCCTAATCCCGGAACGCCAGTTTGGCTTCCGTTCTGGCCACTCCACGATCGAGCAACTACTGCGGTTTGCCGAGAAGGTCTCCTTGGGATTCCAGGAAAGGTCTAAAACGGTAGCAGTCTTGTTAGACGTGGAGAAGGCATTCGCCACTACCTGGCACGAGGGGCTTATTTAAAAAGTCCTAGAGCATGAAGTTCCCCGTCCATACATTTCCTTGGTGGCCGGTTTCCTCGGAAACCGAAGCTTCCGAGTAAAGGTGGAGGGAAAGCTGTCAACCGTGCGGCCCATTAGCGCTGGAGTACCGGAAGGCAGCGTGCTGTCACCGGCACTCTTTGCAGCTTACATGGCCGACATACCTACACACCACAACACCCACACCTGTCAGTATGCGGGCGATCTCATGATCTTCGCGGTGAACAGAAACCCGAGGTATAGCTTTCGGCAGATCCAAGCCCAGCTCCAGGTGGCAATTAACCCGGAGAAGAGCTCTGCAACTCTCCTGGCGAAAACCAGAGCCAACCGGTTGCAGCAGAACTTCGTTTTACGGCACCGTGGAATCCCATGAGTGCAAACGGCGAAGTATCTCGGAGTGATGCTGGACCGCAAATTAACTTACGCTCCGCACGTCAAAGGCGAGGTCCAGCTTGGACACGTCGCGCTCAGGAACGTATACCCAATATTCCGTTCAACCATGCCTCTCCGTATCAAACTCCAGCTTTATCGGACGATCATCCCGCCCATGATTTTGTACGGCAGTGTGATCTGGGGAACAGTGGCAAATACCTCTTTCGTCAGACTCCAGACGCTGCTGAACAGGGTGCTCAGAGTGATATACGATACAGACTGGAGATTCCCAGCCCAGATCCTTCATGAACATTAAAAAATCCCGTACATTGTCGATGTCATCTGAGAGAGGGCACGATCAATGTACGACAAAATCCAAACCCATGGAAACCCTTTGCTGTACTCCCTGGGCAGATGTGACAAGAGGGAGCAAAGACGCTTGCCATCATACAAACTCCCCAGAGACGTCCTGGGGCCCCTTGGTTAATCCAAGGTAAAGCCCATTAACTCCAAAATCCATTTCCGCCTGATGGCTCAAGCGTTAGGCCACCCGTAGTCAAAACCGGGCAAAAACACTAAAACGATTCCCCCAATGGGAGAGTGCAATAAAACCGCTAAGCTGCTGCCTTCTGAGATTACTCAAGGGCATCCAAACCAAATTTTAAACAAAACTACAACCTACCCCCAACAGAACAACAAAAAAAAAAAAAAACATTCCTGACTTACTTTGCAGGTTAAGCCGTAAAGCGGCTAGGTACTGCGGCAGAAGACACCCGGACGGGGAAAAAGAAAAATTGCTGCGTCCAACCAGGACTACCTCTGGACCTCATGACTCGGCTTGCCGTTGGCGGACTAGACACGCTGCTGGTAGTCGTCTACGATTCTCCTGATGCACGAGGCGGACTTCAATCTCCTATTCAATCTCCATCCAGTGGTATGCATCGCCGGCGATCTCAACGCGAAACATGCCCACTGGCATAGCCGCACATCTAACACCAAAGGGCGTGGGCTCTACCGCCTCATCAGCGGAAACCCAAGCTATGTCGCGCATGGCCCGAGAGGCCCTACGTTCCATCCAGCCCACGGCAGGCCGCATGTGCTCGACATCATGCTCACCAAAAACTTTCCATTTCATCTAGACTTCTCGGCAGTCAACGAACTGGACTCCGACCATGACTCGGTCCTGGTGGACTCTAGCGTTGACATGCCAGCTCTGTTAAATCCAGACTGGACATATGAGGTCGACTGGGATGCAGGCGTCCTGAACCTGAGCCAATCAGTAGACCCGCGACCGCGTATCGATTCCATCGATGCGCTGGAAGCGTTAGCTTCTGACTTCTCACAACACATTCTAAACGTGGTACGTTCTCACACATACCGCATTCCCACAAACCACCACAACCCCATGACCATTCCAAATGAGCTCCGACAGCTGCTTAAGGCTAAATCAGCTGTTCGGAAGCTATGGCAGCGTTTCCGCTACCCCAGGATACAGGCAGTCTACCAGAGGTTCAAATCCCTGGCAAGAAGGCTGCTTCTTGCTCACCGCTCTGCGGCCTGGGAGGCAACCATGAAGCGGATGGACCTCACGGAGAAGCACCCTTGGCGGTTATCCATTCCTTACGGAAGGATAAAAGCCAATATCAGCATCCTCTCCATGGCACTCGAGGGCAAATCGCCTTTGAGTCCCAAGAGAGGGCCACAAGTTTCACAGACTATCTAGAGTCTTAGTTCGAGCCACGGGAAGAACCGCAGGGTGATGAATTCACCGAACTCGTGGAGGAGGCAGTGGAATACCTCTATGAGGACCCCCTTCCACCATGCGATGTGATCCACATCCCCATTGTCACCCCCAGACAGGTGGCAACCCAAAATCCGAAGCCTCAAACCAAATAAATCCCCGGGGCATGACGGTGTCACGGCACTCATGCTCCGAAACCTTCCCAAAAGAGCTGTGATCCACTTGACGCGGATTTACAATGCATGCCTTTACCTCCGCCATTTTCCAACTTGTTGGAAGGAGGCGAGGGTGGTCTGCATTTTGAAGCCCGGCAAAGATCCACTCTTCCCTTCCAGTTACCGGTCCATCAGTTTTCTCCCAATCGTCTCAAAGGTGTTTGAGCGATTGCTCCTGGCCCGCCTGACTCCTCTTTTCGAGGAAAAGCACCTCCTACCGGACCGCCAGTTCGGGTACCGTCGGGACCACTCCACGACCCTGCAGCTACTGCGATTGGTAGAAAAGGCTGCCCTGGGTTTCCAGGACAACCTCAAAACCGTCGCGGTGCTCCTGGACGTGTGCAAGGCCTCCGCCACTACGTGGCACCATGGCCTGCTGTGCAAACTCAAGGAAGCACAACTCTCCTCCCCATACCTCACCCTGATCAGTAGTTTCCTCCGGGATCGAACCTTCAGGGTGCGAATCGAAGGCAAACTCTCCTCCATCAGACCCATAGCGGCGGGAGTCCCGGAAGACAGTGTACTGTCGCCGTTATTCTTTTCTGCCTACATGTCTGACTTCCCAACAGAGCCTCGCACTGTTCTGTGCCAATATGCTGACGACGTCCTAATCTTGGCCCAGAACAAAAACGTCTGCTACTGCCTCCCTCCGCTGCAACGATCACTCCGAACCATTGGCACGTGGAGTGAAAGGTGGATGATGGCCATCAGCCCACAGAAGAGCTCTGCCCTTCTGCTGGGGAAGGTCCTCCGTTGGCGCCCGGAAGGAGACCTGCGGTTGAGGCAGATAAGGATCCCTTGGGTCCGATCTGCCAAATACCTGGGTGTCCGACTGGACCGCGGCCTCACCTTCACCCCACATGCCCGTGAAAAAATCAGCCTTGGCCATGCAGCGCAGTTGTACCCCATATTCCGATCGACCATGCCCACTCGCCTGAAACTACGGGTGTATCGTGCGATCATCCCGCTCCTGATCCTGTATGGATGCGAGGTCTGGGGATCGGTGGCTCGTACCACCATCCGCAGCCTGCAAGCCGTGCAGAACAGGGCGCTTAGGATGATCTACGATACCGAACGTATGTTTCCATCACACACCCTACACTCCCATTCTGGCATACCTTACGTTGAGGACGTGTGTGAACGCTCGCGCACATTGAATGCCAGAATTACATCCCAACCACCTAGTTAACACACTAGGGCGATATGACCACCGTGTGCCCAGGAGGAGAAAGATATACCGCCTCCCCAAGGACGCCCTTGGGTGGTTAGACCAGCCACTCATCCCTTCAGCACTACACTCTGTCCCGCCACACTAGGGCTGGATTTGGCCTGTCGGCTGACCCCGGCAGTCAGGTCCCCCTGTGTGACCAAAATGCGAACCACAATCTAAATGGTCCCCAACCACCCGACCTCTCGCTTCTGGCTCCGCCACACTGGACGGAATCTGCAACGCAGGCCGCACCTAGCGTGGCGGTTTGGGGCACTGGCCTCCTACTTGGAAGCTCATCTCGCTGCCAGGAGCACTAGCAGAGGCCGAATCAGGTCCACCAGTTAACAAGGACATCGAAGCTCTGGAGAAAAGACCAATCCTATAAGACCGCACGGATAAATCCGCACAGCGGATAGGTACCGTCGCGCTCTACCCACCGTCCGGGAATACCCGGACGACTTGTTCTCGCTCTTGGTTCTTGGCATGACAAACTTCTTGCCTATACTGTGACTTTGTGGGTTCGTAAAATTAAACGTCCAATTGCACGAATTCAAAATGTTCTTTATTTCCACCGAATTACAGCTGGAACCCTTGCCGATTACATAGAATTACACACACAATTACAATCCACCCGTTCGTCTGTCACAGGTCCATTCCACGCTCACAATTACGTACAACTACTCTGATACACGTACACCGTCTTCCAGTCTGTTCGCTAACACGGCGGTCCTCACGGCTGCTCGCCAAGAACTGAACTGACACGTCCACTGCAGTCCTTATATAGGAAGATCGCTGTTTCTGGAAGCCTCGTGGCTCGGAAAATCATCCCGAATGTTCCAGACGTCAGGGGGAGGGGAAAGAGGCGGCCAGCGACCAGTGACACTTTTCTCAACATCCCCTTCAGTGAACGCCACAAGATAAATGGGTAGGCGTGGCCTAAATACCTCCTGTCGTCCCCCAGGTGCTACCTGGCCATGCCTTCCGATAATTCGGTGGCGCTGCCCCCTCCTCAAAGGTGGTCGTCCCGTACAGCACCATCGTAGCGGTCCAGGTGATCCAGGTGTACCACCAACATCTTTCCTCGGGACACCGTCTGAATGCAGTAGACCACATCCTTAATCCTCTTCACCACCGGGCATGGTCCTTGCTATGGCTGCTGGAGCTTCGGGCAGCGTCCCTTGGTCCGGGTAGGACGGTACAACGAGACCAGGTCACCTTGCTGGAACCCTTGGCTGTTGGCTTGCCTGTGGTATCGAGTATTCATGCGGTCGCTCGCCTTCTGAATGTTCCGGCGAGCCATCTCGTGCATGTCGAGGAGGTGGTCCACCAGGTTCTCCACATACTCGCTCGCTGGCTGTTTCACTTCCGGATGGCTTCCAAAAGCCAGATCACAAGGGAGGCGTAACTCTCAGCCGAACATTAGGCTGGCTGGCGTCATCCCAGTTTTGTCGTGTGTAAACGAGCGGTAGGCCAGCAGGAGCAGTGGCACCTTGACGTCCCAGTTTCGCTGATGGATGGCCATGACCTTCCTCAGGTGTTTCTCTAAGGCCTTTATGTATCTTTCGACCATGCCATCCGACTGGGGATGTAGAGGTGTCATGCGGGTCTCGTTAACCCCAAGTCTTTCTAGTGCCTCCTTCATCATGTTAGACTCAAAATTGGTGCCCTGGTCACTGTGCAACTTTAACGCCACTCCAAATCGGTAGAACACTTGCTCCACGAGGCAGTCTGTGATTGTCTTCGCCTCCTGGTTTAGGATGGCATACACCTCCAGCCACATGGTGAAGTAGTCGACGACCACCATTAGGTACTTGTTGCCTCGGTAAGACACTGGGAACGGTCCAGCTATGTCAACGAAGATCTGTTCAAATTGCACTCCGACGTTGTACTGCTGCATGCGACCCCGGCTCCTAGTCTGGGGGCCGCGACTCGCTGCGCACACGTCACACTGACGACACCATCTCTCAGCGTCTGCTGGGAATCTTAGCCAGTAGTAGCGCTGCCGTAGTTTGTCAATCGTTCGGTTGGATCCCAGGTGTCCTGAAGTACCAGCGCGCACTTCCTCCAAGACTTCCGGGACCTTACTTCGGGGAATTACCACCTGTTCTCTGTGCATCTTCCCATCGGGCGGTTCCAATACCTGGAACAGCTCCCGTAGGGGAAGGGATCCGTCCCTTTCAGCTGCCAAAGTGCGGGCGCTGCGGACCCTTAGCACTCGTGGCACCTCTGACATTACTAGAGGAACCTCGGGCCGAACAGCCGAGCCCCTCCTTCGGGGGTTGTTCCGATTGCGATGGACTCCAGGGGGCAGTGTGTTCCCGATACCCGTGGGAATCGGGTACGTCTTCGGACGGGGTTGAGGGAAGCCATTAATTCTCCCGGGTACTAGCCTGCAAAGCTAGTAGGTGTGCTAGATCACCAGGCGGCCCCACCGAGATTGTTCGGTAGTCTTCACCTTGAGTGTTGATGCGCGTAAGTGGCGTATCCACTTCCATCCCGTCTTGAGTCCATAGGACCAGATGGGAGGCTTGTTAGTCTCTAGGTCTTGCCCTATGGAAAGCCCCACGGAGGACGCTGAGCGTCCTTTGGGACAGCTTGGATACTCCCTGGTTGAAGGAGGCCCGGGTCCAGTTCCTACGGGTTCAGGACTAATGGGAGTAGAACCTCTGGGCTAAACCCGGAACAGCACGCCCTCTCTGATCTTCAACGAGTTCCATTGGGCCCAGTACGACTAGTATGTGGCACTCCTTGGTGCGATGTCCTCCCAGGTTCATCTTCTGACTGCCTCCACTTCCCTCAAGAGTGGCCCCAAGTTTGCGTCCGCCAGCTGCTCCCTGCTCAGGCCTGCACTATCCCAGCCATCCCCAGGCACTGCCGTGACTACTAGGACTGCTGCGGCACGCTACTTCTCTTCCACTCTTGTGCACTGGCCGCACTCTTCTGCACAGGGTCTTCGGGACATAGCGTGTGCGTTACCTTGACTCTTCCCTCTGCGATGTTCCGAGGTGAAGTGGTACTCCTGCAGCCTCTGGACCCAACGTGCTGTTTGGCCTTCCAGGTTCCTGAAGCTCAATAGCCAGGTTAGGACGGAATGCTCAGTCCTCAAGTGGAATGGTTGACCGTACAGGTACTTGTATAAGTGCTCCAAGTTCTTCACTACCGCCAATAATTCTCGCCGGTTGACACAATAGTTCTTCTCTGCCTTGGATAGCTTCTTGCTTTAGTAGGCTATCACACGCTCGTGGCCATCCTGGATCTGCGATAGGATGCCTCCAATGCAATAGTCGCTGGCGTCGGTGTCCACAATGAAGGCGCCACCTGGTTGTGGAAAACCCAAAATTGGAGCACTGCAGAGGGTCTTCTTCAGGTACTGGAAAGCGTCTTCGGCGTCCTCCGTCCACACATAAGGCCGGTGTTCCTCTTTCAGGCAGGTGAAGGGTTTGGCGATGTTAGAGAACCTCTTTATTAAGCGTCGGTAATAACTGCACAGACCCAGGAAACTGCGCAACTCTTTCTTATCCTTTGGGCGAGGACAATCTCTCACAGCCTGTCTCTTCTCCAGGTCTGTGGCCACTCCGGTTGCTGAGACTATGTGGCCAAAGTAAATGACTTCCTTGCGGAAGAGCTGGCACATCTTCGCGTTCAGCTACAAGTTGGTCGCCTGTAGTCTTGTAGCACCTTATTCAGATTCTCCAGATGGTCTTCAAAAGTCTTACCGACGATGATCATGTCCAGGTATAGCAGGCAGGCGTCGTAAGTCAGTCCTGTCATCACTGACTCCATGAGGCGTTGGAAGGTAGCTGGTGCGTTGCAAAAGGCAAAGGGCATAACTGTAAACTTCCAGAGCCCTTGGCCTGTCGAGAATGCGGTCTTCTCCTTGTATCTCGGGTCTAGAGCTACCTGCCAGTAGCCCGACTTCAGGTCCGAGGTCGAGAACCACTGTGCACCAGCTAGCATGTCCAGGGTGTCGTCAATCCGGGGTGAGGGAAAATATTCCTTCCGGGTGACAGCGTTCAACTTTCTGTAGTGCTCGCCGTTCTTCGTCACCAGAACTACAGGTGAACACCAAGGGCTGTTAGGCTCTTCAATCACTCTCCTGGATCTCATGTCCTCCAGCATGTCTCGTACCGCCCCTTGCTTCGCCAGCGGAACGCGTCAAGGTGGTTGCCGAATAGGCCGAGCTTCCCCGGGTCGATGCGGTGAAGCACTTTGTCCCTGCGGCCGTAGTCACTGCTACCTTGGCTGAAGACGCGCTGGTATCGTCTCAGTAGTTCTCGAACTTTCTCCAGCTGCTCTGCGGTCAGGTGGTTGTCCGCCCTCTCCAGTAGGCCTTTTAGCCGGGGCCCCAGGTCTTGCGTCAGCACTGGCTCCTGTGTCTTGTCGATTGCTGTTTCGCTTACCACGTGCTCGCACTTTCCCAACTCCGTCACGGCCTGGACGTCGTGATCGGTGTGCGTTGGATTTAGCAGTCTCACTGGCCCCGTCTCACATAGTTCGTGTACAGGCGTTTTCTGGTCCAGCATCATGTTCCTGGTTCTCTGGCCTTCCAGTCGCGCCGTCACCACCACCTCGCTCCTCGCGGGGATAACCACATCTTCGTTCAAGACGACCCTGCAGAATCCAAGGTGCTCTTCGGTTTGACGGAGTATAACCTCTTCTCCGTTGAGCCGCAGGACCTTCCTACCGACGTCGACCGTCGCCTCGTGGCTCCTGAGGGCATCCCGTCCCAGAATTTCCTCCTCAGCCACCTTCACGGCGAACACCCATAGACGCACAGCACTCCGTCCGAAGATCAGCTTCAGCAGAGCCTCCTTCTCCACAGGCAAGGTGTCACCCGATGCCGTCATCAGCTGGTATGCTCGGCTCGTCTTCCTGTATGGCAAACCCTTCACTATGTCGGGTCTGATGATGGTCACGGCTGTCCCGGTGTCCACCAGCACGCAGCGCGGTTTTCCCCTCACCCAACCATCCGCGATGAGGCTGTCATCCATCCGCCGACTGATGGCGCGCAGTGTCACTCGAGGGGATGGTGGTGATGGCGCCGACGTGCCCCTCACCACGACGGCCCTTACTCGTTTCCCGGCTGCTCTCCCTGGTGTGGCCAGTCTCTCCAGGTGTCCCGGCTGTCCACATCCCCAACACAGACAACTAGGTCTTCGCCGGCGTCCCTCGGCTGGTTTTCTGTCTCCAGTGTAGCGGACACTCCTCGTTCTCGACGTCGGAGTAGCCGTCACCTTGGCCGCTTCCATTCTCACTGCTGCCGTCAGCGCCTCGTGATTGGTTGTGTAGCCGCCGAGCATTAGGCGCTGACGTATCTCGGTATCTCGCACCCCTTCGACAAAGTCGTAGGCAATTTCCCGGGATACGAACTCCGGTGGAATGTCAACCAAGACCTTGCTAGCCAGCTGCTCAATCGCCAGGGCGAACTGCTGCAGCGTCTCCCCTGGCTGTTGCGACCTTGTTTTCAGCTGACTGCGGTAGGCTGCGGCTAGGCGGTGGTTCCCGAAACTGTTCCCCAGGGCCTCCCAGATATTATCGGGAGGCCCCGCTGTCTGTTCCGTATTTAGGACTTCCGCGGACCATCCCGGAGGGTCTGGCTAATAGCTGTGCCGCCTCTTCCTCCGGTGACCACTTGTTATGCCTGGCCACCGTGTTGAACTGGCGGTGGAAGTCCTCGAACGATGACGCGCCGTCGTACTTGGGAGGTTTGACGCGTGCAGATGTTGTATCGCATCCCGGCGGGTCGGCCTTCAAGTCCTTCAACCTCCTGCCGACCATCTCTTCCACCCTGGCGTTCAGAGACGTGACGCTGCTGACGGACTTTCCTTCCAGGTTGATTACGCGGTTAGCAAGGTCTTCGACGTTTTCCACCATGGCATTTAGGGACTTGGCGTTACTGTCGGCCTTTTCCTCTAGGTCATTGAAGCGGTTCGCCAGGTCTTCGACGCGCTCGTCCACTTGGCCCATCCGCTTTCCCAGCTCCGTAACGTCAACCCTCACGCCGGCCAACTGTTCTTCAAATTTGGTTGCGAGTGCCTCGTTCGCCACCTTCATTTCCGTGGCCAGACTGTCGTTCGCTGCTCTCGTTTCTGTGGTTAATTCTCCCTTCACTTCTTCCATGTTCTCGGTTATGTCGTTAGCCGTCTTGATTTGTTTCAGCTCCGCTGTCAAGTTGTTGTTTGCAGCTTCCGTCTTCGCAGTGAGGTTGTCATTCGCCGTCTTTATTTCTTTCAGTTCCGCTGCCAGGTTATTGTTTGCCGTCTTTGTCTTCGTTGTTAATTCGCTCATCTTCGCGGCCAAGTTCTTATTTGCCGTCTCCAACTTTTTAAAATCTGTGCCAATGCAGCCTCCATCGCTGTAATATCCTACTTACTGACAACAGTTGTGACTTTGTGGGTTCGTGAAATTAAAAGTACAATTGCACAAACTCAAAATGTTCATTATTTCCACCGAATTACAGTTGGAACACTTGCCGATTACATAGAATTACTTAGCGCACACAATTACAATCCACCAGTTCTTCTGTCACAGGTCCATTCCACGCTCACAATTACTCCTCTCATACACATACACCGTCTTCCAGTCCGTTCGCTCCCCACGGCTGCTCGCCAAGAACTGAACTGACTCGTCCACTGCGGTCCTTATATAGGAAGATCGCTGTGTCTGGAAGCCTCGCGCCTCGGAAAATCATCCCGCATGTTCCAGACGTCAGGGACAGGAGAAAGAGGCGCCAGCGACCAGTGACACTTTCCTCAACATCCCCTTCAGTGAACGCCACAAGATAAATGGGTAGGCGTGGCCTGAATGCCTCCTGTCGCCCACCCAGCTGCTAGCTGGCCCTTGCCTTCCGATAATTAGGTGACAATATTAACAACTCCAACATTCTACTAACCGGACCAGAGGAACCAGCATACATACCCAGAATACAGAACCATGGACCAGATGTTTTAGACATTGTGCTACTTAAAAACATCACCTACAACACCAACACACATGCAATCAACGATTTAACATCCGACCATCTCCCAGTTTTATTAGAAATTGAAGCCCCCTTGGCGCTTAAAACAGAACCCTCCAGGCCAAGCTATAGACAAGCAGACTGGGAGGCTTTCGAAACCATGTTGAATAACACAATCCAGTAAACACCTATATTGACACATGACGAACAGGACGAAGCAATAAATTAGTCAAAGCAATAAAGCAAGCCACAAAGGAACACGTACCTATTAGATATCCAACGCCGACAAACAAACGTTTTCCCCGCGCTATCAGAGTAATAATCCAAGAAAGAAATCGAGCTAGACGTCAATGGCAAAGATCCCGCAAGCTAATACATCGTAACCGGTACAACGAATTAAACAATCTAGCTAGCGAACACATCCGAGAATACACCAGCAACCCATGGAATGACATACTAAGCGAAATACATCCTCAAAACTATACTATATGGCGCATAGCGAAATGTCTCACCCGCACATATATACACGTCCCCCCCTCCACACGCCTACTGGAATCGCCGAAACTCGCCGAGACAAAGCCGAAGCGTTTGCCGATAACCTTGAAGCAACCTTCCAGCCAAATGCCCATCCAACAGACCACGCTTTCGTAGCCGAAACGGAAGCTATAATAGACAATCTGGAACACACCCAAGCACACAATAAAACAATCAGAACCAACGCGGGAGAAATCAAATGGATTATTAAGCACTTACCCACAAGAAAGGCCCCGGGGCCAGACCAAATTCCAAATATTACACTTAAACATCTGTCAACGAATGCATTGAAGCTACTAGAGAACATATTCAATCACACCATTGAGAAAGCCAATTTCCTCCTCAATGGAAGGAAGCCAAAATACTATTATTTCCCAAGCCGCGAAAGAGCCAATCGCTTCCAGAAAACTATAGGCCAATTAGCCTTCTAAATACAATGAGCAAGGTTCTGGAAAAGATACCACTAAAACGCATTAATACACACATAATAAAGAACAACATACTGATCAACAAGCAAATTGGGTTTAGAAGCCAACACTCGACAACATTGCAACTGCTCCGACTAACCGAATCAATTAGGAAATGCTTCAACACTAATCAATCAACAGGTGTCATCCTACACGCTGGACTACTCCGAAAACATAACATTAGGGTTCGCGGACTCCTTAGTAACTATCATCCAGAATTATCTCTCTAATAGAACCTTCCGCACGAGCATAGAAAACGAAACCTCCTCATTAAGACACATTAGAGCAGGAGTCCCCCGAGGTAGTCTATTGGGACCAGTCCTATTTAACTTATACACCAATGACATCCCAGAAACAGTGAGAGTAGATAGATACTTACACGCCGACGACACAGCACTGGCAACACAATGGACCGCACCCAGAATAATAGCCAATAGGCTACGTAATGCTTTGACCAACCTAGAACCATGGCTCACCAAATGGCACATGAAACTTAACGCGCAGAAAAGTCAAGCAATAACATTTACCAAAAGAATGAAACACCGCCACAACAAACATGGGCTAATGCCACTAACATTCCGGAACGACGAAATCGAATGGAAGGACACAATCACCTACTTAGGTGTGACAATGGTTCAGGGCCTTACGTGGAAACAACATATTAACACAGTAAGAGCTAAAGCAAATGCCTAATTAAATCAACTATACCCAATTATTAATACAAACAGCTCACTAAAACTAGAGATGCGAAAAACACTATATAAAACACTTATTAGACCCATCCTAAGTTACCTTAGTCCGCTTGGCTCTCACCAAGGCGGCCCGGGTTCGATCCCAAGCGACCGCAAAGTGAGATTTGTGGTGGACAACACGGCGCTGGGGCGGGTTTTCTCCGGGATCTCCGGTCTCCTCCGCCATCTAATTCCACCGGTGCTCCACCTTCATCTCATATATCATCAGTGTCATCGCCTGTGGTGTCGTATATAGTAAAAGGGGGCGTTAAACACTACACATTTCATTTCCTAACTTACGCTGCCCCCGTATTGGGACATACAGCCAAAAAGCACATTAAAAGATTGCAAACAATGCAAAATAGAATACTTCGAATTATTACCGGCCTACCACCACTCGCACTGGCATACCAACTCCACGAGGAGTTGAAAATGCATTCCATCGAACAATTCATTAAAAGGCTCAGCTTCAACCTACTCGAGAAGAAGAACCTAAACCACAATCAACTAATACGGGCACTAGGGGAATATGACACAACACACGATAAACACGCACACCACTGTCTATTTTTGAAAGAAAAATTAATCTCGGGGAGCCAGAGGTAGACCTACAACAATATCTAGAAAACCTAGTTAACGTTCCAGATGCTTTACATCGCTGACCGGAGATAAATACACAACCATACACGTACACCAACATACACACATACTGTGACTTTGTGGGTTCGTGAAATTAAAAGTCCAATTGCACAAAATCAAAATGTTCTTTATTTCCACCGACTTACAGTTGAACACTTGCCAATTACACAGAATTACGTAATGCACACAATTACGATTCACCAGTTCGTCCGTTACAGTTCCGCTACACGCTCACAGTTACGTACACTCTTCCGATGCACGTACACAGTCTTCTGGTCCGTTCACTAGCACGGCGCTCCTACAGCGCTCGTCAAGCACTGACTCAACTCACTCACTGCAGCCCCCTTTATAGGGATATCACAGTTTCTCGAAGTCTCTCGCTTCAGTGAATCACCGCGAAGGCTCCAGACGGCAGGGGAAGGGGGAAAAGTCGCCCAGCGACCAGTGACACTTCCCTAATCATCCCCTCAGTTGGTGACTGAGATAAATGGGTGGGCGTGTTCCGGATGCCTCTGGTCCCCTTCTCAGCTGCCGTTGGTCGTGCTTTCCGATAATTGGGTGACAATACATACATACACAGCCCTCAAGTCCTTGCGCCAATCATTGGCCAAGGCGGGCCCGGGGGAAGTAGGTCCCCCGTGAGTGGCACAGGCTCGCACCTACAATTGAATAGGTAGGCCGCCCGCCGAGTGCGCACTCTAAAATATCGACCAGGCAGATACATGGACTATGAGAAGGTTTTTTTTCACACACCTAACGATGCTGACGGCAGATAATTACAACTCACCATTAAAGGCAAACGCCGATAATGCAAACTAGGTTTATATTTAGGTTTAGCAAGACAGCAGTAAGTATAATGGATTACAACTGACATGCTTGCAAGTATTACTTGCAGTGACAATGAAACACCTAAACTTAAGACACAGCTCTACGGCGTGATAAATTACCCTAAACTTCCCAACAAATAACACCAGGAGTCCTACCAAATACCACCCACAATAGGCAGTGGATCAGGCTGGGCTTCACGTCAAGCCTGTATCCCTGCACGAGAAACCCACTATGCTGAATCGCACTGCGAGATAGCTAAGATGACCTGGAGTGCGCGGGTGCTTTAGGCGGTACCGTAGCACATTTCTCCTTCCCAATCCTGCGGAGGTTTTTAGTGGAGTAGTACCCTTGAGGTGAAGCTCACATACCCCACTGTGCCCTCCAACACAGTGGAAATCCATAAATGAATTTTTTCTTCTACTCGAAAAAAACCCATGACACTGCCGTAGGCTCCAGGCAGCACTCTCTCAGCTAGAGCCCTCGTTAGAAGAGTGGAGGATTAAAGTAAACCCTGCTAAATCCCAGGTAGTTCTTTACACAAAATGGAAGAAACGCGTCAATAAGCCCAGCCCGCTTTTACTCTACGGGGACCAGATAACTTGGAATAATAAAGCAAAATATCTGGGAGTAATCCTGGACTCCAAACTAACTTTCGCGGAGCACACCACTGAAATGAAACGACGGGCAATCCAGCAATTAGGAGCAATTTACTCCATACTTAACCGTCGGAGTGCACTAAGCATCACCCTGTACAAAAGTATAATTAGACCAATTATGACATACGCGGCCCCAGCATGGAGACATTGCGCCAAGACCCACATCGCAAAATTGCAGCTAGTTGAAAACAAATGCCTAAGAATAACTGCGAAGGTGGTCCCACGAGCAGTCCCATTGGACTTACTTCATGAAGATCTACGGATGCATACGGTCGAAGAATTTATCAAAAAGCTAGGCGACAACATGTATTATAATGGGTGCATTATAAGTTGGTGATTGGCGTTTTGCCTGCACGTGCTGTTCAGCTGCGAAAACAAGGAGAGGAGATAAACACGTCACTGACACGTCATTGCCGTCGCCTAGCAACCAGCAATCCACCAATCAAAAGTAAACTGTTGCCATAGCAACCCGAGCCGCTTATCCTATGTTGCCAACTCTATCGCACTAGATCACGTGCTTTATGCATGACGCTATTCTTTCGGCATGTTGAAGTTTTCAGTAAACAGACACTGCTACTATTGTTGCTTCGCTTATGAATCAGCGGTATCACAATACCGTCGTCGTTCGTTGCCCTTTAGTATGAGACGGTATGCGTTGTTGGAAGGGAACAGGTGTGGATTTAGTTTCAAGGAATAGCTTATGAAATTTTCTGGGTCAATGACCAACCTTTACAGTTTAATGGCCAACCCTTACTTAGGGTATTTTTCCCTGTCATCACTGCCAAACTAAGAGTGTACTGCTTCAGGTAGTGAATGTTTCACAGAGTGTAAACAGCTTTACATTTTCGCAATATAATTCGTGTGTTTCAGTGATCAACTTCAGTGTTTTTGTGATCAACTTTAGTGTTTCTGTGATCAACTTTTGTGTTTCAGCGCAACTTTAATATTTAGCTAATTATCGTTAATCATGGCTACCGCAAACACTTGTGCTACAGAAACAGACAGAAAGAAACTATCTGCGAAGACCACAAAAAATGTTATGGACACGGAATCCCAATTAAAGGACAAGCAATGGAAATTATATGACAGTTGGAGTCCAATAATTCCCGTTTCAAAAGTACCGGACAGAACCTCAGCTGATGTTGGTGTAAGTAAGAATGCCATAGTTAGAGTAGGGGAAGAGAAATACGCTAGTGAAGAAAATCAGGCATGTACATCGCGGTTACAAACTCGTATGCTGTACTTAGGTAACTGCTCACTTAAACGTGTAGACAGTCTTACGGCAATCTTACGATTAATACTGCAGTATGCAAATTTCTAGGAATATGTGCGTGTGCATTACTGCAACTGACTGCAACCGAACTGCCACCTCCCCTCTAACCATCACCTTCATTGCCTAGCACGTGGAGAGGGACGCTAAAGTGGCAACGGTGCCATCCCCTCTCTTTCCCCACTCCTTCAACTGTCAATCACCAACTTATAATGCACCCATAATAGACTGCAGAAAACCATTATAACCCAGCCATTAGCAACCCCGGAAAATATAACACTGCTGCAGATAAACATATCGCTGTTTGAACGAAAGATACCTGTAAACAGACGCAGTACAGATGAAACAGAAGCCATCATAAACTATCTCCACTACCCAGTCCCTCCATAAGTGCACACAGACTCCGCAAGACCCGAGGAGGATGTCACTCCCCTCCCTGGGCGGCTCGGGGTGATGGACGACGCCAACGGAAGACAACTTAGCGAGACCACAGGAGAAGGCAGGCAACATTGTAGAAATTAGTAGTGATTTGTGTTTTATTTGTATGTATGTATAAACTGATAAAATAAAAAATAATAATAAAAAAGAAAACAAAGGAAAAGGAAAACAATAATAAATAAATAAAGAGAAAAAATATATAAATAAAATAAGAAAAGAATTACAATATGTCTATGTAAATAAGAGTTTATATGTAAGTGTAAATCAAGTATGTATAGCTCCCACATATATATTCCTCCCTCCCTTTCCCTAGTTTCTTTACAGGATCATCGGCGGCTTGCCGAAGAGTATTCCCAGACTCAGCGCCCTCTCCAGGTGAAACCACAATTACGGTAAGGTACTCCTAATTTTATTTAGCATGACACATATACCTAGCTCCTCTGCATGAGCATGAAGAACCTCCACTAACTATAGGTTCCTGGTCAGGGCCTCGGCCATGGTCAGTACCTAATTTCCCACTCTGCCTGTATACTCTCTTGTATGCGGACGTCTTTTTAGTAATCACCCACTAACATTCGGGTTGCTTCGGTGGTACCGGACAGCAGTTACCACTTTTCCACTAGTTGTAGCCACCCATCACTTAAGTATTGTTAGTGCATGTTAGGGGAGGTGACGTAGATCCCTTTCGGATGATCGCCACCGGGTGTGGCGGAGGCGCACCTTTAAAAAAAGCCCTAAAGTCATTCAGCATCCTGAAGATGGGTGAGATGCACGCTCCCGAAACGTCGATGTCACAACATCTTACCTGGCTCGAAGCCCGAGAACGTCTAGAACAATTGCAAACTGGTAATTAATAATGGAAATATTGTAGACCAAGAAGAATGGAAGGAGAAAGTTATAAGAAATAAAGAAGGTTGGCAGAAGAATTTGAAAGGACAAGAAGAAGGTGCCAGTGTAGTGAAATGAATAATAATCAGGGGCGGCTGCTGTTTAAGAGCACAAGAGCACGTGAACCCGCAATATTTGTCTTGTAGAAGCCCTTTTCCTCTTTTCATTCGTTATTTGTATTTACCGCGCTCATTGCTTAATGTGTAGAAAGTAGATGGCGATAAAATGAAAATGTGACAACCTTGTAGGTAGCACACCTCTCTTGTGCTAGCACATCGTGTAACATTTAAAGCTCTGCGCATGTGTAGACGACAAAAGCAACAGACAAGCATTGGTTGGGGACGCTCAGATCATAGCACAATTACGATGTGCACGTTAATTCACATTGGCAACGCCAGAGTTCTTGGTCAATCCTGGTAAGTGCTAGTATCTATAGAGATAACTGCAATTATCTCCAAATACAAATAATGTTTACAACTCCTAGCGCTATCAGCCTTTGCTTTGTTGCTTGGAATTCGGCGTGTTTTTACAGTCCTGTTTCTAAACAGATGTTTTGTTTTAAACACTGTGATAAATTTGGAATTTTTAGATAAGCAGTAGATGAGACAATTGTGAGTTTCTTAGTACATCAAGTACAACTAGTGCTTTAGCGCAAAATAATTACTCGTTGTGTGCAGTGACCAATCGCAAGGTTTTTGGAATCTTTGTGACTGTTGAACTCTCAAGAGGCAGCTACGGACTCGGTGGACTCCATTTTAAGAAATAAAATAGATAAAGTGACTTGTGAAGAAAAAATTTAAAGTGATTAGGACGTCCGCAGCACAATTCGACTGTTAAGCGTGTTACCAAAATCAGGAGCGGGAGTACAGGCGCAAATTTAACAATGTAGACACAACGTGTAAATGGCTATACGGTTGCAGTATTAGAAATGTGCTTTTTAGCTATCCATGTCTTCTGTTTAGTTCTGAAGTGAGTTAAGTTAACTGGCGCGACAGCCCTAACGGGACCAAGGCTTACCAACCCGAATGCCGGCCTCACGCCCACTTGCACATGGCAGAGTGGGCGATTATCCAACCGATACGCGGAGGAGATGTGGTCAGCATCTCGGCATCCCCCAGCCGGAACGTTGGTTTTCTTGGCCAGGGCAACTTACCTATCGCAATCTCCTCACGATGGTGAGTGGGCATTGGTCCGAAAATCCGCACCTCATGGGTGGGATCGAACCCGGGCCGCTTTCCATGGTCAGGGACCAAGACATGCTGCCTTAGCACACTACGACACGGCGCAGGACTAGCTCAGAAGTGAGTAATTGGACAAAAGTAGCATATGCCGACTTGGTACATCATAGTGAAAAGATAAAAAATTCACGCTGACGTAAAAATGCATGTATTCAGTTCACCATGTTTGGTCCTGTGAATATTAATACTCAGCTTATAGATTGTTAGTACAGTTACACGATAAGCAATGTGATAAGAATAGATACATTCTTTCTAGGCTAATAGATTGTATAAAATTTTGTGGATCGTTTGAACTAGCACTCATTAGTAATGGTGGTAGCAGTAGCGGACAGTGTTAGTGTGCATTTTAAGTGTACGTCTTATAAACACCCACTTTTTTATTCCACGAGCCGCCACTGATGATAATGATGATTGATGATGATGATGATGATCATAATAATAATAATAATAATAATAATAATAATAATAATAATAATAATAATAATAATAATAATAATAATAATAATAATAATAATAATAATAATAATAATAATAATAATAATAATAATAATAATAATAATAATAATAATAATAATAATAATAATAATAATAATAATAATAATAATAATAATAATAATAATAATAATAATAATAATAATAATAATAATAATAATAATAATAATAATAATAATAATAATAATAATAATAATAATAATAATAATAATAATAATAATAATAATAATAATAATAATAATAATAATAATAATAATAATAATAACAATAACAATAACAACAACAACAACAACAACAACAACAACAACAACAACAACAACAACAACAACAACAACAACAACAACAACAACAACAACAACAACAACAACAACAACAACAACAACAACAATAACAATAATAATAATAATAATAATAATAATAATAATAATAATAATAATAATAATAATAATAATAATAATAATAATAATAATAATAATAATAATAATAATAATAATAATAATAATAATAATAATAATAATAATAATAATAATAATAATAATAATAATAATAATAATAATAATAATAATAATAATAATAATAATAATAATAATAATAATAATAATAATAATAATAATAATAATAATAATAATAATAATAATAATAATAATAATAATAATAATAATAATAATAATAATAATAATAATAATAATAATAATAATAATAATAATAATAATAATAATAATAATAATAATAATAATAATAATAATAATAATAAATACAAAATTTGATATAATGGAGGCAGGTATAGAGGTAGAATCAAGAAGTGTTTTACTTTATTAATATATAATTTTAATAATAGTATTTAGATAAAATAAAAAATAATAAGAATAATTTAGGAGTAGCTACATTAAATAAACTTGATTTAAGATCTTCCCCGGAAACAGGACTGGAGAAAAGACGATTAGAAGACGACGTTTCGGGTGCGTACATCTCCCCAATCATCAGGATATTTTAATGTTATAACCACAAATGTAAACTGGATATAACATAACTAAAATATATAAGTAATTAGAAAAGCTTAAATTTATCATTAAGACTGGCAATGTAGAAACTGGTGCATACAGCTCATTGTCATTGTAAATATGTTGTACTTGACGATGCCCGGATTGTACTGTAATTTTTACAGCAGATTATGAATAAAAAATGTCCTTGATTTTGGATCTTGGATTATGGGAACGCTACGTGAGAATAAAGGCTGTCGAATTGGTTAACTTTATCGATCCATTTAAAAGATAGGTGAATTCTACAAAATGTACCTTCCCTTAACATGGTATGCACTTTTTGTTTTATCATATTGTTTACTTACAAGTATTAGTATTGCCTTTTTTTTTTTTTTTATCTGCGCAGTATTGGAATTTCAGCGCATTCACATTTTGACTGTTGGCAGCGCTCTAGACCTCATGGCCACGCCCTCTATTCTAGCAGACGATGGCCGCTATAATACAGGTTAGCTCAATTTTTTAAAATCTGTGGTTAGAAGTTTGAAACGTATATTTTCTTGTGTGGTTAAAATAATCTTTGGAGCGGATTGGATTAAGTTAACCTTTAGAAATATTAATAGGTGAATGCAAGGTTTCTTTCTATAATAATTATGATAAATTCTCGTTTTCTTTCCTGTTAATATTGCAGCCACTTAATTGTTCGGCAAAGCTTAAACAGCTTTGCCCAGTGATCACCTTCACAAAGTTTAAAAACACATCAAAGAAGTATTTGTTACAGAAGTGTTACTACTCAGTAGAAGACTATTAAAATGACAAAGGGTAGGAATAAAAGGAATGTAAATCTTAATTATTTATTTGGTTATTATGCTTAACAACTTATTGTAATTCTTGTTTTTTTGTTACTATTTTTTGTGTAGTTAGTAATTTGAGAATTCCACGTCATGAATGTATGATTTACGGATGCAATAAATGAATATAAATATTTCTATAAAATAGCCTGTTTGTCATGAAGTAGCCGCCATAACAGGTTTATACCTCAAGTAAAAATTGTTTTCACTGGTATGTTATATCAATACTTTTCAATTGCTGGAGGGTTAAAAAGTTATAAATACAATAGTACATTTCGGCTTTCATTTGTTTGATTGGTTCTCTCATAACGGAAGTTGTGAAACAAATCAAAGAGTGAAAGTCCTGTACTGAGCTTACAAGTAGTGCTTAGCAATATAAAGACTTGACGCCATATGTATACCTGAAGTGCGAGAAACAAGACGAACTGAATATCTGCTACAGTGTGTACTATCAAGGTCAGAACAACATTTAAAGTAAATGAAATGTGCATATTATTTACATTTTTAAAATGAACATTTGGTAATCATTGAGATCAACGGCGTAGGGATATCCGGGCTCTGACTTCATAGCTGGAGCGTTGCCACCTTCCACAGATTGTTAACGCGGAAAATACTATACGCAAATAAACTGACGTAAAGATCAGTGGATCATTGCCAAAGTTATTATTATTAACAATAATAACAACATTAAAGCTTACTACGCACTATTCTCTTTACATTATCGCTAGTTTATAACAAGAAGAAGAAAATGTGTTTGGCAAAGTTCTTCTGTATTCGCGTATATACAGTATCGCTAGTTTATAATAAAAAGAAAATCTGTTGGTAACGCTCCACTGTTTTTTGTTTAATTAAACAAGTAAATACTTTTAGGTGATCTAGCAAGTTAAGGGGGTTATACTGTGTTAGGATTGCCACCAATCACAGCAACTTAAGGATAATGTGAAGGATTATGTTGCTGGCGACTTGAATCTATCCATCTTAACAGACACATCTCATTTTTATTTACATCACCCATTGTGTGTATGGCTTTACGAAACAAGATAGTTGAGCCATTGACTGTGGAGAGGCAGTAACAGACATAACCTATATACAGTAGTCCTGTCTCATTTTGCTTGTCTTTGTTCTTATTTATGATATGTTCATTTGTTTACAGTCCATCAGATGCATCAGCACTAATAAAATGTACAACAACATAGAAATTAAGGAAGAGGATTCTCTCTCAGTCACGGAGAATGAGAGTCAGTTCATTATCTTGAAGACAAATAGCAACGTGGACAATGATTGTAATGTAGCAACAGCCTTCTCCTCACTGGAAAATGGAGAATGTTTTACCAAGCAGATTAAAGTTGAAACAATTACAAGCAGCAACAGCTGTGAGGTTGAGACCAAAATAGAAAGTGTTTCAGAGAAAAATGGAGATGATCTTCCAGGGTATCCTGTTAATGTCGAGAAACACAACAGGGATCATGAAATAGATTACGAGATACAAATTAAAGAAGAACCATGGTGGATGTGTAGAGAAACTTCATCTGATTGTAATGACATTAAGGTAAGTTTTGTACATATATGGTATGTTTAGAATTTCTATTTATTGTACACTTGAGAAAATATTTGAATTTTGTAATACAAAATTAATAGGTGAAACAGTGGCTCTTCTTTAGAACATGTCCTGTAAGAAATTTTGTTTAAGTCCAATATAGGGGTGAGTGAGTGAGTGTGTGTGGTGTTTTAGGGCCCGTCGACAACAAGGTCATTTGGGCCCGTCCAATATAGGAGGCGCACACAAAGGCTGACGAAACTTGCCGAAGTGGCATGTGCCGACGTCAATAGCATACAACTTTCAACACTGCCAACATTGATCCAACAACTACACTACTTTTTGTTGCAATGCCGGGTCTTTTCTTATCTGCGTTTAAAAAAGAATCGTCCAATATGACTTAACATTAGAGGACGTAAATCACAAAAAAAAGAATAAAAATATAAAAATAGTTAAAAATTAAAGCTGTATTCAATGAACATTTAAACAATACCAGATAATTTTGATTGTTGTAGGACGGCCTCACTCCCGGCACAACATTCTCGTTCTTAACAAACTTTCATCATACAGAAACTGCATACACTTTTCCTCATCTTTGCATAAAGGTGCAAGGTCAATAAAACTTATAACACGAGCCATTGGTTTCAGATACAACTTCCACCTAATAACTTTCTTTACTGAATGCCAGGGTTCCGGTGGAATATTCAATTTTAAGATTTTACAGTAAAGCTGCTACCTTCCTAACAATGGGTAACAATGGCATATACACTGTGCACCTGTGAAGTTTCGAACATCTGCAAAATAGATGTCTGGGGTGTTGATCTAAAGGTTGGCGACACAAGCTTATGCCAATAACTGTCAGGAGCGCAACTGCGAGGTTACTTTGGCAGGTTCCGTCAGCCCTCGTGTGTGCCTCCGATGTTGGACTAGACAAAATTTCATATGGGACATGTTGTAAAGAATATGCAAAACAGTTTGTGAATGTGTCAGTGTTGGTAAAATGTTGAAGGTAATGGCAGTAGAAGTTGTTGAACATTATAAAATACTACTTATAAAGCTTTTGGAGAATTTTAATGAGATTACACTTCAAATACTCTGTGATATTACAGTATAGGACAGAAATACTCTAATTACTTAGAAAATGTGGCTAGTTACAGTGAAGCAATAAGTATTATACAAATATAACTATTTGTAACAAAAAGCTTCACTTACCATAAGAAAAATTATGTCGATTTTTCTTATTAGTTCAATTAGTTAAAGTTGAAATCGATTTCAATAACCCTTATTCGGGTTTTCAGTCAAAGAAAATCACAGGAGAAAACACATTCATCATTAAGGAAGTTACTATGTTATTATGTTTTTTTTTTTTTTTTTTCTTTTTCATTATTACCAAAATCTGAAAACAAAACAAACTTAAGAACAGAATCAACTGCCAGTATTTCAAAATTCATTACGCGATCACAAAAGTGAATTGAGAAGATATTGACACACTGCTTAACTCACACTGTTTTTTCACAGGACATGTTTCAAGAGCTTTTGCTCTTATCATCAGCTGGAACTTGACTAGTGCAAATTGTAGTGCTTTCTTCTCAGTGTGAGTGAAGCAGTGAGTCAGTATCTTCTCGATTCACTTTTGTGCTAAGTTGTGCTTCACTGTCTCTATGCTTCTTTCAATTTTATACTTTGAGTCATTACATGATGTTTATTTTTTAAAATAAATATCTTTTCCCAAACCATTAAATTTATCGAGACATTCAATTGTTTTAATAATTTAAATTCAGGATTTATTTCATGGTTAAATGACCAAAAATGATCTGCTACGGCCAATTAATCGTTTTCTTTATCTCAGAAACTATTTGTAGTTGGTTTATTAATACTCGTCACTTACTTGTTTATATTTATACCTAATAGTGGTTAACTATAAAGCCCAGGTCTTAAAGTACTTACATGTAGGAAGTCGCCATTAAGGTAGTTGTCTCATGTGTTTATGAGAACTCCTAAGTGTTTTACCGGGAAAATACGAGTCAGTTGGAGAATTTAATGTCATATCAGCACGTTGGCCATAGTAGCACAATGGTAGTGCGGCTGGACGGAAACCAGAAGATCCATGGTTCAAATCCCGGCTATGGCATTGAATTTTTCAGTCTGACTCTACGTTTCCACAATTTAGCCTACACACGGCCAGTGTGAAAGAATAATTAATTTCCATTTATATTTCTGTTTGTTTATACGTAATGTTACGAAAATGTTCTTTTGTTCTGGTTTCCAAATTCCGTTTCGTCCTACCAATGTAAACCTGATCACAATCTAAACAATTAAATTGATAAATACCAGATTTTTTATTATTAAGAATTTGATCTTTTTTAGAGAAATGTAGTAAATTTTTAAGACTATATTTATTTGGAGGAACCAAAGTTATAACAAACTCTGTAAAAAATTTTTTGAATTTGTTTATTAAACCAAGGATGGTAAGTAAATTTTTTAAAATTATGATCTGGATAGATGGAAAGATAGACTGAAAAATTCAATGCCATAGCCGGGATTTGAACCACGGATCTTCTGGTTGCCGTCCAGCCGCTCTAACCTTTGAGCTACTATGACCAATGTGCTGACATGACATTAAATTCTCCAACTGACTCGTGTTTTTCCCGGTAAACCACTTAGGAGTTCTCATGAACACATGAGACAACTACCTTAATGGCGACATACAACATGTAAGTACTTTAAGGCCCAGGCTTTTTAGTTAATCACTACTAGGTCAATTAATGGAAATTAATTGTTCTTTCACACTGGCCGTGTGTAGGCTAAAGTATGGAAAGATAGTCAGACTGAAAAATTCAATGCCATAGCCGGGATTTGAACCACAGATCTTCTGGTTGCCATCCAGCCACTCTAACCCTTGAGCTACTGTGGCCAACGTGCCGACATGACATTAAATTCTCCAACTGACTCGTGGAAGTTGGAAGAAGTTGGAAAGAGATTGAAAATGGAGGTGATTGCCTTTGAAACTAGTCTCTCATGAATACAAAAAAGTGACGAGTAAACCAACTACAAATAGTTTTTGAGATTAATTTTGACATCACTGTTACCAAATTCCTCCAAACACATATTACAAATTCAGTGTTATGTTTGGTAAAGACAATGATAAAGACCTTGACAGAACAAGCAAAACGTCTTTGTGTACCGACTGCCCTGGGACAGGATCTCAAGCACCTAAGATTAACACTAGAGGCCAATGGATATGGACACAAGGAGATAAATCGGGCACAACACCCAAGAAGAACAGATAAGTGTATGAATGTAGTGAAACATCTGAGCACTGCGTGCTTGCCGCACGTAAGCGAATGCCGAGAGAGAAAGAAGTGGGGAGAGAAAGAGACAGATAGCGTTAAACCCACGCCTATGCCCATACACGCACTAGCGCTGGTCGAGAGAGGCACAGGGGCCGGGAGAGGAGAGAGAGGCATCTGGATGGTTCTACCCCTTTCTTGCTACCTCACGAAGGGTCGTGAAATGTGGATAAGTTGCTGGAAGGAGTGGTGGAGGTATAATTGGTGAGCTAGAACTACTAGCAGTTCAGTTTGGCAGGAGCCGGGAGAAGTTGCAATTGTGCAGTGATGGCAGTTAGATCATGTTTGTGGTCATTTAAAGTGTATCAAGTTGCAAGTGGAGAACTGATAAACGTGTAGTGATTTGAGAGCAAATTCTTTTGTTTATTTATGTGTGCAGAAGCCACAAGAGACTGTATTGGTATGTGTTACGTCATTCTGCTGAGATCAGAATTGTTCAAGAGCCTTTCTACGGAAATAAAGAGCATTTTGAATTTCTGCAACCTGGACTTTTAATCTTACGAACCCACAAAGTCAGAATATAAAATCACAGATAAAATTGGCAAGCTTCTGGGGAAATTCAACATCAGGACAATTTACAAGCCCACTAAGAAGATAAGCAGGGTGACATGGTTTCCTGATTCAACAGCTTTAATTAAACTTCTTATTTCTTTGATGTTTCTTGTTGTTTTGGTTTTATAATTTACGATCCCATCTATGGCTGATTTTGAATCTGTTAAGATAACTATGTTTTGCTTTATGTACGGTCTGTACAGGACATTCTGCAGTGCTGCTTCTATAGCTGTTAGTTCTCCATCATAATGGTTTGAAGTTTCGTCTAGCAAAAACAGTTGCAATTCAAAATATAAAACCTGTAAGGCAAACTGAAATTAATAAACAATTAAACAACATTAAGCTATCGAGATTTAACTGTATTGGAACACCACAGTGAAGCGAAAAATTATTAAATTTTAGATGAGTCGTATTTTTTACACATCTAAAATTTAATAAAACATTAAGCTACATTTTAAAAGACAGCAGAGACTTGATGAAGATAAACTAAAAGACAAGGATTATAAGAACATTGGAGACAAAACTGACATACAAAAACTACCAATAAAGATGGCAGTGGCCCTATTTAGAATGGAAACTGGCCATGATTGTGTTGCAGAACACCTTTATAAAATGCACTGCATACCTACACCCAATGTACTATCTGTAAAGAGGATGTTATCATGAACAAACACCATTTGGACAAATGTAATGATCTCAAAAGTGGGAACCTACAGGCTTTATATTGTGAAGCTAGGGGGAAAATGATGCAAATCATTAGTGCCATTAGTCAACAACAACAACTAAGAAGATAAGCGAACATCTGAGATCAACTAAGGACAAGCGAGACCCACTTTGCTTAAAGGGGGTCTACCGAATACCATGCAGTTGCGGGAAAGTCTACATCGGCACCACCAAGCGCAGCATTCAAACCCGAATTGAGGAGCATTTAAATAACTGCCGTCGGGGAGAGACTGACAAATCAGCAGTGGCTGAACTGCTATGCTGATAGGACATGACATGAAGTTTAATGAAACTGAGGTTCTGTACAACACAGCTCAGTACTATTCCAGGATTTACCGTGAGGCCATAGAGATATCTAAACACAGAGACAAAAAAAAAAAAAAAAAAAAGGAAGCAGCACGGATAAATAAGATTTGGTTTTCCATGTTGGACAACCTTAAGATCAAGTCCCGGAAAACAGCCGGACCAATCATGAGAGAGCAGCCCTAGCCACAACGTGATTGGCCGAGGATCAAAGTGGGCTGTCCCTCGCCCAACTATATGTATGAGGACGTTTGGTACAGCGCCACTTCAGTAACCAAGCTCGAGTCAACTTCTGAAGATGCCCGGCGGAGAGACGGGCAAAACGTCAAGTGCTATTTCAGCCAATCGACCACGGTTAAAAAGCACGGATAACACATTTTATTGGACATTTAATGAACTTTGACATTCCATAGCCTCATTTCATCATTGCCAGATGTCTCATCTGTGAAGAACCATGATCAGCTGTCAACCTTAGCTGAAGATGTTAGGAAGGTCCTAACAAAACACATTTTAGGTAAACACTAGGAATAAATGGAGCATTGAGTACTAGTTCGACTCAAAATTATATTAATATAATTCATTATTCTTTCACACTAGCTGTGTGTAGAACAAAGTATGGAAAGGTAGAGTCAAACCGAAAAATTCAGTGCCATAGCTGGGATTTCAACCACGGATCTTCCAGTCTCTGTCAGGCTGCTCTTAACCATTAAGCTACTGTGGCCAACATGCTAGCAGGACATTAAATTCTCCAACTGACTGTTTTTCCCCGTAAATCACTAGGAGTTGTCATAAAAACATGGGACAACTACCTTAATGGCGACTTGCTATGCTGTAAGTACGAGGGCTGTTCAATAAAGAATGATCACATTTTTGTTGTTGTTGACAATATACCTTTAGTCATCCTCATAATTTTGATGGTCCTTCTCAAAATAATTCCCCTGAATGCGATGCACTTGTCCCATCATTTCATAGCCTTTATAGACATGCTGGAAACCATTTTTTGAGAGATCCTTCAAAATTGCCTCTGCAGCCTTCACCACTGCTTCTGATGATGGATAATGCCTCCCACGAAGGAGTTTCTTCAAGTTAGGGAATAGAAAAAAGTCACATGGAGCTAAATCCGGACTATAGGGAGGGTGAGGGATGCATTTCACATTGTTTTTTGCAAGATTCAGCAACAACATTGGCAATATGCGGTCGCGCATTTTCGTGTTGCAGCATCCAGCCTGCTTCACGGAAATGTGCCTGATATGGACTTGCAATGTTTCAGGACATCCGTGTAGTATTGTCCAGTTGCTGATATGTGTGCAGGTACAACATATTAATAAACCATTCCATGAATATCAAAGAATGAGATGATCATAACTTTTCCATCAGAAGCAACCACTTTTGGTATTTTGGGGGTTGGTGATGAAGGAGATTTCCACACTGAGCTTTGCTGTTTGCTCTCAGGATCAGAATGATGTAGCCAAGTTTCATCAGCAGATTACGTTTGAAAGAAACTCTGAATCGTCCTCTAACATCAACTTTAACTGCATGCAGGCCTGCATGCGAATGTCCTTTTGTTCGGGAATCAACAGTCTTGGAACCCATCGTGCACAAACATGTCTCATGTGTAATGTTTCTGTCACCAACGTGTGGGTGGCACCCAATGAAATGTTCAGTATTTCAGAAAGTGATCTTAAGGTAATTCGTCAAATCTCTCTCACAATGGCAGTAGCATTGTTGATGTTCTGTTGATGTTTTCACCAGGTCCACCTTCCTTTGAAATTGATTGTCTCCCCTCTTTAAACATTTTAAACCACCTTCAAACTGTGCTCTAGGGAAGAAGACTCTCCATAGGCCTCCTGTAACATTGTATAGGCCTCAACTGAACATAGGTTGAGACGAATGCAGAATTTCAAAGCTACATATTGTTCCTCGCATGTTACCTCTATGTAACGGTAGGCGATACTGAACATGTCTGAACTTGCCTGGTTCTCACAGGCGGGAACCAGGAGTACCAACAATGAAACTACTACGGTGTGTTTGTTTCACATTAAGCTAACAGAATATAATAAGATTGAAGTTTAGTGCGAAAAATAATGACTGTAAAAAATTATGATCATTCTTTATTGAACAGCCCTCATACTTAAAATTATTAGCAATAAAATGGCTGATAGATATCATGGTTTGTGAGAAAACATTTATCTTACAAAATAGGAATCATGTGATGAATTGTCAAATACTCACCATTGATTGTGTCAATAAATTTATTTTACTTTGAGTTGTTGCTATTAAATAGAAAAAAAAACAATCTGTGATCTAGCAACAGTAGTGATTACAACAGAAATAAGCATCTTGGTTAAAAATGCAGGTAATATATTTGCAAAACTAGTCCTGACTACTGCAAGGAATTTTTAATTCCTTGTAAAGATAAGTGTAGTTTTTAACAAATGACATTATCCAACAAAAAACAACCATAGTCATACCTCCGAGATAAAATTAGGTGACTCTTAAGTTAAAAGATCTCCTGATTTTGAAAATTGCCGCAGAAATCTCCTATCATGTCAGGTTAAAAAGATGACATTTAGGTTCTCAGCTATGAGGTGTCAGATAAGATATTATGTTACATTTATTATTGTGTTATAATGATATATGGAATAGTACTAGAAATCATGGTTAAGTAAGATTAATTTAAAATGTTTAACCTGCAGGCAATAATATTCAGACTGTATATTTAAGGGACATGCCTGCAACTGCTTAAAAGTGCTTGGTACTTCTGTCTGCTTTCCCTCACAAGAAAGCAACAATAATCTCCCATCATTATTGGGTCCTTATGACCTTGGTACCTCTTCTCCATGACTGAAATGCCTTGATAAACCATTCCCCTTGTTCATCACTAACGTCACCCAGATTATCCGAGGAAAGGCTAAATTTGAATGGAGGTAATGCATTTTCAAAGGCATTCTACAACCCATGTCTTTCTAGCATTTCAACAAATTTAAGACAAAAGTTTTATAGGCCCCCCCCCCCCCCCCCCCGCTTGTGTTTTCAAATAACCATGCACAACCCTTATAAATGATTTTCAAGCCAATTCCACTGTTTTTAACTAATTTCACCATTTACAACATT
The DNA here is from genome assembly GCA_030765055.1 of Mantis religiosa. Taxonomy (NCBI): domain Eukaryota; kingdom Metazoa; phylum Arthropoda; class Insecta; order Mantodea; family Mantidae; genus Mantis; species Mantis religiosa. The sequence goes on from CM060956.1 coordinate 165,487,241, forward strand.
TTTTTTCTTCAAACATTTCATCCTCTTAACTTTTTGGATTTGAGGTCCAACAAAAATTCCTTCATTATTAAGTTAACTGATGGAAATTAATCAATTAATCATTCCTCCATATTAACCATGTATGGGCTAAGGTTTTTGGATAGATAGAATCAATCTGAGAAATTCAATGCCATGGGCGGGATTTGAAACATGGATCTCCTGGTCTCCATCAGGTCGCTCTTAACCTTTGAGCTATCATGGCCAACGTTCTGTCATGACATTAAATTTTCCAATTGACAATTTTCACCATGAAGTGAATACAAAATATTACGTTAAGTGGTTGAAAACTATGCTCATTCCTAGTTTTCCTCAAAATACTGTCCCAATAGTTGACAATGTGTCCTTTCTTAATGGTCAAGTACAGTACACACAAGATAAGTTGAGCGGTGGATTTACGGTGTAGTGTGGGCAGAGTAAAAGTGAGAGGTAATGCTCTTTTGTTTCTGTAGTGTGGTCAACCTTGAAAAATATAGCTCAGCAAAATAGCATGTAAGATAAGCAAAGATATCACAAGTAACGTTGCATCCTCTGAAAAAATTCCTTGGTTTTGTCCACGTCAGCTCAATTGCATTCAGATCACAGTTATACGGAAGTAGACGACTAATAATGTGTCCCCTTTCGAGAGCCATAACATCCACAAATGTTCATACAAATATAAATCATTTTCAAGTAAATGCTGATGTACATTGCCACCACACTCATAACAAGGATAAACTGGCAATTAAAGTGCACCAAACGAGCCTTTATGAAGAAAACTTTTACTACAAAGTGATAATGTTATACAATAAACTTCCAAATTCATTTAAACAAGCTGCATCATTAAAACATTTTAAGAATAAGGTTAAGAAATGTTTGCATGCACACTGTTTTTATATGGTTAATGAATTTTTAGAACTATAAACATGTAAATGAGCACTGGGAGCATAGTACATTCACAAACCTGTAATATTTATATTATGATATTTCTTGTAATAAATTAGTCTATGCAAATACCACATGAAACCATAGAAAAGCTGCATACTGTGTATATTGTATGTAATCAATTTGACTTTATGTATATTTATACATTTTGACATGTTTCATAACATGTATGTTGCCAAGGACGAACTAAAATTCTAATTCTAACATACGATTGCTGTAAACTGGTTAGCTAATTAACCTCGAAAATGATCAAAACGAAATATGGCAGACGTGATAAAGCTTAGCGCATTAGACACTAGATGTCAGTGTATAGCACATTTCAAATTTCAGAGTTGTCATCTAGTTTACGGAATTAAACAAAACGTACTGAATGAGGACTTGGAGCCAGGTCGCTCTTCTTATCGCACACATATAGTAGATACACTAGATGTCAGAGTATAGCGCATTTCAAATATCAAAGTTATAAACTATGTCTCAAATACTATTTGTAGTTGGTTTATTGATACTCGTCACTTACTTTTTTATATTAATGTGAGACTAGTTTCAAAGGCAATCGCCTCCATTTTCCAACTGGCATCTGTTGTTGTCTGCTCTCTCTGTGGTTGTGGAACTATGAACAAGAGAGAGAGAGCAGACAACAGATGCCAGTTGGAAAGAGATTGAAAATGGAGGCAAATGCCTTTGAAACTAGTCTGTCATTAATATAAAAAAGTTACGAGTATCAATAAACCAACTGCAAATAGTTTTTTAGGTTAATTTTGACATCACTGTTACTAAATTCCTCCAAACACATATAATCTATGTTTACGGAATTAAACAAAACTTACCGAATGAGGACTTGGAGCCCGATCACTCTTATTACACGCATATAGTAGATACACCACCATCTAACTTCCTAGAAATTGATATGAAAGCCTGGCTACTAAAAATGGTATTGGATTTGAAGAGTCACTTTCAAAGGAAAAACTTTTAAAACCTGATTAAGTTGCATAAGCCTGGTAAAAACTTTCATGTAATAGATCAGATATTGGCAAAGCATTTGACACTGCACTCAGACTCAACCTTGCCAACCAGATTTAAATTCTGTTGAGTTAATCTGGGGAGATGTTAAATCGTGTGTAGCAACTAGAAACTTAACCTTTTAGGATGAAATAAACAGAAAAATTGTGCCATCTAAGATTTGATGAAATTGATTCTGTGAACACTTGGAGACAGTTGAACAACACTATTTTGAAAAAGATTGCATCTTGGAAAATACTACAAAGCGCACACTTATTGAGGATAATGGAGGTGAAAGAAGTGACAGCAGTAACAATGATATAGCAAACACTTTTGCATAGCAGAAGAAAAGGTGGTGCTTTGTCAGGAATAGAAGAATTAGAAGATTAACGAGTATATTAGTAAGGTGTAACAATATGTTGTTATGTGGAAGTACCATTACACATAAATATTTAAGTGTGTGTGAATATCCTGAAGGTTACAATATTTTAAACAGTCTGCCCCCTTTGTTTACAACTGCTACCTCAACTTGTACCACTCTTTGAGATGCAGCCCCGTATATGTCACATTGATAAGGCGAGTGAGTTGCATCGTAGCTATCCATTAAAACTGTCACATGCCAAAATCTCCTTACCTATACAGCCTGCCTCTAGCATTGGTGGTAATATGTGTGCTTCATATTCAAGAGGTCCCTAGTTTGAATCTTGATCAAGGTGAATTATCTGGATAAGGTTTGATCTGGGGATTTTCCCCTATCCTGGAAGATGAGTGTCAGGTAATTAAGCTCTATGGACTCATTGAGCATCATTTCACCCATTTCAATCAACTTACGATATGGGGTAATGTTGTGGGAACAATACAAGAAGCATTTTAGTTGACAGATTGTTTTTAAAGTCCATGAGGAATGCCACAGTTAACAAAAAAAATTAATGTTTTTTATACTAATCAAATGCTGAGCAAAGCTTGGAATTTCATCACACCATACACAGTTGCAAATTGTTTCTGTAAAGCTTGTTTTCACAATCAATAAACAATAGCAGGGGAACCAAACATGTGTGTGATAAGCGAGCGCTGGCAAAAAGTCTCAACTGAATTTAGTTTTGATAAGTATGTAGACATATTGTGATGGAGAGAGTAGATCAGATTCTATAGTAGGTCTGGCAAAACACAAACTACTGACAAAGAGGGCGCACGGCAACCTGTACCAACTAATTATGATATGTTTATAATAGTGGAAAGTTTAACAGAAGGTTCAAGAAAATGTTAGTGATGGTTTGTTTCAGGCATTTCATGACTTTTAAGTTATTGTGTATCATGTTAAATTAATGAAATCAAGATAAACATCACTTGCTTCTTCAACTGAGAACTGGAAATATCAGTAGACTGGCATGTTAGTATTACTTATGTGTCAATAATGTCGCCGAGACATTGTTGTGCTGCAAGCCGCAACCGGCACGTGGGCGCAGATCTAGACGCTTGCCGAGAGAGAGACAAAGACAGAGATAGTTCCGTCGTCATCGAACGGTCGATTACATTTTAGAACAATGACTGGAGGTATAAAAACCATGCGAAGTGTTAGAGCTAGTCAGTTGTGAGTTGAGTTGCAGTTGTGCAGTTATGATGTAATTGTGTAAGTTGATCTACCGCAATGGAATCTTTCGTTCGTTTACGTGAGACGGGGAATGAGATGAACTTAAAGACAATTGATTGTAAATGTCACGTCTTTTTTCTGCTGCCAGGGTTGTACAAAACGTCCTTTTACTGCAAAAAAGAGCATTTTAAATTTCTGCAAACAAGACTTAACTCTCGAACCCGCGAAGTCACATATGGTGTCAGGAGTGCGATACGACGATGGAAGCTGCATTGGCCAAGATCTTAGAAGAGCTGAAAGAAATGAGAACAACGAATGACACTCTCGCTGCGAAGACGGAAGCGGCAAATAACCTGGCCGCAGTGCTAAAAGAAATGGACAGCAAATGACACCTTGGCCACAGAAATGAAAACGGCAAATATCGTGTCAGGAGTGGGATATGACGATGGAGCTGCATTGGCCAAGATCTTAGAAGAGCTGAAAGAAATGAGAACAACGAATGACACCCTCGCTGCAAAGACGGAAGCGGCAAATAACCTGGCCGCAGTGCTAAAAGAAATGGACAGCGAATGACACCTTGGCCACAGAAATGAAAACGGCAAATATCATCCTGGCCGCGACGCGACGAGGACAGAAATGAAGGCCGAATTAGCCACGGAAATGAAAGCGGTGAAAAAGAGCCTGGCAGCAGAAATGAAGACTGCGAACGAGGTGCTCTCCGCCAAATTTGAGGAACAGTTGGCCGGCGTGAGGGATGACGTCACAGAGCTGGGCAAGCACATGGGTCAAGTGGACGAGCGCAACAAACCGCGTTAACGACCTAGAGGGAAAGGCCGACAGCAACATCAAGTCCCTGAATGCCATGGTGGAGGACATCGTCTGCAGAACATACCCAACACAGTCTCTCGTGGCTTCACCACACGTAAACAAACAATAGAATTCATGTTCTAATAACTACACGATTACAGTTCTCAATTTGCAACTTGGTACAGTTAAAATGGCTACACACACATACACAACTCACTAGCAAACTTCCTTGTCCCTTATTTATGCCCAAGGCATTGTTTCTTGAAAGTTGCTGAAGCATCATGGTCTTTCACAATGTAGCAAGGAGAGGGAACTGTCCAGACATCTCTCTGGCTCTTCCTCTCTCAGTAAGTAACAAGCACTCTTCTGCTCCGTGGGCATGGCTTGGGCGCTTCTCTCTCTCTGCGTTCGCATAGGCCAGGGCCAGCAGGGCACAATGCCTAGTAGCAGTATATATGTTTACTTTGTTGTTTAGCCATTTTGCCAAGTTCTAGATTGCTACTATATTACATGACATGTTTGTCTTATTTCTTTTCAGGTTTATTTATTTTTGTTGCAAACAGTATTAAACAACTGCATGCCATGAATGAGTTGTATGATAAGTTCTCCTTTTATTATTAGTTGCTTGTGTACTGATGTCTTAAGCTCTTCTATCCTGTTTTTGCAACTTTCTTTATCTAAAATTAACACATCTCCTTTAACAGGTTTCTGGTATGGAAGTTAGGTTCTCCATATTTCCTCAAAACCATTATTTTTGCTATATTTCTGTTGTTTTTTTTTTCTATGATAATATCTTATTTCTAGTTTTGAGGTAAATATCTAATTAAGTGAAATTTGTAATGTAAGGCCACATATGAAGCATTCACTGTGTGTTCCAAATAAAAAGAACTTTTTGTTTCATTAAAATCATTCCTAAAAAATAATTCTGTAACATAATTTGGATAGAATAAACTCCCATTCATGATGTAGTTAAAGTTATAATGCAAAACTATAAAAGCTTTCAACAGGTAGAGCACAAACGAACGGCGGTCGGTGTGCACATGTGCGAGGAGAGCCTTCTGCCCTTCTACGCCATCCAAACATCACGTGACTCCCACCCTCCCTTCCTGGATGTGACAGAGCACAAACAAAACGAAATGTCTGTATTTTAATGCTGTTTTGATTTTCAAAGTTAACAGAAAATAATTACTTTGGAAATGACCTCACAATTGATCAACAAATAGATGGAATCATAGTTTCTTTAAACCCTGAGGAACAAAGCAGTGATTCGGCAGTAAGTGCAAAATAATGGTAGAGGGGGAAAGCTAGAGGACTGCAGTGGTGATAAGCCATGCCTCCAGCTGCATTTTGTTTGCAGTCTAGTTATATTTTCATTTTACATGCAAGTTAAACATTTGTACTGATAATGTAGGAAAGCCACTTGAATGCATCATGAAATTGTGATAAATTCTGTTTCTGTAATCAAGATGTCCATTTGTGTGGTTTTGTTTCACATGTATTGTTGAACTTTAGTTGCCTGTAAATCTTATGACAATTTATAATTAAACCAAACCTTGTGTATGATATTAATGGTGGGAATTATTCTGTTACAGGATTGGGACTTTGCTGCAGTAAAATCACCAAGGTAAGACTTGTTTACTTCTTTATCAGTAGATATTTTATTTTGACAACATATATATTAAATATTTATAACATTATACAGTGACAGCACAAGTAGACTATAGCAATGAACAACTACTCATCAGGGTAATGAGAATGATGCTAGTTGTATTATACCTTGTTTCACGTAAGCTTGCCCAGTATCTCTTAACGGTCACGTGACCTAATCACCTCTCATTGGTTGCTGTTGTGGTAATGACTGTCGTGCGGTAAAAATTAGTTCGTTATTTAACATGGTGATATATCATTATATGTTGGAAGAGAATTGTCAAATTTATATTTTCGTAACTGTTTTAATTAAATATATTACGCAACAGAGTTTATTTATCTGAAATGCATGTTAATTCTTAAACGAAGTAAAGAGGAGGTTCCTTTGCTCTCAAGCACATGGCACGATAGCACGTGATTTAGCGGTAGTGGTGACATTTGTTTATATGACTTTTATCACTGACCTTGTTTTGAACTGGATTAGTCATGCATCGCCATTCGAAAGTGCGGGAGCTAAATTATTTTATTGATCGTTTATTGCGCATGTATTATATGTATAATGGCAGAGTCTACCGCCAGTTTTTCGCTTAAGTATCGCAAGGATAATTATTTACAAACAGGCGAAAAAAGAATTGTGTTGCATGTGTTTAATGCACTCACAGAGAAGAATCCGTCTTTGTCAGTGAGAGAAGTCGAACAGCTGGGCTCTGAAGTTACAGGTGTGAGTGTTAGATCCGTAGGAACATCGCGACATGAAATTGAGGAAACAGGAAAACTTACCACTCCAGGCAAAAGCAGGAATAAACAAAAGTGCGTGCTCGGAGAAAATACGTGAAAAGTGTTGTGCGTCTTCATGTGTGTAGTTTTTCTTTAGAAACGAACTCCCTAACATAAGTAACATTTCGTCTGCTGTAAATGAGGATGCAGATTTACCAAATTTCAGCAGATTGCTTATACAGCTGGGATTTGTGAATGAAAAAAGAGGCAAGAAAAATGTGCTAAAAGACAGAGGTGATATTGCTGTGTGGCGAAGACGCTATTTGACAACCACACTGCACCGAGATACAAATCGCTAAATATACACGAAGAACACACGAAAAGTAAAGTATGGTGTGACACGACTTTTAAGACTGAAAGACAAGCATTTTTGAAAGGTATGTGTGCTGGTTTAAAAAATTCCAGTGGAAAAGGCCGAAGGCCTTTCATTATAAACTCTTTCAGTTTCATTGCTCAGCCATTCTGTTTGAATTTGCTCAGTTCATTATAAACTTGTATTTTTGCATGCCTTCATATCCTTATTTGTATGATTTTTGTATGATTTTATTTATCTTCCCGGCAATTATTACGAAATGTGACGGGAAGGCACCGCCTATGGCGTATGATGCGAAAGCATTAGCCAATTAGGGCGAGGGGGAGGGTTGTTGAACGCGGAGTGATACATTTCAGCCGGGCAAGGTTATATGAAACAGAGATTAGATACTGTTACTTTAGAAGCAGAGCTCAACCATTGATGGACTAAGGCTTTTATTTCAGTACATGGGTACATCTAGGTACTAATCAAGGTTAGCATTTATCAGTAAATTTACTGTCATGTAGACAAATTTCTGATAGCTGAGTGATATTTAACAAAACATTTATTTTACACCTAGATAGGACGTGTTGTATGAGTATATGAATGTAATTTGTGGAGATTGAATATATAATTTTGTTGCTGTTTATTTAAAAGTTTGTGGTAATGGGGTTCTTAATCTTAGCGTTTTAGAAGTTTAAATACATAAAGACATCTATTGCAATTTTATTTATTGATCTTGTGTAAATATTTATAATTCTTAAACTTTCTTAAAGCTGATCTTGGCAGTTTGTACAGAAAGTTATCCATGATGTCCAAATATATCTTCTGTGTGTTCAGAAACTGTAAAACTGTAAGAGCTATCTCAGAAAATGTATCTCATTCACAACTACAGGTATCATGATAACTTCACAATAAACTTTTAATTTTGTTCACTAGTTAATGTCAGAAGATAGTGTATGGTAACTCTAAGCTCTATAGACGATAATGATTTATAAATAAGGGCGCTCAACTCAGTGGTCATCAACACCCTTTCAAAAACTGTATTTTATTTTACTATAATTTTACTTTGACTTTACTTAAAACCTTAAGTAAATTTCTCAACCAGAAATACAAAATTCTGTGCAACCATAGTTGACCAAATTTTTACTAATGCTAGTCAGTTGTACAAAAGTCACCCACTGAATATAGGTTACAGTGATCATAATGCTCAGTTAATATCAATAAATATGGAAAACAGTATAAATCCAAACCTTAAAAAAAAAAAAAAAAAAAAAAAAAAAAAAAAAAAAAAAAAAAAAAAAAAATTACCAGACAATTCAATGATTCAAATATAGACTCTTTCTTGCATCTACTAAAAAGTGAAACGTGGCATAAAGTGTATGATACATCTGATATTAATGAAAAATTCGAAACTTTTCAAAAAATATATAGGCATTATTTTGATATAGCTTTCCCACCTGTACAAATAAAAGAATCATTCTCAGCAAAATCAAATGTGTGGATTACTAAAGGAATTATAACATCTTGTGCTCACAAATGAAAATTACATGAAATTCTGCAAACAGTGACTGGCACTCCACAATTCAGTGACTATGTTAAGAAATATAACGCCACATTGAATAAAGTTATAAAACAAGCAAAAAAGATGGCAAACGATAAATTCATCAAAAGTACCCAGAACAAAATGAAAGCCTCATGGAAAGTAATACACAATGAAATAAAGCCCAATAAGAATGTAGATAATTTAGTACTGCAGAAGCATTCAAAATTACTAACAGACCCAAAGTTAATAGCAGAGATTTTTAATGATCACTTCATAAATCTTACTGAAAATATTGTTTCACAAAAGAACTCCACAATGGGTACTTCAGTAAAAACAAATAGAGCAAATATATTTGAGACAACAATGTTCTTGTGCCCTACTGATTTCGAGGAAATCGTTTCAGTAATATCCAAATTTAAATCCAAGTACTCTTCAGGTATTGATAACGTTCCTTATTTTTTGCTAAAGAAATGTTCTATTCTTATTGCACACCCATTAGCAGACGTATGTAATAGCTCACTTGAACATGCAGTGTTTCCAGATGCTCTAAAAACTGCTCAAGTAAAGCCACTATACATAAAAGGAGATAAAACCGATTTACTAAATTACAGGCCAATTTCACTCTTATCCCGCTTCTCTAAAGTACTGGAAAAGATATTCTATAAAAGTCTTATAGCATTTATAGAGATGAATGATTTAATATCTAAAACTCAACATGGGTTTTGTAAACAAAAATCAACAGAAACTGCACTTTTTGATTTTGTAAACAGTGTAATAAATACTTTGGATAACAAAGACAAAATACTAGGCGCATTTTTCGACTTAACTAAAGCATTCGATGTACTAAACCACAATTTACTGTTCCAAAAATTAGAACATGGGTATTAGAGGACATGCAATGGAATGGATCAAATCATATCTAAAGGACAGGAAGCAAATAGTAGAAATTTCACATACAGAAAAAGATCACATTAAAGAATACCGATCAGACACAAAATAGTAAGTTTGGTGTACCACAAGGTTCTATTTTGGGTCCTATTCTTTTCTTATTGTTTGTAAATGATTTACAGTTAAATATTACAGCTAAAACAATAGTTCAATATGCTGACGACACAAATATATTAATTGAAAGCAATACACTTGAAGAGCTACAAATCTTATCAAGCAGAATGTTCAGTAATATTTCTAAATGGTTTAGCAATAATAATTTAATTGTAAACTTGGATAAGACACATGTAATTCATTTTCAGTTTTCTCAGAATAAGTCTCCTGTACAATCACAATTAATATGTAATAATAAAGTAATTAAGTACGTAAATACAACTAAGTTTCTTGGTCTTTGGATACAGAGTAACCTAAAGTGGGAGACACATGTTGACAATCTAATTAAAATACGGAGTACAATTTCTTATAATTTCAGACAACTGGTGCACATAGTTAACATAAAAACTCTCAGAAGCGTGTATTTTGTGTGTGCTCACTCCATTTTAAAATATGGCATAACATTATGGGGTAACTCACCACATTGTAAATCATTATTCATAATGCAAAAACAGATTCTAAGAATACTTGGAAGAGTTAAATCAACATCTACGTGCAGACTATTATTTAAAAAATTTAAAATCTTACCTCTCCCATGTATTTTCATTTTTGAAATGTTAAAATTTACAAAGACAAATTTAATGAAAGGAAATGGCCACTTTACCTTTAATGACACAGTTCATAATCATAATACTAGACAGAGAATGGATATTCATGTGAATAGAAGTAACAGAAGAGCTCATCAAAACAGTGTAATAAACCTAGGAATCACTTTTTTTAATAAACTGCCTATAGCCAATAAAACCACTTGCAATTTTTCAGCATTTAAAAAGGTCAGTTTTGGCATACTTGCTAGACCACTGTTTTTATTCTGTTAGTGAATTAATGGAAATTTTATAATATTGTTACATTTCTGAATTAATTGTGTATATTATAAAATTCTTGAGATATCTTTATAAAACATTATTTTTTACAAACACTGACTTGGCCCTATTGCATGTGACTTGTTAATTTACAAGTATAGTTAATTGCACTGAAATTCAGAGTTTGATATGTCTTACATCATAGTACTCATGTACAATGTATGATTTACAAGATGGATAATTTATCTGTCTACCTTAACTTCACTTTAACTTTGCTTTGGCTTTGCTCTGGCTCCACTTTGCCTATGCTCTGCCTCTGCTCTGGCTCCGTTTTAGCTCTACTTTGGCCTTACTTTAACTTTGCGTTGGCTTTGCTTTGCCTTTGCTCTGGCTCCGCTTTGGCTTTGCTCTGGCTCCTCTCTGGTTCTGCTCCAGCTTCACTCTAACCTCACTCTAAATTCACTCTAACTTGGCTCTGGCTAGGCTCCTGCCGACCTTCGGTCCCGCTCTGGCTTTGCTCTGGCCTCACTCTAACTTCATTCTATAACTATGCTCTGACTTTGCTCTGGCTAGGCTCCGGCCCTGCTGTGGCTTAGTTCTAGCCTTAATCTAACTTCATTCTGTAATTAAGCTCTGGTTTCGCTCTGGCTAGGCTCCGGCTCTGCTCTGGCTTAGTTCTGGCCTTAATCTAACTTCATTCTGTAACTAAGCTCTGGCTAGGCTCCAGCCCTGCTCTGGCTTAGTTCTGGCCTTAATCTAACTTCATTCTGTAACTAACCTCTGGCTTCGCTCTGGCTAGGCTCCGGCCCCGCTCTGGCTTTGCTCTGGCTAGGCTCTGGTCCCGCTCTGGTTTGGCGCTGGCTTGGCTCTGGCTTCACTCCAGCTTCACTCTAACTTCACTCTAAATTCACTATAATTTGGCTGTGGCTTGGTTCTAGCCCCATTCCGGTCTAGCTCTGGCCTCATACTAACTTCATTCTGTAACTTAACTCTGGCTTCTCTCTGGCCTCATACTAACTTCATTCTGTAACTTAACTCTGACTTGGCTCTGGCCTCATACTAACTTCATTCTGTAACTTAACTCTGGCTTGGCTCTGGCCTCATACTAACTTCATTCTGTAACTTAACTCTGGCTTGGCTCTGGCCTCATACTAACTTCATTCTGTAACTTAACTCTGACTTGGCTCTGGCCTCATACTAACTTCATTCTGTAACTTAACTCTGGCTTCTCTCTGGCCTCATACTAACTTCATTCTGTAACTTAACTCTGGCTTCTCTCTGGCCTCATACTAACTTCATTCTGTAACTTAACTCTGACTTGGCTCTGGCCTCATACTAACTTCATTCTGTAACTTAACTCTGGCTTGGCTCTGGCCTCATACTAACTTCATTCTGTAACCTAACTCTGACTTGGCTCTGGCCTCATACTAACTTCATTCTGTAACTTAACTCTGGCTTCTCTCTGGCCTCATACTAACTTCATTCTGTAACCTAACTCTGACTTGGCTCTGGCCTCATACTAACTTCATTCTGTAACTTAACTCTGGCTTGGCTCTGGCCTCATACTAACTTCATTCTGTAACTTAACTCTGACTTGGCTCTGGCCTCATACTAACTTCATTCTGTAACTTAACTCTGACTTGGCTCTGGCCTCATACTAACTTCATTCTGTAACTTAACTCTGGCTTCGCTCTGGCCTCATACTAACTTCATTCTGTAACTTAACTCTGGCTTCGCTCTGGCCTCATACTAACTTCATTCTGTAACTTAACTCTGGCTTCGCTCTGGCCTCATACTAACTTCATTCTGTAACTTAACTCTGGCTTGGCTCGGGCCCCATACTAACTTCATTCTGTAACTTAACTCTGGCTTGGCTCTGGCCCCATACTAACTTCATTCTGTAACTTAACTCTGACTTGGCTCTGGCCTCATACTAACTTCATTCTGTAACTTAACTCTGGCTTGGCTCTGGCCTCATACTAACTTCATTCTGTAACTTAACTCTGGCTTGGCTCTGGCCTCATACTAACTTCATTCTGTAACTTAACTCTGGCTTGGCTCTGGCCCCATACTAACTTCATTCTGTAACTTAACTCTGACTTGGCTCTGGCCTCATACTAACTTCATTCTGTAACTTAACTCTGACTTGGCTCTGGCCCCATACTAACTTCATTCTGTAACTTAACTCTGGCTTGGCTCTGGCCTCATACTAACTTCATTCTGTAACTTAACTCTGACTTGGCTCTGGCCTCATACTAACTTCATTCTGTAACTTAACTCTGACTTGGCTCTGGCCTCATACTAACTTCATTCTGTAACTTAACTCTGGCTTGGCTCTGGCCTCATACTAACTTCATTCTGTAACTTAACTCTGGCTTGGCACTGGCTTCGCTCTGGCTAGGCTCCAGGCATCACTCTGGTCCCGCTCTGGCCTCACTCTAACTTCATTCTTTAACTTAACTCTGGCTTGGCTCTGGCTAGGTTCTTGCCCCACTCCAGTCTCGCTCTGGCTTCACTATGCCCTTGCTCTAACTTCATTCTGTAACTTAGCTCTGGCTAGGCTTCGGTCACCACTCTGGTTCCGCTGTGGCTTGACGTTGGCTTGGCTCTGGCTTCACTCCGGCTTCACTGTAACCTCACTCTAAATTCACTCTAACTTGGCTCTGGCTAGGCTCTGGCCCTGCTCTGGTCTAGCTCTGGCTTCGCTCTAGCCTCAGTCTAACTTCATTCTGTAACTTAGCTCTGGCTAGACTTCGGTCACCACTCTGGTTCCGCTCTGGCTTGACGTTGGCTTGGCTCTGGCTTCACTCCGGCTTCACTGTAACCTCACTCTAAATTCACTCTAACTTGGCTCTGGCCTAGCTCTGGCTTCGCTCTAGCCTCATTCTAACTTCATTCTGTAACTTAGCTCTGGTTCCGCTCTGACTTGGCGTTGGCTTGGCTTGGCTCTGGCTTCACTCTGGCTTCACTGTAACCTCACTCTAAATTCACTCTAACTTGGCTCCGGCCCTGCTCCGGTCTAGCTCTGGCTTCGCTCTAGCCTCATACTAACTTCATTCTGTAATTTAATTCTGGCTTTGCTATGGCTAGGCTCCGGTCACCATTCCGGTCTCGTTATGGCTCCGCTCTGGCTTTGAGCAGGGGCTCCACTCTGGCTCCTCTCTGGTTTCGCTTTGGCTTTGCTTTGACTTTACTTAGACTTTAATGTAATTTACTTTACTTAGATCAGGGTCAAACAGGATGTAGACCTTATTTGGGTGTTTGGCATTAGCTCTCGTACCACTCAGAGGCACCCAATCGACAGATTTGGCTCGGAACCCTGGAATCGCCAATCCTGTACCTACCACAGTAGGCTCCTGGGGGGGGGGGGGGGGGGAAGCTCTATGAACCTAAGCTCATTTCAGCATCATTTTATCCATTTCATTCATCGTCCAATGTAAATTAATTTGAAGGATGTGTATTTAAAGGTTAAAAAAAACTTAGAATAATACCTTTTTGAACAGTCCTAATGAAATATATGAGCACATTTTTAAGGTTCTGTATTAACTAGTACAGTTTAATGGGAGTTTTATTTTTGTGTGCAAAATTTAGTCTACATACAACAGGAGTAAGCAGAAATGTACCTTCATCAGGTGTTCTCATTGTATCACTTTCTTTTAATATCTGAATTTTATAAATTATATTTGTTTTAAGCCATGATAAAGGAGTTATAATAAAGGAGTCACAATAGTTACATAATAAAGGAGTCATGCAGTTTAAATATAGGTACTATACTTAGAATTGAAATATCAGAATATTATTGTTTTACATAATATTTGTAAGAATTTAGATAACCGTGACATCTAGATTGATTCATAAAACTATTTGTAGTCAGTTTTTAACACACTATGTAACATTTTAATTTTTGAGTAACTAGTTTAGGAAGCTGTTGCTTTCATTTTCAACCTAGAAGGTCTGTCATCTGTCGTTGCCTGCAGTCTTTTCCTTTAAGAGAACAGTAAACTTCTTCATCAAAATTTCTACTAGAATAAGTTGTAGGTTTATTAATCAATCTTTGGGTTTCCATATTAATATCTTCTTCCATGTTATGAGTTTGTTATGATTTATCACTGTGATTAGGGTAATATTTGTGCTATTTTATTCCTGTGTCAAACTTGTGTGCTGTCAAACTTCTATGCAAAGTTTTGCTTTGCCCTTTTCGATGTATGAGTAGCCCATGTGATAGCACTTTCACATTAACATTAAATGCAAAGGTATGTGTACTGTGTAATAAATTTTTCCTTTTGTACATTGAAAAGTGACTGAATGCTTGCAACAATTACTTAAATTCCATTGTGTAAGGACTATGATACAATGAAGCACAAAATTAATATAATTTTGAGTTGAGCTAATACTCAGTGCTCCACTTATTGTTAGTGGAGCTGTACTGATGATGTTAGGAAGATCCTAGTGAAACGCGTTCTAGGTAAATACTAAGAATAAGTGGAGCATTGAGTATTAGTTCGACTCAAAATTATATTAATCACATAAATATTTGATTTCTTCACATAATCTCACCTCATTCATAAATTATTAATTATTAATTTATGAATTAATAATTAACTAATATTCAATATTAGTTATATGGAATAATAGCGCTAAATAAGTGTGTGTAACCACTTTGTCAATGACTTAAAAGTTCTACTGGCATTCGTATCTAATTGGAATTTGCCAATGGACGAATTCCTTAAACAACTTCCACTTTCAAAATGTTCCTTTGATAGTTCAAGTGGCACGACAATATGTGTTTACGCTGAACAATTGTATCTTTTCACTTTCTGTTCACAAATTCAAAAATATGTTGGGAAGAATGGTGTGGAAGCACGTTTTTGTAAAGTTAGGCAATTTGGGATTGTTTACTGCTTGAAGCACTTTTGTAATCGTTGGTGTCTCATTTGTTTTAAAGAAGCTATGAACCTTGTGACGAATAGCAAATTCATCACATTCACTTTACTTAACTGGCTTCTGATGCTTTCCTGGAGTAGAAAGCCAGCCCGTTTTGACAACCTTGCTTCAAGCGGCATTAATACGGACTTGGCACTGAAACATTGGTCTATTCTGCTGATTAATTAAGTGCTCCATTGCTAAGGTTGGGTATTTTTCATACAACTTGGAAAATATTTTCATATAATGTTTTCACCACTTTCTGACAGTTTCCATCTGTTATATTTATATATTGCACGAATGCAGGCATGTTGTACAACAAGCTCCCATCTCTATTAAATTGCAAAAGTGCAGTGTGCACTTTGATTAATGCATGCAAATTACACTTAGGGGAGATGCACCCCGTACTGCACACCTAAGATGTTTTTCAAAATTCAAAGAAAATGCAGTGGAGAACAAGTAGTGTATTACTATTATCATGAAGCTAATAACATACAGAAACAGCATTAGTAATGAACATTCATGATTGCGAGTCATGTTAAATTTTAAAAACTAAAGTAAATATTAGTGATAATTGTGTTTCCCAGTACCGGACAGATGTAAATACGAGGGCTGTTCAATAAAGAATGATCACCTTTTTTTTTTTTTTTTTTTTTTTTTTTTTTTTGACAACGTACCTTTACTCAGCCTCATAATTTTGATGGTCCTTCTCAAATAGTCTCCCTGAATGCGATGCACTTGTCCCAGTGTTTCTGCTGGAAACCATTTTTTGAAAGATCCTTCAAATGATGGATAATCCTTCTGATGATGGATAATGCCTCCCATGAAGGCGTTTCTTCAAGTTAGGGAATAGAATAAAAGTCACATAGGCCTAAATCCGGACTACAGGGAGGGTGAGGGATGCACTTCACACAACAGCATTGGCAATATGCAGCCGCGCGTTATCGTGGTGCAGCATCCAGCCCGCTTCACAGAAATGTGGTCTTTTGCACCTGATATGGACTTGCAATGTTTTCAGGACATCCCTGTAGTATTGTCCAGTTACTGATGTGTGTGTGCAGGTACAATATGCTGATAAACCATTCCATGAATATCAAAGAATGAGATTGACCATAACCTTCCCAGCAGAAGCAACCACTTTTGCTTTTTGGGGGTTGGTGATGGAGATTTCCACACTGAGCTTTGCTGTTTGCTCTCAGGATCAAAATGATGTAGCCAAGTTTCATCAGCGGTGATTACGTTTGAAAAATAATCCGGATCTTCCTCTTACATCAACTTTAACTGCATGTTACCTCCATTGCAATGGTAGGAGACACTGAACATGTCTGAACTTGCCTGGTTCTCACAGGCAGGAACCAGGAGTACCAACAATGAAACTACTATGGTGTGTTTCTTTCACATTAAGCTAACAGAATATAATAAGATTGGATTTTAGTGCGAAAAAATGATAATTCTTTATTGAACAGCCCTCGTAAGCACTTATTTCTAAATAAAGGAAGAGGAACTGCATAATAAATCACAAGATAAATACTCTTATCATAATTATTGTATTTTTGAGATAAAAACAGAACACGGTAACATGATAATACAGTTTTCAAAACATTCTATGAAACATTTTTTATTAAACACAGTGATCACATCTATGAAAATCAATGTTCTCTTGCCCTGTACATTCAATATATGACCAACCCTTGCATGATACACACTGAACCAAAGTCTCTGTTAGAACACTTCACTCAACAGTGGTTTTGGTTCCAAAATTTAGTTTTCTTTTAGTCTTCGAAGGCTCTTGACAATTTCCAGTTTCTGTTGGCAGAGAGTTAGAGCTGGGTTCTCTATTTATAGTTTTATTAATGCTAGTCTTGCATCCCTTTGCTATTGGTTTGTTATGTTTTTTGTACCTTTTCCTGCAACATCAACTTATACAGAGTTGATGTTAATATTTCAGCAAAATGCTACTCCCAGGCTCATTGATCCTTCTATTACATTCTTTATTGTGTGTTTCATATTTTCTTCTAACCATTTTCCTTTCTTTTTGGTCTGCATGTTGACAGGAATGCCTATAAACAAAAATTAATCTAATGTCAGTATAAGTTCAGGGGATAAATATATACCTTCGCGTACGGTGCTGGGAAAATTGCTATCGTACTGTACTGAGCAACTCGCACATATGTATATGTAATGTCATAGCACCACTCGATTCTTTTAAATTGACGCCTAGTTTTGTGTTTGTATGGTTTACTTGATACCAAATAATATGAGTACAAATACTTACTTAGTTTCTCACCAGACAAGGCAGCAGCAGCAACATCAACAAGCTATTAACGCACAGCTCCAGTTCACTACACGACTTCTCTGAACAATAACTTCTGATTCAATGATTAAAGAGGGGGGAAAACTTTCCATTAGTAACAAAGATATTTGTTTAAATACACACCATGATCTTCTGCTATCTATTGGCAACTCCAAGATACTGACACCATGCGGTACTGGGTGCATCTCCCCTACATGTGCCAAATAAAATAGTAATTACTCAATTGAAAAAATATTTGTAGTCGGCTTTTCTTTGACACTTCATCACTTACATTTATACAAGAGTGAGTCAAATGAAAACCTTATGTAGTTTTTTAAATATTATTTATTGTGCAGAAATGGTACAAAGCTGTATCATTTTTCAACATAATCTACCTCATGCTCAATGCAAGTCCTCCAGTGCTTACAAAGTGCATAAATGCCTGTAGAAAAAAATTCTTTTGGTAGTCCGTGCAACCACTCATGCACCACGTGGCATACCTCTTCATCGGAATGGAACTTCTTTCCTCCCATTGTATCTTTGAGTGGTCCAAACATATGGAAATCACTTGGAGAAAGGTCTGGTGAGTATGGTGGATGAGAAAGACGGAAGACACTCAATGTGATTGTTCCAACTGTTGTACGGGCAGTGTGGGGCCTTGCATTGTCATGTTGCAAAAGGACACCTGCTGACAGCAATCCACATCACTTTGATTTAATTGCAGGCAGCAGATAATTTTTTAGATCTGTGTATGATGCACTGGTGACAGTGGTCCCTTGAGGCATGTAATGCTTCAAAATAATGCCTTTTTCATCCCAAAAGAAAGTCAGCATAACCTTCCCTCCTGAAGGTTCTGTTCGAAACTTCTTTGGTTTTGGTGATGAGGGATGGCACCATTCCTTGCTCACTCTTTTCGTTTCCAGTTGGTGGAAGTGAACCCAGGTTTCGTCCCCAATAGCGATTCTTGCAAGGAAGTCACCACCTTCCCGTTCAAAGTCCGAAGAAGTTCTTCACAAGCATCAACACGTCATTCTCTCATTTCAGGAGTCTGCTGCCATGGCACTCATCTTGCAGACACTTTGTGAAACTGGAGCACATCATGCGCAGTGCGGTGTGCTGACCCATTACTAATCTGTAAACATGCTGCAATGCCATTCAGTGTCATTTGGCGGTTTTCCTTCACTATGGCTTCAACTGCTGCAATGTTCTGTGGAGTCACAACTCGTGCCTGACCTGGACGTGGAGCATCTTCAACTGAAGTCACATAATTTGCAAACTTCCTACTCCATTCGTAGACTTGCTGCTATGACCAATATGTATCACCGTACTGAACCTTCATTTGTCGATGAATTTCAATAGGTTTCACATCTTCACTATGCAAAAACCAAATAACAGAACGCTGTTCTTCCCTGGTGCAAGTCACAAGTGGGGCAGCCATCTTCATACTGATACTGCAATGGTAGGTGTGCATCTGCACTATGCTGCCACCTACAGGCCATTCTGCACACTGTTTGTAGCATGCTTACCAACTTACAGGATAATCATTTGACTTGCCCTCGTATATTATTGAGGGACTAGTTTCAGAAGCCTTCATCTCCATATTCAACCTCTATGCAACTAGTGTCTTCGTCTGCTCTCTTCTCTCTGGCAATGGAACTATGAACTCCGTCAAATTATCTAGTGGTGGAATTGCAAAGTTTTTTACTCGGACCTTATTTTTTCATAAGAATATGTTCCTCCATGTTATCAGTTTATTTTGGTTTATCACTCCTGTTAGTAATTTTCGATTTGGACCAGTGTCATGGTTTATGTACCAAAAAGGAAATGCTACTGCTGACTTATCTTCTTGTTTCTTTTTAACGTTTCTAAAGTGCTCTTTGACGGCGATTTTTAGGTTTCTTTTAGTTTGACCTATGTAGCATTTTTCACAATTCTTACAACTTATTTAGTATATTCCAGATCTGTTAATTGGTGGCATTTCATCTTTTGATTTTAAATTTAGCAATTTTAGGACTTAGTGTCTAATAGTAGGTGTTAAGATGATATTGTCACCGTGTGGCATTGTTGTGCGGCTGCCACAAGCTAGAGCCGGGCACATGGGCAGTAGAGAAAGAGATAGAGAGAGGCTCCAGAGCATTCACTCCATTGTTGTTGCTGAGAAATTTCTCAGATGATCTGCAGCATTCTAGAAACAATGGCTGGTGGGTATAAATACCCCACAAGGTGTTAAAAGTGGCAGTTGTTTGTTGGTTATTGCGACAGTCGAAGATTGAAGTGTACCGCAGTGATTTCATTCGTTTTCGTGCCACAAAGCACCAAATCAGCCTTGAAGAAAGGCGATTGTCAATTTCAGATCTCTTTATTGCAGCAAAAGTAGTGCTAAATTTCTGCAAGCCAGATTTCCGAATCTATGGAACTCATGCAGTCACATTATTTTTTTTCTTAAAGATCTTTTTGAATTTTTAAAATGATTTTTGGTGGTAAGTGAATGCACTGAGTATGCTGTTGCTTTCTTTTTCTTTTGTAAATAGGGTTGTGTTGCACCGTTGGACTTAGGTACAATTATGGAAAGGGAGGGGATTTAAGTAATAAGGACCAATCGTGACAAAGGTTTGCCCTCCACTTCCTTAGTCAAATATACAGAACAAATGGCAAAATATGTTTAATTGTAAAAAAGAAAAAGGTTACAGCTCTCGCCTTTTAGACATCTCAGATTGTCACCTTATTTAACATGACAATACCTAAACAACTTGAGCCACACCAAGAAAAAGGATGGTGTTTCAGTCTATTTGAATACTGAAATTATTTCATATACAAGGTAGTCTCTGTGAGAATTACTCTCCTGATATTTAAAGGAAGCACAACCCAGATATGTGGGCGGTCAGAAAAGCTGGTCTCCAAAGTACTAAATCTCAAAGCTTAAGATCGAAACACAGAATTACTCAGCAGCCATGTGCTTTCTAAGCCGAGCCATGACTTCTGACGCCTCTCTGGAGGTATCCAATAGGAACGATAGGGCAACAACCATGTACCCTCGTGAGGAAAACGGACAATGTGAAACAAATGAAATGTGTACCTCAGCAAAGAACTTGCAATGGTTTTCTTTAGTTCAGCCTTTTTAATTTTCTGAAACGCCAGACCTGATAGCTTGCAATATATGTTAATTTATAGTGTGAGTGAAGCAATTGTGTTCCAGAATTCGACTACATGATTTTTTGTATAAGGACTTGCATTTATTATTATAAAGCTTCCAGAAAATAATAAACTCTTTGATGTTCTGTGTGTATATTTAAGTTTAGGTTGTATAGTTAAGCATTGTCACCATAGGAGTCACCCCCACCATTGACCATTCAGTGCCTCTAACTTCTTTGCTCGGTAGTACAACATTGTGCTTTATTTAAGGTAATTGATGGAAATTAATCAGTTCTTCACACTAGCCTTATATAGGCTAAGATACTTGATAGATAGTCAACATGAAAACTTCAGTGCTATGGCCAGGATTTGAACCACGGATCTCTGGTTTCCATCCAGTTGCTCTTTACCCATTGAGCTACCATGGCCAACGTGCCATCCTGACATTAAATTCTCCAACTGACTCAGATATATATTTCCCGGTAAACCACTAGGGGCTCTTGTATCCAAGATACACTGTGGCATCTTACTATCGTATTCAAGTATTCTGGGATTCAAGTACTAAATGGTGTATCTCGGATACAAGAGCCCCTAGTGGTTTACCGGGAAATGTATATCTGAGTCAGTTGGAGAATTTAATGTCAGGATGGCACGTTGGCCATGGTAGCTCAATGGGTAAGAGCGACTGAATGGAAACCAGGAGATCTGTGGTTCAAATCCTGGCTATGGCATTGAATTTTTCATGTTGACTATCTAGTGTGCTTTATGTTGTCCATCTCATCTGCAAGAGTAATAACTGGTGAAAGATGGAGACATTTAATAGTTAGATTACCATTTTATGTGAATGGCAATGCAGAGTTCTAAAACAAGGAATTTTATACAATTTTCTATAACTAAACTACGAAAAATAGATGGGGACCAAAGAACAAACAAGTAAAGTTGATCAAAGCACATCATTTAAATTGAGGCAGTTGTTTAATTTCAAACTCCAAAATATTGTTATTAATTTTAATATTTGTTACTTCAAAATTATTCTAAAAGGTCTCAAAATAATTCATGAATAGTTGGAAGTTATTGAGAAAGTGAACGATTTAAGTGTAAAATAAAATTAGTGATACAGTGATTCATGAAGAGGAGAAAATCAATAATGTTGGTTCATTTTAGCAATGTTAGAAGTTGAAAATTATTTTACTTTATAATTGACTATTGGACTGTTTAAATTAAGTTTTAATAACAAAATATGGTATGATTGTATTGGTCATTCAGAATGACATGAACAGTAAGAAAATGTTTAATTTCCATAGGGACAGTAAAAATCAATAAGCTTGGTTTAGCAAGAAGAATGCGTAACTTGGTTCCAAGAAATGGTACAAAATGAATGTGTAAACGTGAGATGTTACAACATGTTATTACACACTAGTAAAAGTTTTTTGTTATGAGTTCTTAAAAAGAGTATCCGTCATTTAATGTAAAAGTGTTAACATTGTATTTTTTATATATTTACATGATAAATATAAAGTAAATGAAAAGAATTGCAGTTATAATTATTTGTCAAACCACACCAAGTTTCTCCATGTGATTGGAGACAATTTGCTGAGGGAAAAGTATAACTCCATTATGAACCCAAACTAATTCTCATCGTAACTGGGAACTTCAAATCCAGGGAAGGATTATTCGACAGAATCAGCACATTTATACTCACTACAATATCAAGTATTTATAGCACTACCATTCTCAGATATTTATTCTTGTTCTTACAATTCTTTTCTTTTTTGAGATAGGAGAAGAATGGAATTTTATAGGCAACATAGTTTTAGTGATCAACTGTTTATACATTTTTGTATCACTTCATTCTGCTCTATCATTTAGTACTTACAAATTATGTGGTGAGGTTGATCAGCAAAAGTTAACCACCATTAACATAAGTAGATAAAAAATGAACTTCTCCAAGAATAGAGTAGAAGGTTACACATATATAAAGTTCTAATAAATTTCTTAAGCAGTCCATTTAAATGTGTAAGTGCTTATTTTCCATTTGTTCTTCAAAGACTGAGGAACATTCCATCCAGTTTTGTCTGTGCTGACTGTTACTGCCTTCTTGTTAACAATTTGGTAAAGAGGATGTTTGCCTGCAAGTTTCAATTGAGGAATTAATTTATGTGTTAGTTAAAGCTGAAAGTTATTTGTAAAATGCATGCTTAAATGGCTGTAAAGATCATATTAATTTTACAATTAATGTAGTTGCCAGTTGTATGGTTTATTAATTAAAATGGAATGTAAAATTACACTGAGACAGCTGAATGAAGAATTTGTAACTACACTAGGATTGTTACCAGAAAGCTTTTGTTTTCAGATTAAGCACAGAAGCAGTTTCTGCAAATGCCAGTGAAGGTTCATCATTACTCAATGTGTCATCTGGGAAAGACACAAGGATCAGTTATGAGAGGAATAGTCCTGTTTGGGAAAATGAGGAAAGCAATGTTATAAAAACAGCATCTGTAGAAAAACATGTTAACTCAGAAGTGTCGAGTACACATAGTGATGGGGATAACAGTGGCATTAGGACTTTAGTGAAGCAAACTGCTAAAGTACCTCACAAGTGTAAAATTTGTGAGAAGACATTTACTGAATTGAGAAGTTTGAAAAGGCATAATTTGATCCATGAGGGTAAAAAGCCTCATAAATGTGAAATCTGTGAGAAGAGGTTTACTCTGTTATCAAACTTGAAAAGACATCGTTCGGTCCATGAAAATAAAAAGGTACACAAATGTGACATTTGTGATATGAGCTTTAGACATTTGACAAGTTTGAAATCGCATAAGTTGATCCATGAAGGTAAAAAACCTCACAAATGTGAATTTTGTGACAAGCAGTTTAATCAGTTGTCACATTTCAAATCACACAGTTTGGTTCATGAGGGTAAAAAGACTCACAAATGCGAAATTTGTGAGAAGAGCTTTACTTGGTTCTCTGATTTGAGAAGACATTACTCGGTTCATGAAGGTAGAAAACCTCATAAATGTGAAATTTGTGAGAAGAGGTTCACTCGGTTCTGTGATTTGAGTAGACACAACTTGATCCATGCGGGTATAAAACCTTACAAATGTGAAATTTGTGAGAAGAGGTTTACTCAGTTGTCAAGTTTGAAATCACATAACTTGATCCATGAAGGTAAAAAGCCACATAAATGTGAAGTGTGTGAGAAGAGGTTTACTGAGTTGTCGACTTTGAAATCACATCGTTTCATACATGGAGGTAAAAGGCCTCACAAATGTGACATTTGTGATAAGAGCTTTACTCGGTTGTCGCATTTGAAATCACATAATTTGATCCACGATGGTAAAAGCTCTAAAATCTGAAATTTGTGAAAAGAGGTTTACACAATTGTCAATGGAAAAATTATAATTTGATGCACAAGGGTGAAATGCTACAATCTGAAATTTGTGAGATGTTTACTTATTTAAGCATTTTGATACATAATGTCACGAATGCATTGTTACGACGAGGCAGCGCAGCGAGACATTCAAAGAGACGGACAATGTAATGTGGAGATAAAAGCTCGACGAAAAGGTGGGGGGAGGAGATGGATTTCTAGAGTTCATCTTTCTTCTAGCGCTGTCATGATTGTTTGAGGACATTCCGGATAGTAGGTAATCTATAGAAAGGGAGCTGCCGCTTGAGACAGTCAGTCAGTTAGTAAATGGACGCGTGCACGTGAACAGCTGTATTAGTTGTGTTTGTGGTCGATGATCTTGCAAGTTGTATTGTGTATGTGACGTAATTCTGGACTGTCAGATAGAGAGAACAATTTTTAATGTTTGTAACCTGGACTTTTATTTTCACGAACCCACAAAGTCACAATAAGGATAAGGAAGCTCACTAGTGTAGTACATGTGAGGAGTGTAATCACTAGTCACATTTGAAAATGCTCGGGGACTTTGTAATGAGGCTGTGAACTTTAAATAATGGTAATATCGCGTGCTGTTGCTGCAGGTTATAACATAGATTGATACATATGGATAAGAAAGCTCCCTAGTGTAGTACCTGTGAGGAGTTTAATCACTAGTCACATTTGAAAATGCTCGGAGACCTGTAATATCGTGTGCTGTTGCTACAGGTTATAAGTCCCTGTTTTGTTTTATTTTGTACTAGTGTTTTGTGTATGGCCTACATGTTTATTTTTGTATGACATAGCGAAACGTGGTAGTGAATCGTAAGGAATGTGAAACAAATTCTTGTGCAAGTCTATCGCCCTTACAGGGCGAGACAGTGTATGTAGGTACATTGTTAGGTGCAATCATATCTGCCGGACAGAGCAACGGCAGGCATGAGAAGTCATTGCCTGTTGAATATTATAATAAGGAGGAAGAAGAGACAGTCAAAATCTCTTTTTATCAGTGACTGAAATGGCATTTTACATTTTCCTATCAAAATTTATTAACCTATCATATCAGATACAGCTCCTAGTAATCGGTTAGTCTTTTATCACTTACTGTATGCCAGGTTAGAAATATTTCACTGTTCTTAATAAACAAGATAATGGGCGAATACAGCGCAGTATCACTGAAGGTCAAAACCCCTCAACGCTTTGCCATGCAGTGCTAGGACGGTGTTTCATAGTATCTACAATTCACAAGGATAACATTAAAAATAAACTTTTATAGTTTGACCAATTCTTCCAATATAAATATAATGTATTCCTTCCAAAATGTGCTTTTTCTCTGAAAAACTTCTGTATCTGATTATAAATTGAGGACTCAGAAGTACAAATTCTACCTGGTAGTATGTTGGCTATCCTGATGATCTATGGTTTTCTCTGTAGATTGCATAGATTGTTCTAAATGTGCAGTGCTTTGTAATTATTATAGTTGTGTAGGTTGAAACTCAATGGCAACTGCCCTTCCTGCTGTTGTTTATTACAAGGGCTGGAAAGAAATAAGTGGCAATATATACATCATGTTTTAATTATTTATTGTACAATAATGACTGTTACATCATTTATCTGATCAGAACAAAGTGAATATGAACATGCATTTGATAGAGAAAGCCATCTAATTATTGCACATAGGTATAATAATTATGTAAGGAACTTACACAGTTGCGGGCACGAGGAACTATATCTTGAAACATGTGAATTTCCTATAATGAGAAGTTGGCTGTATGTGCTCTTGGAGAGCTGGTAAGCATATACTTTCTAAATTAATTGGTCATATAAATGTTGCAAAATATTTTGTAAATAACTCAGTGTTTATTATTTCCTGGAAAGTAAAAAGAATTCACTTTATTGTTCTTTCACTGCTAAGAGCGCACAACACTTCTATTTTTTGATTATGCAGAGGTTCCTTTTGTGTTACATTAGGCTTTTCAAAACTCCAACAAAGGTTATTTTGTGAATATTTTGAAGGCAGTTCAAATCACTTTGCTCAGTCTACAGAAGTAAGTGTTCATTATGTATGTGTCAAATAACTTATGCAACAAGCTGTACTTTCAGACACCTACATCACGTACATGTGGTATATATTTATCCTTGTATTGTTATAATTATGACATATATAAAACACTTCTCTAACTTACTAAATAAAATCCCTTCCTTGTCCCCTTCCTGTCAATACAATGTTACATATCTGCAAGTTCTGAAAGAGTTCATTTATGTTTCTTGAATGTAATCTTGGTGATGTTAGCATAAATTTCATTATTCTTTCCAGCCCAAATTACTTACTATTCTTTCAGCATAAACTCATATTTGGATAAAAATTAGATAAAAAGAACTTACTTGCTTAGGAGTGCATTTTTACGTTTATTCCGTGTAATTTAATGATGAAATAAGGGATAGTTTACGGGACTCTCAATCATTTAGCCAGCAATATTTTTCACAGTTAACTTAGTATCATCTTAACACTACTTAGGATTACTACGGGGAGATTTGGCACCAAAACCTGTGATTTATTGTAATTAAGCCCCAAGTGGGGCACCCCCGGGAGGATGGATGAGACGAGAGGAGATAGGGCGGCCCACGCAGGGTGTCACGATAGTACAGAGGACAGGGCCCTACTGTTTATCAGGTGGAATCTCCTCTGGCAGACCAGCACAACCATTCAGCTTGGTCTGGAAGCGGCCAGAAAGTCAGTCAGGATACCGGTAATCGCCCTACCAGAGGATGTATATGTTTGCCAAGTTCGTAAAACGATTTAAGTAATTAATATAACAGATGTCTCACTTTAAATACTTTGACAATCCTTTATGAAATAACTATTATGTAAATGTTACAATTAGGTTTAGAAAAAATTATTTAAAAAGAATGACGATATATAGAAAAGTTGAAAGATGTTTAGTTGTAATTGCAACGGCAGAATTATAAAAGCTGAGGCACTTGAAGCCATTTTGATTTTCTGCCAATGGACGTGATAGTATGAATATGTGTTTTGCAAGTGTATGCATTTCTGCAGAGTTTGTGCTTGCATTGAAAAGTATAATAAATAGTTGGAAAAGTTTCCTTTTAATTAAAATACAAATTTTATAGAACAAAGGAGAAACTACCATTTTATTTTAATTGATAACTAAATTATCACTTCCCATCTGAGACCGCCCCTGAAAATAGCTTAGGCGAATACTAGAGCAGCCATGGAACTTCTAGAATCCAACAACTATATTCTCAACGAGGTTCACCATCATCTTTTCCTCCACAACTCACTTTCAGCGACGCCAAGTCATTACAAATGGCGCCGCAACGTGAAGCAGAACTTCGAGAATATCATCACAATGAGTAGGTACACCATTCCTACCACATACACATTAGTAGCCTAGTCGTTACAATCGTGTCATGCAGCGCCGGGAAAACCGCCGACACTTCTGCCCTGTAATAGACCATCAGATAAAATATTTGAAATGATAATGCAGGTGAAATTGAGGCACCGGCAATAAAACGACTATAGATAATTTTTACAATTAATTTCTAAATCTGTTTCCTATTCTCCGATTTTCTCATTAAAACTTTATGGTGAATAACAGCTGTAGCTTAATCTGTTAGGATGACTTCATTTCATGATCATGCACTAATTTTTCTAGCTAATATTTCAAGATGTGGGTATAACTGTTCATTGCTCAGTATTGTAACTTTGTGGGTTCGTAAAAAACGTCCAGGTTGCAGGAATTCAAAAATAGTCTTTATTTCCGTAGAAAGACACATGTTCAACTCTGATATCAGTAGAATGACCCAACACACACGAACACGTCTGCCACAAGTCCACCCTGCACAATTGCAACTCACTGACTGCATCTCTGCACGGTTCTCGGCTCCCTGCCGAACTCATTTATACACGAGAAGCTGCTTCTCGAAGTTTTTCGAAACCTGACGAAGCCTCACGGACCCTCGCGGTGGAGCGAGAACGTCTAGACCGTCTCCGTCTCTTTCTTCCTCTGTGGCTCTCTCTCGGCGCGCAGTACAACGTCTCCCGACACTGCTCCCTCCTCAAGACTGCTCGTCCTTAACAGCACTATCGTAGCGGGCCAGACTATCCAGGTGTACCACCATCTTCCCTCGGGGCACCTTCTGGATGCGGTAGACCACGTCGTTAATCCTGTTTACCACCCGGTACGGCCCTGACCACGTTTGTTGGAGTTTCGGGCAGTGTCCCTTGGTCCGGGTAGGGCGTACAACCAGACCAGGTCACCTTGCTGGAACCCTTGGCTGTTGGCTTGTCTGTCATATCGGGTCTTCATGCGATCGCTTGCTATCTGGATGTTCTGACGAGCCATCTCATGCATGTCGTGGAGGGTGTCCACCAGGTTCTCCACAAATTCGGTTGTTGGCTGTTTTGCGTCCGGGGCTTCCAAAAGCCAGATCATAGGGGAGCCGTAGCTCTCGATCGAACATTAAGCTGGCTGGCGTCGTGCCAGTGGTGTCTTGCGTTGACGAGCGGTAGGCCAGCAAGAACAGTGGCACCTTGATGTCCCAGTCTCGCCGATGGCTGGCCACGGCCTTCCTCAGATGTTCTTATAGCGTCTTGATGTACCTCTCGAACCATGACCTCCGACTGCGGGTGTAGAGGTGTTGTGCGGGTTTTGTACACCCCAAGTCTTTCCAGTGCCTCCTTCATCAAGTTAGACTCAAAATTGGTGCTCTGGTCGCTGTGCACTCCAAAACGGCAGAACAATTGCTCCACGAGGCAGTCTGCGATTGTCTTTGCCACCTGGTTCGGGATGGCATATACCTTCGGCAACTTGGTGAAGTAGTCCACGGCCACCATCAGGTACTTTTGCCTAGGTCGGACACTGGAAATGGTCCAGCTATGTCGACAGCGATGCGTTCGAAAGGCGCTCCGACGCACTCCTGCATGCGACCCCGGCTCCTAGTCTGGGGGCCGCGACTCGCCGCGCACACGTGACATTGACGGCACCATCTCTTAGCGTCTGCTCGGAGCCTCAGCCAGTAGTAGCGCTGTCGGAGTTTGTCGATTGTTTGGTTTGTTCCCAGGTGTCCTGAAGTACCGGCGTGCACTTCCTTCATGACTTCCGGGACCTTATACCGGGGAAGTACCAACTGCTTCCTCTGCGTCTTCCCATCGGGTGATTCCTATACTGGGAACAGCTCCCGTAGGGGAGGGGATCCGTCCCCTTCAGCTGCCAAAGTGCGGGCGCTGCGGACCCTTAGCACTCGTTGTACCTCTGACGTTACTAGAGGAACCTCGGGCCGAACATCTGAGCCCCTCCTTCCGGAGTTGTTCGGATTGGGATGGCTTCGAGGGGGCAGTGTGTTCCCGATACCCGTTGGAATCGGGTACGTCTTCGGACGGGGTTGAGGGAAGCCATTAAGTCTCCCGGGTACTAGCCTGCAAAGCTAGTAGAAGGTGTGCTAGATCACCAGGCGGCCCCACCGAGGTTATATCGGTAGTCTTCACCTTTGGTGTTGGTGCGCGTAAGTGGCGTATCCACTTCCATCCCGTCTTGTGTCCATAGGACCAGATGGGGGGGCTTGTTAGGTAACTAGGTCTTGTCCTACGGAAAGCCCCACGGAGGATGCCGAGCGCCCTTTGGGACAGCTCGGATAACTCCCTGGTTGAAAGAGGCCCGGGTCTTGTTCCTACGGGTTCAAGGCTAATGGGAGTAGGACCTCTGGACACAACTGGGAACAGCACTTCCTGTATTATGTTAAGCGATTCCCATTGGGCCCAGTACGACTTATAGGCAGCAATTCTGGGTGCGATGTCCTTCCAGGTCGGTCTGGTCCCTGCGACCACTTCCCTCAAGAGTGGTCCCAAATCGGAGTCCGCCAGCATCTCCCTCCTCCGTCCTCCGCTATCGCACCCGTCCTCAGGAACTGCCGTGACCACTCTGACAGCTGCGGCACGCTCCTCTTCCACTCTTGTGCACTAGCCGTACTATTCTGGGCAGGGTTTTCGGAACATGGCTTCTGCGTTGCCGTGGCTCTTCCCTCTACGATGTTCAGAGGTGAAGTGGTACTCTTGCAGGCTCTGGAAGCAGCGTGCTGTCTGGCCGTCCAGGATCCTAATGGTGAGTAGCCAAGTTAAGGCGGAGTGGTCAGTACTCAGGTGGAATAGTTGACCGTACAGGTATTTGTGGAAGTGCTCCAAGGTGTTTACTACCGCCAGTAGTTCTCGCCGGGTAACGCAGTAGTTTTTCTCTGCTTTTGACAGCGTCTTGCTGTAGTAGGCTATGACCCGCTTGTGGCCATCCTGGACTTGGGATAGGACTCCTTCAATGCAATGGTCGCGGACGTCGGTATCCACACTAAAGGCGCCGACTGGTTGTGGGTATCACAAAATAGGGGCTGTGCTGAGTGTCTTATTCAGCTGCTGGAAAGCGCCTTCGGCGTCCTCCGTTCGCACGTAAAGCCGGTTTTCCTCTGTCATGCGGGTAAGGGGTTTGGCGATGTTGGAGAAGCCCTTTATGAAACGGCGGTAATAACTGCACAGACCCAGGAAACTGCGTAAGTCTCGCTTATCCTTTGGGTGAGGCCAGCATCTCACTGCCTCTTTCTCCGCGTCTGAGGTCACTGCGGGTGGTGACACTGTGTGGCCCAAATAGTTGACGTCCTTGCGGAAGAGCTAACACTTTCTCTCACTGCCTCTGTCTTCTCGGCGTCTGAGGTCACTGCGGGTGGTGACACTGTGGCCCAAATAGTTGACGTCCTTGCGGAAGAGCTAGCACTTCGCGTTCAGCTTCAAGTTGGTCGACTGCGATCTCTGTAGCTCCTTGCTCAGGTTGTCGAGATGGTCCTCGAATGTCTTGCCAACGATGATGTCCAGATATAGCAGGCAGGCGTTATAAGTCAATCCTCTCATCACTGACTGCATGAGGCGTTGGAAGGTAGCTGTTGCGTTGCAGGGACCAATGGGCATAACTGTGAACTGCCAAAGCCCTTGGCCTGTTGAGAATGCGGTGTTCTCCTTGTCTCTTAGGTCTAGAGCCACCTGCCAGTAACCCGAGTTCAGGTTCAGGGTCGAGAACCACTGCGCACCAGCAAGCCTATCCTGAGTGTCATCAATGCGGGGTAAGGGGAAGCAGTCCTTCCTGGTGACAGCTATCAGCTTCCTGTAGTCCACGCAGAAGCGTAGTTCGCCGTTCTTCGTCACCAAGACTACAGGGGAACACCAAGTACTGTCAGACTCTTCAGTCACCCCCCTGGATCTCATGTCCTCCAGCATAACCTGTACCGCCGTTTGTTTTGCCAGGCGAACGCATCTAGGTGATTGCCGAATAGGCCGGCCGTCTCCGGTGTCGATGTGGTGAAGCACTCGGTCCGTGCGGCCGTTGTCGTCGCCTTGGCTGAAGACGCGCTGGTCGTCTCAGTAGTTGTCGAACCTTTTCTAGTTGCTCTACGGTCAGGTAGTCGGCCGCCCTCTCCAGTAATCCTTCCAGCCGGGGCCCAATATGTTGCGTGGGCACCGCCTCCTGGGTCTGGTTCATTGGTGTTACGCTGTCCACGGGCTCGCATGTTCCAAACTCCGTACTGGCCTGGACGTCATGATCGGTGTCTGTTAGGTTGAGCAGCCTTACCGGCACTTCCTCTCGGCACGGCAACAATGTCCTGGCTACACAGAACCCGTGCACAGGCGTCTTCTGGTGCAGCATCATGTTCTTCGTGCGCTGTCCTTGCAGTGGCACCGTCACCACCACCTCACTTCTCGCAGGGACAACCTAGGACCTTCCTGCCGACGTCGACCGCTGCCTCTTGACTCCTGAGGATATCCAGTCCTAGTAACCCCTCAGCCACCTTCGCGACGAACACCCACAGACGCACGGTACTCCGTCCCAAGGTCAGCTGCAGCAGGGCCTCCCTGTCCACGGACCAGGTGTCGCCCGATGCCGTCACAGGGTGGTATGGTCGACTCGGTTTTCTCGACGGCATACCGCTGGCAACATCAGGTCTGATGATGGTCACTGCTTCCCCGGTTCGCACAAACACGTGGCACGGCCTCCCCTTCACCCAACCGTCCGCGATCAGGCTGTCATCCATACGTTGGCTGACGGCGGGCAGTGTTACTCGAGGGGATGGTGGTGATCGACGGCCTTTACTCGTTTTCCGGTTGCTCTCCCTGGTGTGGGGAGTCTCTCCAGGTGTCCCGGCTGGCCACACACCCAACACACGCCACTGTTTCTTCGCCGGCTGGCCTTCGGTCTCCAGTGTAGCGGATATTCCTTGTTCTCGAGTCGGGGTAGCCGTCACATTGGCCGCCTCCATCCTGAATACTGCTGTTAGCGCCTGGTGAATGGTTTTGTAGTCGCCGAGCATTAGGTGCTGACGTATGTCGTCTGGTAACCCATCAACGAATGTGTAGGCAGCTTCCCGGGATGCGACCTCGTGTGGGAGGTCGACTAAGGCTTTGCTGGCCAGTTGCTGGATTGCCAGGGCGAACTCTTGTAGCGTCTCCCCTGGCTGCTGCGACCTTGACTTCAATTGGCTGCGGCTAAGCGGTGGTTGCTGTTTTTAGATACGTTATTTTTTAAATACTTAGTCATTTTACACATTTTATATATATATATATATATATATGTGTGTACAACAATAATTCCCTTCACAATGTTTATATTTGTCATAAGCCAATTTTCTTGCTCCTTTCTCTTTGTAGCTTCATTTCTTGAGTTAAAATCCGCTTGCCTAACCATTTACTCATGATTTACTCTGATTAAATGATCACAGCTGCAACTTC
Source organism: Mantis religiosa (assembly GCA_030765055.1). NCBI lineage: Eukaryota > Metazoa > Arthropoda > Insecta > Mantodea > Mantidae > Mantis > Mantis religiosa. The sequence continues at coordinate 165,520,282 of CM060956.1, forward strand.
CTTCAAATTCCTTAACCTCATGCCAACGATGTCCTCATGGAGTTCAGGGACTTGGAGTTGCTATCGGCTTTTTCCTCTAGGTCATTAACGCGGTGCGTTAATAAATACGTTCCTAAATGTATTTTGAATATCTCTAGTTTTGTTTAAGTATGGATTGATTTCATGACTAAACAGGAAAGAATAGTGTCACTGATCGCATTGTTGTGTTGGAGCTGCGACAAGCCAGGGCCGGGTGCGTGGGCAGGAAAAAAGAGACAGTGGCGCGCAAGGTTGGTTGCTTGCCGAGAGAGAAAGAAACAGAGAGAAGTCTGCAACTTTCCCGCTTTTCTAATGCCGTCGCGATTGTTATCGAACGGTCTACTGCATTCTAGGATTAGAATTTCATTACGGAGGGGATTCGGTACGTAGGCCACCATGCTGGGCCCATTGTTCCTATGCCCCGAAGTGGGGCACCCCCGGGAGGAAGGATGAGGCGAAGGAGACAGGGCGGCCGACTCTGTGAACCACGACAGTACAGAGGACAGGGCCCCTACAGTTTACTTGGATAGAGACTTCCCCGACAGGCCAGGACAACGAACTCGCTCCCCTACAGCGGGACGGCGACGAGCCCAGCAGTGGTACCAGGCAGGTGAGTCGAGCCCCAAAGGTGGAGACCACCAAATGAGAGATGATGCTAAATGATAATGGAGATGAAGTGGATGGACAGGAAATTCGGGGATGTAATTAACCTACCCAGCATTCGCCTAGCGACCCGGGAAACCCCCGAAAAATCCATGGGTCAGGTAGGTCGCCACAGGAATCGAACCCAGGCCTCCCGAATGCGGGCCACAGACGAATCTGCCTGAGCCATTCCGCTGCATTCTAATGTAGGATATTAGAGCTGCAAAAGCCCTTTGAATAACAAATAAAAAATTAATTTCCAATTGATGAAAGTACTATCATATAATCTCTATGACATGTATGGTGGCCCTGAGCTTTGCTTGTGCATACCTGTTGAACAAACACAACTGTCACAGGACCGCATACCTGTTAATTCATGCACTGCTATTTATGCAAGTAGAAACTTCATTCATTATAAATGCTTAATTTTGGTTTAGCCAGCCTCGGTAGCGTAGATGGTAGCATATCTTCCTCACGTTCAAGATGTTCCGAGTTTGAATCTCGGCCAGGGTGAGTTACCTGGATAAGGTTTTATCCGGCGTTGTCTCTTATTCTAAAAGACGAATGTCGGGTAGCTCTAGGTTCCATGGACCCTGGACTCATTTGAGCATCAGTTCGGCCATTACATTCATCGTGCGACATGACAACGTTGGAGGATGAAAATTAAATTAAAAAATGGTTTATAATTCAAGTAACATCAACAGGTCATGCTAAACATTATTTCGCTTAAGCCGTTAACTATTTGCTAAAGGACTGAAATTATAAAAGTTGCAGCTGTTCATTTATTCAGAGTAAATCATGAGTAATTGGTTAGGCAATCGGATTTTAACTCAAGAAACGAAGCTACAGAGAGAAAAGAGCAAGAAAATTGGTTTATGACAAATATAAACATTGTGAAGGGAATTATTGTTGTACATATGTATAAAATGTGTAAAATGACTAAATATTTTAAAAAAATAACGTATCTAAAACTGTGTACATTGTCCCAAAAGATGAAAATAAAATACAGTTACAAATATGGATTAATAAGAGTTAGCACTATTTTTGGTTGAGTGATCTAGCTCCAAAGTTCTGCTTCAGGTTAGAATAACTGTTTATTTTATTAGTCCAGGGGCGGCTGCTGTTTAGGAGCACAAGAGCACGTGAACCCCCAATATTTGTCTTGTAGAAGCCCATTTCCTCTTTTCATTCGTTATTTGTATTTACGCTCTCATTGCTAAATGTGTAGTAAGTAGTCGGCGATAGCATGAAAATGTGGCAGCGTTGCAGGTAGCACACTTCTCTTGTGCTAGCACATCATGTAACGTTTAAAGCTCTGCACATGCGTAGGCGACAAAAGCTACAGACAGGCATTGGTTGGGGACGCTCAGAGTATAGCACAATTACGATGTGCACGTCAATTCACATTGGCAACGCCAGAGTTCTTGGTCATCTCTGGTAAGTGCTACTGTCTATAGAGTTTAACTGCAACTATCTCCAAACACAAAGAATGTTTACAACTTCTAGCGCTATGAGGCTTTTCTTTGTCGCTTTGAATACGGCGTGTTTTTACAATCCAGTTTCTAAACAGATGTTTTGTTTTAAACTGTGATAAACTTGGAATTTGTAGATAATCAGCATATGAGAGAATTGAGTTTCATAATACATCAAGTACAAGTAGTTCTTTGTGCAGCGACCGATCGCGAGGTTTTCGGATCTTTGTGACTGTTGAGTTTCTCTCAAGAGGTAACTACGAACTCGGTGGATTCCATTTTAAGAAATAAAATAGATAAAGTGACTTGCGAAGAAAAAAATGTAATAAAGCGACTAGGACGTCCGCAGCCCAATTTGACATTTAAGCGTGTTACAAAAATCAGAAGCGGGAGTACATGCGCAAATTTAACAATGCAGACACAACTTGTAAATGGCTATGCGGTCGCAGTATTAGAAATGTGCTTCTTTGCTTTCCGTGCCTTATGTTTAGATCTGAGCTGAGTAATTGGACAAAAGTAGGATGTTCCGACTTGGTACATCTTAGTGAAAAGATAAAGAAGCACGGGAATTTACGCTGACGTAAAAATGCATGTATTCAGTTCACCATGTTTGGTCGTGTGAATATTAATGCTCAGCTTACAGACTGTCAATAAAGTGACACAATAAGCAAGGTGATAGGAATATATACATTCTTTCTAGGCTAATAGATTGTATAAAATTTTGTGAGGCGTTTGAGCTAGCACTCAGTAGTAGTGATGGTAGCAGTAGCAGAGAGTGCTAGTGTGCATTTTAAGTGTAGGTCTTGTGAACACCCACATGTTTATGCCACGAGCCACCACTGTCTTAGTTTCATGGCACAGAATGGGTTTCACATATCATTAGAGTTACTCATCTATGTATATATAAAGTATGACGAATTTATGCAAAAAGATATCGTTATCATTACAGCAATTGTAAAGAGTTCCGCATAAAATGCCCTATGCATAGACTAACACTATACAAAAAAAAAAAAAACAACAACAACAATATATTGCCTCAAAGATTCAAAGCAATAAAGACTTCAAAATTGTTCAATAAAAGTGTAAAAGAAATGTTAGATAAGACATATTCCCTTATCCTGGAAGACGAATGTCGGGTAACTCTAAGCTCTATGGACCCCCGGCTCATTGAGCATCATTTCATCCATTCCATTGAACGTCCGAAATGACAACTTTGGAGGACGTAAATTGAAAAAAAAATATATGCATCTTCTCAATAACAATTAAGCTTACTAAGTACTATTCCCATTACAGTATCGCTAGTTCAAAATAATAAAAGAAAATGTGTTAGCAACGTTTCTGTATATTCGCGTATATGAGAGATCCGCAGTTGGCAACAACTTGGTTCTGTGACGTCATTCCTTACCAACATAACTGTATTCCGTCATAATGCATCTTTACCAAATAGGTTCATTATATACCTTTTCTTTGAATTTTTGGATTAGTATTTTATTTTCATTATAATTATTTGGCAAAATTTAGCAATTTCACCCAGTTTTAATCCTATAAGGTTGCCTGCTTGTCATGCGGTAGCCGTCATGAGGGGTGTGTAGCCCTTAAGTAAAATTCTTGCATTGTTTTTTCACTGGTGAAAATTTATTCTTTTTCAATTATTGGAAGATTGCAGAGTTAAAAATACGATACTAAATTTATGCTTTCGTTTGTTTGATTTGTTCTGTCATAACAGAAGTTGTAAAATAAATGGATGTGTTTATTGCCATCAAGTTGCGTACTGATCATTTCAGTATAAAGACTAGGTGTCAAACGCACACGTGAAGAAGGCGGCGGCGTGAATATCTGCTGCATATGTACTACTAAGGTTAGAACAATATTTATTTAAAGCAAATGGTCCCCTTTGTTAAACATAACAAACAGCCCATATTATTATTAAATTTGTTAAACTACAGGACACAGGCGTCGTCTTGGCTTGGTTTGCTAAGATAAGGAATGGAAACAAGCTGTTTTAACTGCGGAGTTTTGAAATATGCCAAGACAGCGAAATGTTGCAAACATGTTCTTTTTGTTGTTATTCTTGTTCCAACATTGTTGCATATAGATGCTGACTGCATATAATTATCGGTAATCATGCAGATGGGCGGCGTAAGGACATCGTGGCTCCGACTACATAGGTCGAGGGTTGCCAACTTCCAGAGCATGCTACCGCGGAAAATACCAACATTGCGCAAACCAGCGATACTGTAATACGCGACGTAAGCATCAGTGGATCATTGCCAGAGTTATTATATATTATATTCTTACTATTATCATCATTATTATTTAAAAATTTAAAGGAATTTAGCACAAAGTTTTGGAATAGTTAACATTATGTAAAAAATGCATTTCGCAATGTTCCACTGTATTAGCTTGTGTACAGTATGGCTAGTTTGTAATAAGAAAAAGAAAATGCGTTGGCAACGCTCCGCTGTTTTCGGGTAGGTATATCGCAGTTGGGAGCAAACTGCTTTGGTGACGTCATTCCGTACCTACAGAACTCTACGCTGCCCAACTGCACTGTTACCGAATTATCCATTCGGTTAAAATGCAGAAAGACGGCGAATACATAGGTGGGCATGACGTCATGACTGATGCGTTGCCAACCGTAGAAGCTTGCTTTCGTTGATAATACCAACACTATGTAAGCAAACTAGTGATACTGAAACTTGTAAACAAAAGATAATAAAAAATTAAATGTAAGTAGTGAAAATATCCTAAAATATTTGCATATATTCAGTCTCCAAAACAAGAGAGTTTCATGGAGGTAAAAAAAAAAACCTACAAATATAACAAATGCAAACATAACGAGTACTGTATCATATTTGTATACATACATAGAAATATAACTTTTAAGTTTAAAATATCATGCTGTTCTATACTAAATCTGAATAAGTTTATTATTTGGTCACTTTGTCTGAAGCTCAGGCTCGTTGATTTAAATTTAAATGCTTGCACAAGCAGGGGCCTGGCTAGAGGAAAAGTTCTGAGTACCCGTGGAGGAGCAATGTTATTTATCTACATTGCAAGATGCATATTGCTGACAACCTGAATCTCACAAGTAGCGTACTTCCATTGTAGCAGATGCTTCTCATTTTTATTCATATCATCCATTGAGTATATGGCATTAGGAAATATGAGAGTTGAACCAGCAGCTTTAGTGAAGGACAATAACAGACACAGTTATACACGTACAGTCTGTTTTTTAGAAGAAGATACATGCCAACTGTCAAGCAAGAATGTGGAGGGTAAGAAGTGAATGTTATTGCTATGGAAACAAACATTGCCACATTGGTTACACTGGTTATCACCTATTCCTGAGATCAGTTGTATGCAAGAAACAGTTTGCTTGATCGTTCAGCTGCGGTTTGTTAGCCTACTTTGTTAAAACACTATTAAAATATGTCGTTATGGAACCAAGGATTAGAGGTAGACTGAGGTTTCATGCCCCAAGAAAGATAAGCTTACGGTCCAGATGTTAAATTGCACAACAAATTGCTAGAGAATTTGTCCCTTCTCTTAGGAAGTTCTTTGAACAGGAAGAGGAGAATTTGTTTCTTCACAATGAACTGCTTATTGCTTTCAACTAAGTTAGAAAAAGGAGGACTGCATGTGTCCTTAAAAAATAAGTGAGGTGACTGTTTCTAGAATGTGTAAAGAGAAGCAGCTACAACCAAGTCCATCACAAATTGTAACTCCTGGGAAACAAAGACCAAGAGCATGTCCATAGTGTTGAATTAGATACCATAAGAAGGTACGTCTATGACTATTACACTCGAAAGGAGCATTCTGCTACACATAAGCTTCTTTCTTCTCTTAAAGAAGCTAAGCTATTTTAAGGAGGCCTTAGCTATTTGAACAAAGTCCTTCATGATCTGGGATTTGATTTCAAAATTAAATAATAGAAAACCTATACTTGAAGGATCATATATTGTAGCGCTAACTGTTTTGTTTTAAGAGAAATCTGAATAAAAACTTGCATGAAATAGTATGGTTGTATGAAACCTGGGTAAACACTGTCTATACTGTGTCAAAGGACTCTACTGGCGACACACTTGGAAGTACCAGGAAAGGACCTATAGGAAAAGGTGACTGCTTTGTTATTGGCCATGCTGTTACGTTGCTTAGTTTTGTTGATGATGCCCTCCTGCTCTTCAGATCGAAAAAACTAGGGCTTTCACGAAGACATGGACCATGACATGGACTCCTGCGGGTTAGCTGATAGGATCATTTCAATTGACAGAGTGGTTAATAAATTTTAAAAAAATACTCACATCTGTGAAACACTACAAGTGAATGTAGCGAATGTGCATTGAGATTTTATTTTTGTTCTTAAAGTAGGCTAACACAGTTTAAATGTGCGTGTTTTTGTTGAGGTGAGATAAGCTCAAAAACTTGTTTATATTTTTCAAGCATTGAGAGGGTAAAGAGGAAGATATGCATAATTTGCTGTCTGCTCCGCACATGGAGAAACAGATAACCTTCATGTGTCTTCTTGTAGTCCTGTCTCATTTTGTTTGACATTGTTCTGATATTTATGATATGTTTACTTGTTCACAGTCTGTCAGATGTATCAACACCAAGAAATGTTCAGCAATGTAGAAATCAAAGAAGAAGATCCCCTCTCAGTCACAGAGAATGAGAGTCAGTTCTTTATCTTGAAGACAAACAACGATGTGGACAATGATTGTGATATGGCAGTTAAATCACAGATTCCTTATACAGCCTGCTCCTCACTGGAAAATGGAGAATGTTTTATCAAGCATCAGATTAAGTCTGAAAATGTTTCATGCTGCAACACCTGTGAGGTAGAGAGCAAAATAGACATTGATTCCAAGAAAAACAGAGAATCTCTTCCTGGGGATCCCAAAATTAATTTCAAGAAACACAACAGGGATCATGAAATTGATAACAAAATAGAAATTAAAGAAGAATCATGGTGGTTGGATAGAGAAATTTCATCTGGTTGTAGTGATATTAAGGTAAGTTTTGTAGATATCTCGTGTATTTAAAATTGTTGTTTATTGTATATTTGATAAAATATTTGAATTTTGTAGTACAATGTTAGTATAAGAGATAGTTTGTATATCTCTCAGTATTTGTAAGGTGATGCATTTGAAATGTTGAAAGTAATAATGGTACTTGTTAGAATCAACATGAAAAATTCAATACCATTTCCGGGATTTGAACCACGAATCTCCTGGTTTTCATCCAGTTGCTCTTACCCATTGAGCTACCATGGCCAACTTGTCGTCATGACATTAAATTCTCCATTTGACTTGACAAATTATCCTGATAATGCTTCTGTAGCTCTATAAGTAGTATTTAACTATTCCAATGACAAATCATTACTTATAAATATTTGATGCAAGCTGAAAGTTTATTTTTAATCTATATGTATTTAATAAATAACAAGAATGGTATCCATTGCAAAAAGGTTGAGACGTACTGGCATAAGCCAAGTGAAAGCTGGTTTAAAAAGTGTTTCATTTTGTATCATATATATAATTATCCCTGCTTTGTTTGCCATATTGTTGTTCATATTGCCTGTGTACTATAATATGTGTCTTATGTTAACTTTTGTACATATATATGCTTTTAAACTTTATACCTCTAGACATGTTCAATGTTCACAGCCTTTTCTGGCTACAAGTGAACCTACTGAATGCAAATCAATCTAATCTAATCTAATATTTCCCTGGTAAACCACTAGGGGCTCTTGCATTTGAGATACACCGTTTGTGGCGACTCACTGTCATAAGTACTTGAGTATCTTGAATGTGAGAGCCTCTAGTGGTTTACTGGGGAAATATACGAGTTAAATGGAGAATTTTATGTATGACGGCAAGTTGGCTATGGTAGCTCAGTGTGTAAGAGCGAATGGAGGGAAACTATGGCTAGTGTTAAGAAATGATTAATTTCCATCAAATAACTAAAATAATAAGAGTTAAATGACGAAGCCTGGGACTCAAGTGCTTAGGATAGTAAGTCGCCACAAACTGTGTATCTCGAATGTGAGATACCCTAGTGATCTACTGGGGAAATATATGAGTCAAATGGAGAATTTGATGTCATAATGGAAGTTGGCCATGGTAGCTCAATGGGTAAGAGCGACTGGACGGAAACCAGGAGATCCATGGTTCAAATCTCGGGCATGGCATTGAATTTTTCATGTTGACTCTATCTATCAAAGATCTTAGCCTGTGTATGGCTAGTGTGAAAGAAATACTTTTGTAGTTGTGTATTTCTCAAATCCAGATCTCCATTTGTGTAATTTTGCTTCACTTGATGTATTGTCAAACTTTTGTTACCTCTGCTATGTCAATTTACAAATAAACCAAACCATGTGTGTGATATTAATGGTGGTAATCTTTCTGTTACAGGATTTTGATTTTGTTGCTGTAAAATCACAAAGGTAAGACTTGTTTGCTTATTTTTACAACAATGTACATATTAAACATTTACAACAGTATACAGTGACAGCACTCAGTTTTAAGTTAATAGGCATACTTACAACACTATTTACATCAAGGGATTGAGAATTACATTAGTTATATTAAATACTGTTTCTTTAGAAGCAGAGTTCAACAATTTGTAGACCTAGGTTTTTATTTCAGTTTGTTGTAGATTAATACATCTACTGTCCTCCACAGGAGAGATAGTCTCCGATGGCTGAGACACAGGGGGGTTGGCGAAGGTTCCCACACCCTCCCTGGACAGGTTTATGACACCCGATGTCAGCACAGTTACAGACCATTCAAAAACATTCTGATGGCTTCTACTTTTGTGAATGAATCTTCCCCGGTTTTAGTGTATAGAGTGAATAGGGTGCATGATTTTTTAACGATTGCTCCCTGTGTAGCAAGCGTTCTCTGCCACACACATTTGCTGTCCTTGTCCCACAGCACATGCCTTAGAGGGACAATATTTGTGTTGCTATACTATAGGTACTAATGAATATATATGAATGGTTTTGTTGCTGTTTATGTAAAAAATATGTAGTGATGGGATTCTTAATCTTAGCTTTTTAAATGTACAAAGACGTTCCAATGTATAAGTACTATGATACAATGAAGCTCAAAGTTATATTAATACAAAGACATCTTTGGCAATTTTATTTATTATATCTGATTTATTTAAAATTATCAAACTTTAAGGTACTCAGATTCAGTAACTCTTAAAGCTGACCATGGTACTTACATAACCTCAAAAAATGTTCCTCAGTTCACAACTACAGGTGAGCTCTAGGTGACCGTGACTGGATAGAGGTAATCTTTAGTTCTAGCTGCTTATTTTACTCTTATTATTTGTGGTAAATTGCTTCAGTGAGAAGCGCTTTATGTATTTCCAAGTGCATTAACAACTACATATTACTAATGTGTTATTTGCTATTAACTTGGGGTAATAGCATAAATACATTTGAAATTGTAAGTGGCCTAAAGGATTTGGGCATGGACACTCATAACCTTAAGAGTTTGATGGTACATGTGAGGTTGTAAATGTTAACTCCTCCGCAATGAAAGATGTTCTCATAGAAACTGTAAGTAGTGTTGCATATATTAAACCTACTACAAATGTGTGTGATTTGGATATAAATATGTCATATGGCAATACAAGTTGTAAACCAACAAAACAAATGAAGGTGGAAAAAGCAACTGATGATCAAGCTCATATGAGGGTGAGTCAAATGAAAACCTTAAGTTTGTAATAACAAATTCAAATTTTGCGCCGTTATCCTGTAAGTTGGTAATCGTGCTACAAACAACATGCAGAATGGCCTGTAGGTGGCAGCATAGTGTAGATGCACATATACTGTCACAGTATCAGTATAAAGATGGCCGCCCCTCTTGCAACTTGCACCAGGGAAGAACAGCGCTGTTATTCGGTTTTTGCATAGTGAAGGTGTGAAACCTACTGAAATTCATTGACGAATGAAGTTTCAGTATGGTGATGCATGTTTGTCACAGCAGCAAGTCTACGAATGGAGTAGAAAATTCGCAAATTGTGTTACTTCAGTGGAAGATGCTCCATGTCCAGGTCAGGCACAATAAGTTGTGACTCCACAGAACATTGCAGCAGTTGAAACCATAGTGAAGGAAAAGCGCCAAGTGACACTGAATGACATTGCAGCATATTTACAGATTAGTAATGGGTTAGCACACCAAATTGTGCATGATGTGCACAAAGTGTCTGCAAGATGGGTGCCATGGCGGCTGACTACTGAAATGAGAGAACGCCGTGTTGATGCTTGTGAAGAACTTCGGCACTTTGAATGGGAAGGGTGCGCTTCCTTGCAAGAATCGTTACTGGGGACGAAACCTGGGTTCACTTCCACCAACCAGAAATGAAGAGAGTGAGCAAGGAATGGCACCATCCCTCATCACCAAAACCAAAGAAGTTTCGAACAGAACCATCAGCAGGGAAGGTTATGCTGACTCTCTTTTGGGACGAAAAGGGCGTCATTTTGGAGCATTACATGCCCAGCGGGACCACTGTCACCAGTGCATCATACACAGATCTCCTAAAAAATCATCTGCGGCTTGCAATCAAATCAAAGCAACGTGGATTGCTGTCAACAGGTGTCCTTTTGCAACATGAGAATGCAAGGCCCCACACTGCCCATACAACAGTTGCAACAATAACAGACCTGCATTTTGAGTGTCTTCCTCATCCACCATACTCACCAGACCTTACCCCAAGTGATTTCCATATGTTTGGACCACTCAAAGATGCAATGGGAGGAAAGAAGTTCCGTTCCGATGAAGAGGTATGCCACTCTGTGCATGAATGGTTGCAAAGACTACCAACTGAATTTTCTTCTAAAGGCATTTATGCACTTTGTAAGCGCTGGAGGGCCCGCCTTGGTAGCGTAGATGGTAGCATGTGTGCCTCATGTTCAAGAGGTCCCGAGTTCGAATCTTGGTCAGGGTCAGTTATCTGGATACGGGTTTTTCCGAGTTATCCCCTTACCCTTCAAGACGAATGTCGGGTAACTCTAAGCTCCATGGACCCTGGAATCATTTGAGCATCATTTCATCCAATTCATTCACCGTCCGATATGACTTAACATTGGAGGACGTAAATTACAACAAACAAACAAGCGCTGGAGGACTTGCATTGAGTGTGGGGGAGATTACGTAGAAAAGTGATACAGCTTTGTACCACTTCTGCACAATATATATTTAAAAAAATATTTAAGGTTTTCATTTGACTCACCCTCTTAGAAAGAAGGCTGCCAAACATTCGAAATTATCACTAAACAAGGTTAATAAACCCTTGAATGCAAATAATAATTGTTAATGCGCATATTCAGTGCCTTTCAACAAGCACCTCACAACCGAGTCAGCAACTGCAAGCAGATAACAGCATATCAAATGTACATTGTCCTATTAACAGTTCACTAGTAGCAAGCTCTAGTTGTGTTGCCACTCATGATGCTTCTGCAGCTGGCCCGAGTAAGCGCCATTGTACTGCACCTCCAATACAACAAATAAGTACTTCTGCTATGCCTGCTCTGTTTCCGCACACAACTGTTTTGCGTTAGAAGATAACACTGCCATGGGGGAGACAAACACTTCCACAACCCCCAAGGAAAAAATTCCACCCATTTGCTTGTACAACATTGGTAACTATCAACTTCTGCTACAAGACCTCAAAAACAATTTTACCTCCAAATTTCACACAGAGCTTCGCAAGTCTATCCTTAAGATTTATTCCTCTACTTCAGATGATTTCCGCAAACTTACTACATACTTCAGCTGCATATAACAGGTATACTTCACTTTCAGAAATCCCACATATAAGCCTTTTTTGGTAATTATCCGAGACATCCCTGCTTCGGTCTTTGATAAAGAAATATATGACAAACTATGCTTAAAAACTATTCAGTGTGGAAAGTCACTCGTCTTCTGAACTGGGTGAAGCAACCTATTCCTCTCTGTGCGGTGGAATTATTAAACAACAGTGATGGTAAAGCTATTCTCAACCTCACTCGCCTGTTCTACAATGTTGTGAAGGTGGAACATACCGCAATGCACTCGCTGTTAGAATTATAGTCATAACAAGATTATGGATATAATAGAGGAGCAGGCACTAATACAACACGAAAAAATGTTGCGGTTAAAAACAACAAAATGGGAGAAAAGATTACTACAACCAATCAAGATGAAACAAACAAGTTTCCTACACAAAGTTATGGAATTAAAAACAGATCTGAATCTTCCTAATTCTAAAGAAAACATTTTAATCAAAGAAAACCCACTGACTTTTGAACCAATTAATATTCAATTAGATTTAGAACAAATAGTTACAAAATCTGAAACTTCTAAACCTGTTCTAAAAGCACTAGCATTAGAAACAGTGAACAATAGATACCCAAGCCCGCCTCGGTAGCGTAGATGGTAGCATGTCTGCTTCACGTTCAAGAGGTCCCGAGTTCGAATCTCGGTCAGGTTGAGTTACCTAAAAAAGGTTTTTTCCTGGGTTTTCCCTTATCCTTCAAGACAGATGTCAGGTAACTCTAAGCTCCATGGACCCTGGACTCATATGAGTATCATTTCACTCAATTCATTCACCCTCCGATATAACTTAACGTTGGGGTGGTCGTAAATTTAAAAAAAAAAAAAAAATAGATACCCACCTGAAGAATGGTTACGTATCTACACAGATGGATCTAATTTGGACAACAACTCACGAGCAGGAATTAAGTGTGCACTGTTCTCATTCTATCAACCAGCAGGATACCACACAACAAATTTTGATGCAGAAATAACGGCTATTCATATTTCACTCCAACACCTTCTATACAGAATAGATAAATTAAAAAAATGCTGTCATACTTTCTGATTCTAAAGCAGCATTATGTGCAAGAAGTTCATATAAATTGAGGTCAGTCCAAAATAAAGAATATCACAAAATGATTCAACAACTTCAAAAACTACAGAAAAGAATTATATTACAGTGGATACCTGTACATTGTGGAATTGCTGGAAATGAATCAGCTGATTTTCTTGCCAAAAAAGGTGCAAATTTAATTCAGAACAAAAGTAAAAACTTACGCTTTACATCCATAAAAAGATTAATCAAAATCAAACATAAAAACAAACAAAACCAATCAATATCTAACAAAGCCAAAGATAAAAAATGGAACATTTTAATTAAAAATCTAGAAACTATTCCCAGATATCCCACATAAAGCTACAGTAGCAAACTTTAGATTACGTACAGAACATGATTATTTGGCAAAACACTTACACAGAATAGGAATTTATACAAGTCCAAATTGTCCTCTGTGCAACCAAGAAGAGGAAATGACTGAAGAACATCTTTTAACCTGTGAAGCCCTACCTGCCGGATCCATTAATCAGAAATATTGGCCTCATTGCCAAAGTCTAGCATTTGAAAACAACAACAACAAGATTATGGTCAGCTGGCCCTGAGCTGTGTTCTCTGTCTAGAAAAATCCTTCACTTTTCACAGTGCACTAAACCAAGAGACACTCCAGCTCAGAGTGTGCACTGTCATGAGAACCACCCACCTAACTACCATGGATGTCGGCATTATTTGGAACTGAAACCCGGGACTCAAAACAGCAGCATTAGGCAACATCCTGAGAATTCTCATCACCCCTGCCCACTACAACAATCTGATAATAATGCACAGCAACCTTCACAACCACCAGCTGTATCACCAGTACCTCCAACTTCTTCACCAGCAATATACGCTTATGTTACTTCTGCTTCCTCAACGAGGCATGCTACTGCACAACAAGATTCCTCTGACTCCTCATCTCTCTTGGCTCTGCTAAGTAACCTGTTCACTCAACTTCTAAATTCTTTATCCACATTCCTCACTCTCTTACCGCAACTCACCCAATGTTTCTAAAATGCTCGTCTGTCTACTTTCCGACATGATGGTGTGTAATAGGCCATCTCTATCATCACTAACTCTCCTGAACTGGAACACTAATGGCATTTGTGCTAGATGCGCCTCCTTTGCTACGTTTCTGAGCTTGCACAGTATAGGTGCTGCTTTGTCATTGAGACTCATCTTCTCCCAAATGAACGTTTCTCTGTTCCAGCCTACAGAATCTATAGATTTGTTCGCAATGCACCATCCACATCTGGGGGAGTAGCTGTGCTAGTTAAGCATTCTCTGGCTCATAATGAAGTATTCTTACCCGGCTTCGAGGTAGTGGGCGTTAAACTCTCTCTCTTCGTGATAACACTGATGTCGTTCTAATGTGTGCCTACAAGCCCCCAAATAGTAACCTAATATGCAGTATTTCTCTCTACTGTTCACAGCAGAGAACTGCACTTTCTTGCTAGGTGACCTGAATTCAAAGCATACTTCTAGGGGGCTCTAGAGTCACACACCCGAATGGGTGCCATCTGGTTGACATCTGATCTTCACATACTGGTTCTCACGGAACTGACTTACTATTCTGGCAGCACACAGGTAGCTCCTGACATTTTAGACATTGGGGTACATTGTAATATACGATTACCTGCATTGATTTCTTCACTGCCAGCACTCGATTCTGATTACTGTCCAGCATTGGTTACATTTAACCTCACTCCTAACATTTTGCCACAAACTCTGCATCTCATCAATGGTTTCATGAACTGGGATAGGTTTTGCACACATCTTATCAACTGGGTACTGTGGATACTATTGACACTGCCGTTCACCATTTTATCTGTGCACTCTCTTCCAGCGTATGATCCTCTACTATCCACAGTAATCAACCTCGCCATTGTCCATCCTTGCCTATACATATTACTAAACTCATTCAAGAGAAACATCACATCCATCGCTTGTGGCAACATCATCAACCGCAGCTGTACCAAAGATTAAATAGTCTCATTTGGCAAGTAGGAATGCTCTAGACCAACACTGCTTTCAGGAGTACCGGCGACAATTAGCCACTATCCGTCCTGGCGATCATACTTTATGGAACGTCACTAAGGGGATTCTCCAAGGGCAACAGTGATTCCACCTCTTCAAGTTGAGGAGACATTTTTGAGTGACTCTGCTGCCAAGTATGACACTGGCTACTCATGAGCGCACATTTACGCCTAACACCTGCCTGTATCCTGATATTCCCTCTTCCGTGGACAGAGAACTTGAGTACCAGCTTCGTTCTACAGAGCACAACAGAATTTCATTCACTAGTCCACGTGAAATGTCCCGCTTTATTCTTCATCATGCCATTAAAAAGTCTCCCGGTCATGAACTTATCCCCAACGTTGTGGTGAAGAATTTAACAAAGAAGGCACCAGCTTATTTATCATCCATCTTCAATGCTGCGCTACACATTGGTTATTTTCCATCTACATGGAAACATGCGGAAATTGTAGTCTTCCACAAGCCCAACAAGCCTAAAAAGCTTCCTTCAAATTATAGACCAATCAGTTTATTACCTACACTTTCTGACCTTTTTGAAAACATTATTCATCAGCATCGTTCTCATTTTTTGATTCACAATCAGATAATTCCATCTTTTCAGTTTGGCTTTCACCTGAAGCATGCTACCACTCACCAATTGCTTAGAATCATGCAGTCTATCGTACAAGGTTTTGAAAACAGGCACTACACTGTAGCTGGATTCCTAGATATCACCCAGGCATTCAATAAGGTGTGGTACATTGGGCTATTACTTAAAGCACATCACCTTGGTTTCCCTTATTATCTTATACAAATCATTGCCAGTTTTCTCACTAATAGAACTTTTGTGATGTGTATTGCTGGTTTCACATCCACCTGATGACCCATTTTAGCAGGTGTACCTCAAGGTTCAATACTTGCATCACTCTTTAATATATATACATTTATGATCTTCCTGTTATAGCTCCAATTTGCACAGCTTTATATGCTGATGATACTCCACTCTTTTATTCTCACTCCGATATCCGTCATGCCAATCACGAACTGCAAACTGCCCTGGATTGACTAGCTTACTGGTTCTCTGACTGGTGTATTTTCCTCAACACTAATGACAGAAGTTAAGATCTTCTCTTTAAGTGGAATTCTCATTCACCACAGCTGCTCGGGGAACAGTTCACATGATTACCAGTGTGCCATGGAAATATCTTAGGGTGCTCCTGGACACTCACTTGGAATGCCCACATCTTTGGGTCTGTTACATTTGCATTTTCCCGGCTACCAAAACTGTACCCTTTACTCAACAGGTGTACCTCACTTCATTATGAATACTCCCTTCTTCTTTACACATATCTAGTCTGTCCAATTTTTCCTATGAAGCTCCAGTCTGGGGTGGCACCAGGAAGACTAATCTCCGCTGACTGCAGGTAATACGAAACAGGTGCTCCTTACAGTTACAAATGTTCCATGGTTCATCAAAAGCTAACAACTTCACCACGAATTTGTTCTGCTACCTGTTCACCAGTACATTCGACAGCTTGCACGACCTTTCTTTTACTATCTCCAGGAGGTCCCTGGAACTGTTACCTACAATCTCGACGCTTGCATTCGCCAACCAACTTGCCTCAAGTGCAGACTATCACAACATCTGCTCCTAAATGACCTCTCCAGTACAGACGACCCAGATGAATGATTACTACCATCAGACTTACTTATTTACTCAATTTGTGTTACAGCTATCCTGTCATATTTAGTTAGAGGAGCCGTTCACAGCTACCTCAATTGTTATGTGTTCTGTTAATGTGTTTCTCTACAACAAGCTTCTGAAAAGCATATTTGCTGATCGATGCATAATAAATAAAAAATTACAGTTGTCCACCGTAACTTCACAATAAGCTCTCTAATTTTGTTAACTATATATACATGTTGTTCAATGAGGTCTACCCGAAAGTCCGAAGACCCCGGCCTCTGTTACCCGGGAGCGATGGAAAACTCCGGGGGTCTTTCCTTGGGGCAATACCTTGAGTCTAAAACGTCCCCCACATTGACAACAACGTCAAGACGGGTGGAAGTGGATACGCCAGTTACGCGCGTCAACCCCGCAGGGAAGAGTGCCGAAAAACCTCGGTAGGGCTGCCTGGTGATCTAGCACACCTACTAGCTCTGCAGGCTAGTACCCGAGACTTTTTAGGCAACCCTCTGACCCCTCCGGGCGGCCGAAGCCTGGCCGAAGTACCCGATTACCCGCGGGTTACGGGAACACACTGCCTCCTCGAGTCCAACCCAATCCGAACAGCTCCCATTCTGAAAGGGGCTCGAATGTTCGGCCCGAGGTTCTTCTAGTAACGTCAGAGGTACCATGAGTGCTAAGGATCCGCAGCGCTCGCACTAAAGCAGCTGATGGGGACGGATCCTCTCCCCTACGGGAACTATATATACAAGTATAATAATTTTTAACTTAAACCTTCACTTATAAGAAATGACACTTTTCTTATAAATAGAGCAGGATTGATCTCACGGCCTGTGTCTTCGGGTCTGGTCACTCCGGTTGGTGAGACTATGTGGCCCAAGTAGTTGACTTCCTTGCGGAGGAGCTGGCATTCTTTCTGTTTAGCTTCAGGTTAGTCGCCTGCAGTCTGTGTAGCACTTTGCTCAGGTTTTCGAGATGGTCTTCGAATGTCTTGCCGAAGATGACGATGTCGTCCAGATATAGCAGATAGGCGTCATAAGTCAATCCTCTCTTTACTGACTCCATGAGGCGTTGGAAGGTAGCTGGTGCGTTGTAGAGGCCAAAGGACATAACAACTTTCAATGTCCTTGGCCTGTCGAAAATGCTGTCTTCTCCTTGTGTCTCGGGTCTAAAGCCACGTGCCAGTAACCTGACTTCAGGTCCAAGGTCGATAAACACTGCACACCAGCAAGCGTATCTAGGGTGTGGTCAATCCGGGGTAAGGAGAAACAGTCCTTCCTGGTGACAGCGTTCAGCTTCCTGTAGCCCACGCAGAACCGTAGCTCACCGTTCTTTGTCACCAGAACTACAGGGGAACACCGAGGGCTCTCAGACTCTTCAATCACTCCCCGGGATTTCATGTGATCAAGCATATCCCTTACCGCCGCTTTTTTGCCAGGACAACGCATCTAGGTGATTGCCGAATACGCTTGCCGTCTCCGGTGTCGATGCGATGGAGCACTCGGTCCATGCGGCCGTAGTCACTTCCCTTGGCTATAGACGCGCTGGTATCGTCTCAGCAGTTGTCGAACCTTCTCCAGCTGTTTCGCGGTCAGGTGGTCGGCCGCCCACTGCAGTAAGCGTTCCAGCCGGAGCCCCAGTTGTTGCGTCGGCACCGGCTCCTGTGTCTTGTCTATTGGTGTTACGCTGACCACGGGCTAGCACGACCCCAACTCCATCCCGGCCTAAACTTCGTGTTTGGTGTCTGTCAGGTTGAGCAGCCTCACCGGCACGGCAACAATGTCCTGGCAACACAGCCGGTGCACAAGCGTCTTCTGGTCCAGCATAATGTTATTGGTGCGCTGGCCTTCTAGTCGCGCCGTCACTAGTACCTCGCTTCTCGCGGGGACAACCACGTCTACCTTCAGGACGACTCTGCAAATTCCAAGGCGGTCTTCGGGTTGCCGAGGTATGACCTGTTCTCCATTGATCCGCAGGACAGTTCTGCCGACGTAACCGTCGCCTCATGGCTCCTTAGGGCATCCAATCCGAATATCTCCTCAACCACCTTCGTGACGAGCACCCACTGACGCATGGCATTGGATCCCTAGGTCAACTGCAGCAGGGCCTCCCTCTCCACAGGCAAAGTGTCGACCGATGCCGTCACTAGCTGGTATGGTCGGCTCGGTTTTCTCGACGGCAAACCATTGGCCACGTCAGGTCTGATGTTGGTTACGGCTTCCCCAGTGTCCACCAGCACGCGGCACGGGTTCCCTCTCACCCAGGCGTTCGCGATCAGGCTGTCATCCATACGCTGACTGACGGCGTGCAGTTTACTCGAGGGGACGGTGATGATGGCGCCGACGTGCCCTTCGCCACTCGTTTTTCGGCTGCTCCCCCTGGTGTGGGCAGTCTCTCACCAGGTGTCCCGGCTGGCCACACCGCCAAAACACGCCACTAGTTCTTCGCCGGCGTCCCTCGTCTGGCCTTCGGTGTCCAGTGTAGCGGATACTCCTCGTTCTCGGCGTTGGGATGGCCGTTACCTCTCTCCATCCTCAGTGCTGCTGTTAGCGCCTCGTGGAATAGTTTTGTAGTCGCCGAGCATTAGGCGCTGACGTATCTCGGTGACTCGTACCCCGTCTAGGAATGTGTAGGCAGCCTCTTGGGATACGAACTTGGGTAGGAGGTCGACTAAGGCTTTGCTGGCCAGCTGCTCAATTGCCAGGGCGAGCTCCTGCACCGTTTCCTATGGCTGCTGCGACCTTGACTTCAATTGGCTGCGGTAGGCTGCGGTTAGGCGGTGGTTTCCGAAGTGGTTCTCCAGGGCCTCCCAGATGTAATTGGGTGCCGCCGCTGTCTGGACCGCGTTCAGGACCTCTGCGGCGCGTTCCTGGAGGTTGGCTATTAGCTGTGCGGCCTCTTCCTCTGGTCATCACTTGTGCTTGGCCATTGTGTCGAATTGACGGCGGAAGACTTCGAAAGTTGGCGCGCCGTCGTACTTGGCGGTTTGAGGTACGTAGATGTTGAGTCGCGTCCCGGCGCGTAAGCCTTGAAATCCTTCAACCTCCTGCCGACGACGTCCTCCATCATGGCGTTCAGGGACTTGGTGTTTCTGTGGGTCTTTCCCTCCAGCTTGTTAGCGTGATTTGCCAGGTCTTCGACGCACTCGTCCACTTGACCCATCCGCTTGCCCAGCTCCGTGAAGTCCTCCACTCCGGCCAAGTGTTCCTCGTTCGCAGCCTTCATTTCTGTGGCCAGGCTGTCGTTCGCCGCTTTCATTTCTGTGGTTAATTCGGCCTTCATTGTGACCAGCTTGTTGTTTGCCACTTCCGTCTTCGCAGCAAGGGTGTCATTGGCCGTCTTCATTTCTTTCAGTTCCGCGGCCAGGTTATTTGCCGTTTTCATCTTCGTTATTAATTCGGCCTTCATTTCTTCCATTTTCTCTAAAATCTTTTCCAATGCAGCCTCCATCGTCGTGTGTCTCACTCCTGACACCAATTGTGACTTTGTAGGTTTGTAAAATTAGAAGTCCAATTTGCAGAAATTCAAAATGCTCTTTATTTCCGTAGAGAGACACTTTGGTCAACCCTTACAGTAGCATAATTACGTAACATACACAAATACAATCGACAAGGTCGTTGACCCCAAACAAACAGTTCATTTTCAAAACATAACAGCCACACGAATCAGTTCTGATTACCACTTTCTCGGGTGGCGAATCGCGACTTCCTGATATACCTCCAGTCGTATTTCTAGACATTTGTGGAATGTTCTCTAAGATGGCACCAAACGAAGCCCCGAATCTTCTAATCATTTAACTTTGTTTCGGCAAGCATTTTATCTCTTCGCTGCACTATCTGCCCCTTTGTACGCACAAGCCGCGCTATCGCAATAATGGGTTCGCGACACTATATATATGAATATTTTGACCTAATTGATTAATTAGTAATATATCATAAAAGGGAGGTTCTCTTAAATGATCACACAGTTTGCTGTTATATATAATGATTGACAGAGATCTATTGTACTATTTATTTCAGGAAGAAATAATATATCAATACCTTTATAAATGACTTATTAGAGTACCCCCTTAATAAGTAAATATTATGTAGCCAAAATTGGGGAAACTTTGCTTCACTTTATTGTAAAATTACCAGAACATTCTTCATAAGCGTTGTTTGTTTGGAAAGTAATAGCTTCCAATGTATCTTGAGCAAATACTTAAAAAATTTATTGAACTCCCTTATTTTGTGTGTGCACAGAGTTTGTATAGATGAGCATTGCCATAATCACAGTTATCGCCACCATTGGCCATTCAAGGCTGCAAACTTCTTTGCTCAGTAGCACCACAATCTTGCTTATGTTAGAACATCCTTGACCATGTCATACTCCAAGAGTATTAACTGGTGAGAGGTGATGACATTTAACAGTTCGATTCCCATTTATTGTGAACTTCTAAAGGAATGTATTTTATAGAATTTTGTATAACAGGAGCTATGAAGAATAAGGACCATCCAAAGAATAGGCAAAACTTATTAAAACGAGGATTTAAATCAAGTATTTGTAGCATACCATTCTAAGATATTGTTCTTGGTTAGAATATTCAAGTAAGGATTCTTTTTTGTTACATAAAGAATGAAATGTTATAGCTAGAATATAGTGATACACATTTTATAAATGTTTGTACCATTTCAATCTGCTTTATTATTTTGTACTTGCGGAATTATTAGTGAAGTTGATCTGCAAAAGTTAATCACCATTAATTTGAAGTAGACAGAAAAATGAGCTGTCAGAATAGTTGAAAGAGGTTACACATTGAGATATTATGTGAAGTTCTAACTATCCTTGAAGCAAACCATTGTAATTATGTGATGTGCTGTCTACTTGTGAGAACCATTCTATTAATTTATATCTTTGATGACTATTACTTCCTTTTTCGTAAGCATTTGGTAAACAGTTTTCCCTACAAGTTTCAACAACAGGAATTAATCTGTATAGTGGTTAAAGCAAAGCTGAAATTTGGTGTATTTCTCATTTCATGCAACATACGTTACTGAAATGGCCACAAACATCGGATTCCCTTGATCTTTAGTTTAATGTTTATTTCATAGGTTCATTAATTCAAATATGATGCAAAATGACAGTGAGGCAGTACTGAATGAAGCATTTGTAACTGCAGTGGATGATATGTACAAAAACGTTTTGTTTTCAGGTTAAGCACAGAAGCTGTTTCTGCTGATAACACAGAAGATTCATCATTAGTCTGTGTGACAGTCTCAAAGTTCAGTTACAGCAGGAATGGTCCTGATTGTGAAAGTCAAGAAAGTAATGTTACAAAAACACCATCTGTAGAAAAACTTGTTAACTCGGAACTGTCTACTGAATGTAAAGATAAGGATGACAGTTGCAGTAGGGACTTATCGTTACACATGGCTAAAAGTCCTCACAAATGTAAAATTACTAATTACAGCAAGATGAGGAGGCATAATTTTACTGATAAAGGTAAAACATATCACAAATGTGAAATTTGTGAAAAGAAGTTCTCTAAGTTATCCGGCTTGAAATTGCATTATTTGATCCACGACTGTAAAAAGCCTTATAAATGTGATATTTGTGATAAGATGTTTACACAGTCGTCTAATTTGAACAAGCATAATTTAATCCACAAGGGTACAAAGGCTCACAAATGTGAAACTTGTGAGAAGAAATTTACCCAGTTGTCTGATTTAAAGAGACATAATTTGATTCATGAGGGTAAACGGCCCCATAAATGTAAAATCTGTGAGAAGAGGTTTACTTTGTCATCTGTTTTGAAAAGACATAATTTGATTCATGAAGGTAAAAAGCCTCATAAATGTGAAGTATGTGAGAAGAGGTTTACTCTGTTGTCGAATTTGAAAAGGCATACTTTAATCCATGAGGGTAAAAAGGCATACAAATGTGAAATTTGTGAGATGAGGTTTAGTCGATTGTCTAATTTGAAAAGACATAGTTTAATCCACAAGGGTAAAAAAGCTTCATAAGTGTGATACTTGCGAGAAGAGGTTTACTCTGTTGTCTGTTTCGAAACGGTAAAATATGATCCACGAGGGTAAAAGAACGTCATAAATGTGAAATTCACTAGAGGAGGTTTACTCTGTTTTGTTATTTGAACGGGTATAATTTAATCCACGAGGGTAAAAATGATAAAATGTGAAATTTGTGAGAACAGGTTTCCTCAATTATCTCATTTGAAAATGCATAATTTGGCCTGAGGGTAAAACTCCTCATAAATGTAAAGTTTTTATAGAAGAGAGATGTGAGTTTGTCTGGTGTAAGTTTTGGTCCTGCCTTGAGATTTTCAAAGAAAATAAAAACCCTACAATAACTTTCTCTACTGTTTTACAGACTATTCTTATAGTTTATGTAATTCACTATAATCTATATAAACATTATTGTTAGTGTTCTTGTAGGGACAAGGAATATGAAAATACAGTAGACTTCAAACATTTTAAATACCTGGTTGCTATGTGATAGCTTTGAAGCTCCATTCTCTTTGTATGACCAAAGTACAGTAAAACCTGTCTAAAACGAACACAGTCTCCCAGCATTTATTTTCTGTTTACACAGGTTTTCATTTTACAGAGGGTTGTGTTTGAATACAAATAAATTACTAAATAGTCCCTCAATTTTACTGTGAAGGAATAATATAAAATGAAGTGTAAATATGTGCTGTATTATGTACTATATTTTCAACTTATGTACAATAATTGTAGTTTACCGTCTAGTTTCTGTTTTAAATTTTCCTTTTCCAATCTGCATCATTTGCTTCATCACACACAGCATTCAAAACAATGTTATGGCTATGACATTCTTGAGCCAATCATTGGAAGCTCTGAAATTGTCTTTGCCTAATTTTCTTGCTGTGTCTAAAGCTTGAGTCTGAAGCGACAGTCCTGAAATGGGAATTCCTGTAACATGCGTAATAGCACACTACTCAAATATAGCTCATCATACTCTAGACTTTTTAATGCGTTTCACATGTCCTACTGTTCACTTTAACCACTCTCTTAAGTTTGTGATTTTTCAAAATCTCGTAAATCAGAGTTTTCCTGACTTTGAACATCACAGTAAGCTGAGAGAGTTAAAGCTTTCTTGCCGTTGATTAACCATGATGGGTTCTTGGGATTGCGGCCAAGTGATGTTTTCTTCATCCAAGCTTTCAGCCATCTTAACTCCGTGGCCTTCTTCAGGGTTGTGTCGTGGGCAACCTGGTTCCTATTTTATAACTTGGCTCAGTCAGTGCAACCAACCAGGTCTTTGTTGCTTCCCTTGGCCCGGGCTCTTGTCATTGGCCCAGTGTAAGTTGTGGGAGGGACTGTTTTCTCAGAGGTCCGTGCTGCATAGTCTTCCTTTGGTACATGAAGTCAAACCACTGGCTGTGATGTGCCGCCCCCCCGGAGGAAGTGCGCCCTTTGCCTTGGCATGGGCCACGGGGCCAGGTACCGGGCTTGCCCGGAATACCAAAGGCAAGTTGCGGCGGCGCGCAACCTCCGGGAGGTGAACGGACGTCCGGCTGGCGTGTCGGTGGCTCGGGAGGCGCGGGGAGCCGCTGCGGCGCGGGCGCCGCCTGCGGCTGTGACCGGTGCGCGGCGCGAGACGACTGCTCGACCCCGAGACCCACGACTGCAGCCCCGGGAGCATAAGCCCAGACAACAAAAACCGAGACCAGCACCACAAGCACCACCAACAGACGAAAGAGTACTTCATCAGAGAAGAATGTACGACGAAGTACTTAGGACCGGGATGAGCGAGGACGACTTCAGAGCTACGTGCCTCCTCATCTTTCAATCCCTGGTGGAAGCGGATTCGTCGGAGGCCCGCTCCATTATGGCAACTTACAGGGACTTCATACAACTGCTTGTCACCCCCGGCTTCCTTAGACCAGAACCATGAACAGACCAGGCCACTTAAACTTACTGACATGGAACGCTAGAGGACTAAGACGTAAAAAGACAGAACTTTCGAACTTCCTGACACAGAACACTATAGACATAGCGTTAATTACAGAAACCCATCTCACTAGTAAGGTCAGATTCAATATACCAGGGTACACCACACACCGTACAGATAGGAACCAATATGGCGGCGGCACAGCCATAATAATAAGACACAACATAATGCATGACATAGCACAAATACCACAACTGCAAAGCCTTGAAACCACCAATATATACATAACACTAGACAACTGTCGAACACTCATATCAGCGGCATATGCCCCCCCCGGAACCCTAAACACAGCAGATATATCAAATTTGATGCAACAAAATAACAAATTTCTATTAGCGGGGGACCTCAATGCAAAACATCAAATATGGGGCTGCAATGAGACAAACCCCGCTGGAAACGCCCTATTAAGACTTGAAAATCGAACGGATCTCATAATCCATGCGCCGGAAGAACCCACTTACATACCATTCAACAGAACAGATAGAGCCGACATACTTGATATAGCACTATCACGCAACTTAACCCGAAGGCTTCACCTTCAGACCAAAAACGAACTGTCATCAGACCATATTCCCCTGATGATCACTTTGGAAGGCGACGCGGCTAAGGTCCAACCACTTAAACGCCCGAACTACAATAAAGCAGACTGGGAGAAGTTCGCAACAACAGTAAGCAAAAACCTCCCCACGTTCCCTTTAAACTCAAACGAAAAAGTGAACAGGGCAGTACTCCAATTGGAGCAGGCCATAAAAGCGGCAACAGTAATATCAGTGCCCACAAGCCAGCCCAAAACGTTCCATAATCAACTTCCCCGAGATATAACCTCCTTAACGGCAGAACAAAATCGAGCCAGGCGGAAATGGCAAAAGTCCAGACATATAATTGACCAAGAGTACTACAGGTACCTAAACACACTAGTGCAACAAAGAATATCCACTCATATCACAAATCAATGGCAAAACACGCTTGAGAATCTCAATTACGAGAGAGACTCAGTGTGGAAGGTCGCACGCTGCCTAACACGTGACAGGGCTCATATCCCTCCGCTACACTATAACCAAAACATAGCCACAACGGATCAAGAAAAAGCAGATGCACTAGCGGACGCACTGCAGGCTACGCTAACTCCGAATGCCAATCCGTCTTGCCCACAATTTGCGGAAGAGACGGAAGCAGAAACAAAGAATTACAAAGAGTTAATAACCCACAATAAAGTAAGAAAGACATGCCCCAGCGAAATTAAATGGATAATTAAGCACCTCCCCAAGCGAAAAGCGCCGGGACCTGATGGGATCCCAACCGTGGCACTTGCCAACCTACCGGAAGACGCGATTAACTTACTAGCCAATATATTTAATTACACCCTCGAGAAGGGATATTATCCCGAGAGATGGAAGCTTGCCACTGTGGTACACTTCCCCAAGAAGGGCAAAGACGCCTCTCACCCACAGAACTACAGACCTATCAGTCTTCTAAGCGTTCTAGGCAAACTCCTCGAAAAGATCATACTCAAGCGACTCAACAGCCAACTAATCAAACAAAATATCACAATCCCGGAGCAATTTGGATTTAGAGCCAAACACTCCACAACACTCCAACTACTGAGAGCCACAGAACACATAACTCACGGGTTTAACATCCGCAAATCAACAGGAGCACTCTTGCTCGATGTCGAACGCGCATTCGACAGGGTGTGGCACGCAGGACTGCTCAAAAAGCTTAAAACCATGAACATACACGACATATTAATAAAGCTCATCGCGAACTACCTACACGACCGCAAATTCCAATCGAAAGTTAATAACCAATTATCGACTCCCCGCCTAATCAAAGCGGGAGTCCCTCAGGGAAGTATCCTAGGGCCGGTTATCTTTAATATCACTATGAACGACATACCAAAAACCAACTACACAGATTTGTACATCTACGCAGATGATACAGCAATTGTGACCCAATCAGCCAAACTGGACTTCATCCACCGGAGACTACAAAACGCCCTGAATAACCTAGAAGAATGGCTCACCAAATGGCGTATTAAAGTAAACCCAAGAAAAACGCAAGCCATAATTTTCACCAAAAAGCTTAAGCACAGATTGGGGAAACACCAGCTCCCCCCACTCTCTATATTCGGAGAAAATATAGAATGGACGGACACAGTCACTTGGCTAGGACTCAAAATGGACCAAGGGCTGACGTGGAAAGAGCACGTTCACCAAATCAGGGGTAAAGCCAACGCTCAATTGGGCAAGCTTTACCCCCTCATAAACATGAATTCCCACATAAACATGAATTTAGGGCTCACTCTATACAAAACTCTCATAAGGCCCATATTCACATATGCAACGCCGGTCTGGGGGTATGCTGCCAAAACATATATTCTAAGATTACAAAAATTTCAAAACAAAGTACTACGAACGATAGCAAAAGTACCTTACACAGCACCAGCCGACCTACTACACAGAGAATTAAAAATGCACACAGTAGAAGAATTCATAAAGAAACTAGCATATGACACATATAAAAATCTTGAAATACACCACAATCCTCTAATCTCACGACTCGGAAACTACACTACAGAAATAAACACACACACACGACCATTATCACTGTTCGAAAGAAGACTCACACATGATGACGACGATGACGACGTTCAGAACTTCCTGAACAACCTATTAAGGGACAACTGACACAGACAGTTAGGCTGACACCCCTACTTTCCCTTCATTAATCTTTTTCTTCTGACTCTTTTCAGAACACTGCCCGCACAGAGCCCTCCAAGCCCTTGACAACAGTCAAGGCGGCCCGGGAGTTAGAGGGTCTCCCACCAGTGTCCTACAGGTGCAGAGACAGCGGGCGACTGCAGATGGAGTAGGACACACCGACGACAACGCATGGACAAAGGAAATAACGAACGGCCACGCCGGAACCAAGGACGACCGAACACATAGTTCGAATTGCATGCCATGTACTAACTACTGACAAACCCAGAAAGACTGGGGCCATAAGTAGAACTAACAACCATACCAATTCCTGACTATCAGGTCACCAAGGCCTGAGCTCTACCATTACAATACACAAGCTTACGAATAACACATATATAATAGATAAGTTACACGCAACACTGACCAACAGGCCTACCCGGCCTCGGCCAAATGTACATAATTAAAGTAAAGCATAAATTACACTTGGTGGTGCCCAGGTTTCATGGTCACCACCAAGAAGCAACATAGACGCGCTCGCATGCATCGCATGCCAGCTTAATAGATACCACATACTAACCGGGGTGCTATGCGGGACCCGACTAAGCATGTTAATAAATGCACGCAAAATAATGTAAGTTACGTAACTAACACGTGGAGGGGTTTTTTAGTGAGTATACCTGCCCCCTCAGGGCACGGGGACCCTCACACTGTCGGCCATCGCACGAGGGCCGTCGCCTGTAACTGGGTTTTTCCCCCCACGGTAAAAAAAAAAAAAAAAAAAAAAAAATTGAGGAGGAAACACCACGCAGCATCACGCCGAAGACTCCGAGGAGCAAACACCACACATCATGGGGAAGAAGACCGCCTCCGGGAAGCAGAGCCAGGCAGCGAAGCTCTAGCCAGCCAGCTCTCGGGCGCCGTCTCCCGCCTCGCTGCCGGTGCCGGCAGCCGGGAGGGAGCCTCTCGCCGCACCGCAGGGGAAGTTCTGGGCGGCCAGACCCGCTTCCCCAGGCACGCTGAATGCCCACCCGGCATCCAGTCAATCGCCGCATCACCCGACTGCCGGAGCTCCCAGCACCAGTGCGAAGCTGCTATCATCGCACCTCTCGCCAGCCAGCTCTCGAACGCCATCTCCCGCCTCGCTGCTAGTGCCGGCAGTAGAGAGGGAGGCTTCCGCCGCACCACAGGGGAAGCTCCAGGTGGCCAAGCCCGCTTCCCCCGCTACGCTGGATGTCCGTCAGGCGCCCAGTCAATCGCCGCACCACCTGACTGTTGGAGCGCCCAGCACCAGTCAACCAATGGCAGCACCGCAGGAACTTCCACAGCTCTACCTCTCAGATACCCAGCCGACCACAACCTGCACTACTGCGACCAACTTCACAGCAGTAGTTGTCGGAGCACCTCGCGACCTCCCTGCGAGATATCTAACAGCGGCATCACAACAGTGGTCCTCAGTTCTGAGTGCCACTCGCATCACTTCACCCAGGGGACCAACCACATGTGTGCTTCTGCGGTTTGCAAATCTTCAAGAACGCGACGCTGCCTTGAACTCAGGCCTGCTCATATTAGGACAGTGTCTGAAACTAGAGGCGAGCAGACAGCAGCGCCAAACCCCGTGCAGGCACTGCTGTGCCTACGGACACTGCGCCGACGCGTTCACCGCGCCTCCACGGTGTCACTACTGCGGTTCCCCAAGCACAACAGCATCCTGCAGAGCCCACGATCTCCGCCGCCGCAGGTATTGCGCCACGTGCAATGGCCTCGGCAATTCACTGGACAGGTGCAGTGCCCTGCATATCCACGCGGAGTCACGCAGGACACAGCTCCCCGGAGAGCAGCCGCCAATGAGCCTGCGGGATGGCAGCAAGCCCTTGGTTGCCTCCGAGAGGACCTGCAGGGTGTCGCCAACAGACTCCACAGTCTCAAAATTTTGCCGATCTTGTTGAAGAGGTTACCGCAGTAAGGTCTGAAGGCTTTTTTCTTCCTTTTGTTCCGTGAAGTGAAGTGGTCTTCTTTTTTCTAACATCTATTTTTTACAGGTCGTATTACAATTGTTATCTCAGTCCAGTTGTAGCCATTTTCTGCATTGCTTCAATAAGGTGATTTACTTCAGTGTTTACACCATAGCTGTCTGAGATATTGAACGTCCTATTGAACAAGTCTGTGTGTACACTATGTGCCAGGGTCGCGTCATTCTTCCTGCATACCATGACGTACAAAAAAGGTAAGCATCCTTCAGTTTCCACTTCCATCGTAAAACTGATGTTTTGATGTATATTGTTTATGTGCTATAGGAAATTGTTCAATATCTCCGTGCCATGGTGCCACACCACAAAGGTATGATCCACATATTTTAGAAATCCGGCATTTGATAAAGCTTGGCATCAGGCTCTTTTATACACACTGCTCAATGGCAACCCAGACTACCACTATAAAATAGTTTCCTCTTTTTTGTCACAACGTACATTCTCAGTCTGCATTGGTAGTAGCCACTCCTCTACCAAACCTGTAATAGCAGGCATTCCTCAAGGATGTAACCTGGGACCAGTTCTATTCAACTTGTACACCTCTGATATTCCTCCAACGCCTACAGCTCAAATTGCTATGTATGCGGACGATACAGCAATCTTTGAAACACACCGCAATATCCACACCGCCAGAAATCATCTTCAAGAGGCCTTAAATTTAATTTTACTCTCAGTGCGTAGGCTTCGGCGGCCGGTGTCCATTGTAACTGGGTCTTCCGGGTAGGACCGCGTCTTTGATGTTCCCCTGGTCGACGTTTCGTTCCAACTATGTGGGGTTTCTTCAGGACTTCTACTCTTACAGCTCCGTAGCAACTGTGACGGTGGAGGCGATGCGCGCTTATTTATCCCTCGGAGGTTCTGGCGGTCGGCCCGCCCACTTACTCCTATTGGCTGATGCTATGCCCAATCCGCGTGCGCTTATGAGTGTCTGCCAGACAGTGTGCAGAGGTCTGCCGTTGTCTCTATTTAAACTATTATAAGTTTTGCGGCGGAGACTTCGACGTGGACACATCTACCAGCTACCAGAGCAGTCTCAGAAGCAAGAAGAAGCGGTCCGCTGCAAAGAAGCAGCCACCGTTGGAGCGGCTCGGCATTGCCGTGGTGTAAACCAAAGCCTTTCGCTTGCTCTCTGAGTATAGCGCTTAGTTGATTAGACGAGTAGGATAACACGGTCATAGCAAGCAGTCGCAAGACTCGCTTAAGCGCCTGCGGGTTCGACCCTCTGTTTTTCCGGGCTTTTTAGCGCTCGCTAACAGCTCTTTCTCTCTTCCTCTCTTTTTTTCCTCTTTCTCTATTAGGCTTAAGCCCCATACTCACGCACACACGAATACACACATACTCACTCATTAACAACATGGCAGGGAACTCCAAAACACCCATGACTTCACCAAAGACTACCACCAGGACGCTACGTGGCAAATCCACAAAAAAACCGAATACACCTGCTCCTGTGGACACACCAAACACTTCACCAAACACCAAAGAAACCGCACCAACCATTCCCACCTCACCGGTGGCAACCACCTCATCCTCTCCAGTTGCCAGCACCTCTAAGGACAACAAACTAAACGCAGACACACCACACACTGAACCCACAGATACACTTAACACTAAAAGATCTGACCTGGCGCCGGTCATGATCAACAAAGGCCAGGCAACTCACATAAGAAAGATCACACGAGACTTTGACAACCTAAAACCAGTACACACATACACAGTATCCATAGCTAGAAACAGTGGTGATTTTATGGTTAAGTTGCAATGCTTGAGTGACTACAGAAGTTTTGTAGAATACCTCAAGCAAGCCGGCGTACATTTCTACCTATTGCCTCACCCCCAAGATAGGACATCTAGATTCGTACTCAAAGGATTGTACGCCGAAATCACCAGTGACGAGATTAAGGAAGACCTGGCCGTCTTAGGGATAGAGGCGCTGAGAGCTGTCCAAATGCGGAAACGTAATTGGCAGCGCACCCCCCTGCCGATGTTCCTCATAGAGGTGGCAGGGACCCCCGACACTGAAACCAAAATTTTAGGACTCACACACCTAGGACATTTCCGCATAAGGGTAGAAAGGTACCGATCAGACCCCGAACCTAAACAATGCAGAAAATGGCAGAGACTATGGCACCTGCAAAGTGAATGTAGGTCCCCATCCTGGGTATGCGCCAAATGCACAGGACCACACCCATCAGGAACGTGCTCCGTTCCGCCCGCGGAACGGCTCTGCGTGTTATGCGGCCAGAAGGGCCACGGTGCAACTTGGCGCGGTTGCACTGTATATCGCGCAGAGTGCACTAAAAGTATGCCTAAAGTCCGCGCGCAGCCACAGGGACCCCCCTCGTTGCCACCTAAAACTTATGCTAAGGCTGCCGCTAGGACAGAAAACGCAGGGTGGCTCATTAGGGATACTAGAGGTCGACAGCGACCAGCCCCGTTAGCCGAGCCCCCTGCAGCTGTGGCTCCCCGGCCTGCCACCGAGGAGGGCCCAGCAGGTCATGAGCGACGCCCCAATCCTCCAAGCACACACACACACACACACAAAGGCCAACAGACCAGGGCCAGAGGGCTTCACCCTCCTGCCACAAAGTCGCTCCCCCCCGCGGTAAGGGACACAAAGGCAATGAAGCAGCATTGGCAAAACTGCTGAACGTCCTGGGTCTGCCCAGAGACTCCGTTCCCAAGAATTATGTTGAGGAACACATAGCAATGTTCGGGGCTTGTTTAGAACAGGGTACTGACACCACACTCACACTACACTGGCTACTAGAACTTCTGAATGACCTACACAGCTACAGCCATGGCTGAAACAGACACATTACGAACAATACACTGGAACTGCCAGGGAATACGCCGTAAACGCAAAGATTTAGCAGACTTTTTACAAGCCAACTCAATACAAGTAGCCCTATTAAACGAAACCCATTTAGGGGACGTAGATAAATTCTCAATACCAAACTATGCTATTTTCAGAACCGATCGTAATCGTAGGGGAGGGGGGACAGCAATAGCAATACAAACTAGCATCAGACACTATCAAGTACATGTACCCCCATTAAACCGCCTAGAAGCGACTGCAGTAAAGATTAGCACCTTCAGTACAGAGATCATATTAGTAGCTATATACAACCCACCAGGTGACATCGACACCGAAGATGTCCAAAAAATTATGCAGCTAGGACCAAGAGTAATAGCGGCAGGGGACTACAACTGTAAGCACTATTTGTGGCACAGTACAAACCCCAATCCTCAAGGGACTAAACTACTAAATTATATCAACAACACTAACTTTCTTATTATGGGGCCCGATGAGCCCACCCACATACCTCATGTTAACAATCACGCCCCAGACGTATTAGACTTAGCCATATTAAACAATATACCCTTTAACATCGAATGCACAGTACTGCAAGAACTGACATCTGATCACTTGCCAGTACTCCTTGAGGTCACACTTCCCTTGAAGTTTAAGAAAGAAATCCCAAAACTGAATTATAATTTAGTCAATTGGGAAGACTTCAATAACGTTTTAGAAGGATACTTACCGGAAAACGAAATTACTTCACCACAGCAACACGACGAAGCTGTATCCAAACTCGAATTGGCAATTAAGGTAGCGACCACAACGTGTGTCCCACAAAAATTTACACCATCAGTAAACGCCCAATATCCGTTAGACATAAAAATCTTACATCAAAATAGGAACAGACTAAGACGAAAATGGCAACGATCGCGAAATCCTTTACATAGACAAGACTACCTTGATGCCAGAGAGGCCGTAATGGCCCGAACTAGGGAATTTGTATCAAATCAGTGGAATCAAACTCTCGCGAGCTTAAATCCGAACTCTAACTCTGTTTGGCGTATAGCTAAGTGCCTAACCAGAGCAAAAACAAACATACCACCACTCATACATGACAACACTGTCGCAGAAACTCCCCAGGCCAAAGCTGAGGTATTTGCTGCCACACTTGAGAAGGTCTTCACACCAAACCCGGCTGAGGGTCCAGTGAATCTGCAAGAGATTCAAAGCATAGAACAGGAAATACACGACACAGACTACACTGTCACACACAACAAAATGCGAAAGACTAATCCGGGAGAAATCGGCTGGATTATCAGGCACCTGAAAAACAGAAAGGCCCCGGGGCCCGATAAAATACCCAACATCGTTTTAAAAAATCTCCCACGTAGAGCTTTGCAGCTTCTAGCAAAGATTTTCAATTATACTCTAGACAGCGGCAGGTTCCCACCACAATGGAAGGTAGCAAACATAGTAATGATTGCAAAACCACATAAAAACTTATCTCACGCCTCCAGCTATAGGCCAATTAGCCTACTGAACGCCTTTGGTAAAGTACTGGAGAAAATAATTCTAAAGAGAATAAATTCCCATATTATAAAACACAATATTCTCATTTCTGAACAATTTGGCTTCAGATCCCAGCATTCTACAACACAGCAGCTTCTCCGCCTTACGGAAACCATATCCAAAGGTTACAATACTAACAAATCGACTGGCGCCATCTTCTTAGATATTGAACGCGCCTTTGATAAAGTATGGCATGCGGGCCTACTTTACAAGCTCAAATCATACAATTTCTCTGATTCGACACTTGCCCTCATTAAAGATTATATAAGCGAGCGTCGGTTCCGAGTAACTGTGGAGGATGCTTCCTCCTCTCTAAAGCCTATTAAGGCAGGAGTCCCACAAGGAAGTTTGCTAGGACCGACCCTCTTTAATTTGTACGTTAACGATATGCCAGAACTTACTCGCACTGAAAAATACATATACGCCGACGACACGGCACTGGTAACTCAGTCCACTCAACCGCGGATAATACACCTGCGGCTACAGAATGCCCTGAATGATCTTGAACCATGGTTTCGAAAATGGAGAATAACAGTAAACTCCAGAAAGTGCCAATCAATTATTTTCACAAAAAGAATCCAACATAGACATCCCAGGCACAGACAGCCACCTCTCGTGTATCATGGCGAAAGAATCGAATGGAAAGACCAAATTACCTACTTAGGGGTCACCATGGATCAAGGTCTCACATGGAAAAAACACATTCAAAATATCAGGGCCAAAGCAAATGGGCAATTGAACAGACTCTACCCTTTGATTAATTTAAATAACCAACTGCAACTCAATATGGGTCTTACGCTATACAAAACACTAATCAGGCCAATATTGACGTACGCAGCCCCTGTCTGGGGATACGCTGCGAAAACGCATATAAACAGACTGCAGACACTGCAAAACAGAATAATACGAATTATTGCAAAGGTTCCTATAGTAGCTCCAGCCTATTGGCTGCACGAAGAACTGAAGCTCCACTCGATCGAACAATTTATTAAACTACTCAGTTATAACCTATATGACAGAAAGGCAAAAAACAAAAACCCTCTAATTCGCGACTTAGGCGCATACGGTACACAACACGACGTACACAAAAGACCGCTCTCATTGTTTGACAGAACTCTTGGCCTGGGGGAACCAGAAATAAACATTCAAGATTACCTGAACAACTTAGTACCACCTTAATCAGAAGCCATGGCTTAGCAAAAACACTACTGACAGACCAGTGGCCCTGGAAGTCCCTGCTAAGGGTCGTTCTGGGGTCCAGTGAAAATGACCAAAGCATCCCACATGGACATGAGAAGACTACTCAATTGTATATGTATAAACAAAACAATAATCTAGCAAGATTAGCTCACATGACGTGGACCATACTCAATCTTGAGCATATGTCCAAAATATTTGGTTGTTATTTAGTTAACTTACATTAAATATATCCATTTTCACATTGAATGCATGTAAACCAATACCTAACAAATTGACGCCAGACTCAGCGCCGCTCTGGGCCTGATATCTTAAAAAACTTATTCTTAAGCACTAACAATTAATGACACCGTCCTTATGTTTCAGGACCTCACAGATATCTTGTAAGACGATGCCTCCGTCGAGGCACAACAATACTACGTAAACCAATTCCACATCTGAATTCCCAAGGGCGCAAGTAGGACCTTGGTCATGCTTGTGTCCTGGCGCCATCCTCACCCGGCCTAGGCTTTGCCTGGCCGTAATATCCTCTCCCAGAATCCGCAGGTGCAATAGCGGTACTGCTGCACTTCCTCTCCCGAATTCTCACCGGTGGAGGTTTTTTAGTGGGTAGGGCTGACGGATCTCTCTCCGTCAGAGGAGTCCCACACTCCGATCCCGGGACTAGTGCGTAAATGCATTTTTCCTCCACTCGAAAAAAAAAAAGAATATTTCAATGCTTTCTCTAATCATTCTTTGTCTATAGCTATTACATTTAGCTATTAATTTAACTTGATCGAAATCTATATGGTGTCCTATGTTTATGGCGTGTTCTGTGAGTGCTGATTTTTGGGATTGATTTAATTTTTGACTTCTTATGTGTTCTTGTCGTCTGACCTTCACTGACCTGCCCGTTTGTCCCACATATGATGCACCACAATCACAGTCAATTTTATAAATCCCTGCATTATTCAGAGGGTCTTGTTTATCTTTAACCGGTCGCATGAATGATCTTAGTTTTCTGATGGATTGATATCTAGTTTGGATGTTGTGTTTCTTAAGTAGTTTTGATATTGATATTTTCTCGGATGTTCCTTTTAGGCAGCCATGCTGTGGTCTTGATTTTGGCTTCTTTTTTGTTTTGTTCTTCTTTTGTAGGTGTTTTATATAGCTTTTTGGATATCCATTGGCTTCCAAAACTTGTTTTAAATGGTTTAATTCATCAGGTAGTTTCTCTGGATCACATATACGGTTGGCCCTGTGTAAGAGTGTGTTGGCTACTGCTCGTTTAATGGATGGCGGATGATGAGATGTGACGTCTAGGTATCTGTCTGCGTGTGTTGGTTTTCGGTATACTGAGAACTTCAGTTTCGTTCCCTCTCTTTCTACTAACACGTCCAGGAAGAGTAGTTTGCCGCTTTCTTCCAGTTTCAACCATTTTACCAGCCGACAAAGGAAATGCCACGGTAATCATAAATGCAGCCGACTACGAAAAGAAGATGCACGAGTTGCTACAAGAGGATACTTACAAACCTATATAGAAGAATCCCACGACAAAAGTTGAAAGAACAACAGCACGGCTTATCAAGGAATCGTCAATTCCAAAAGAATGCCAAAAAGATTTAATTCCCCACGACTCACTCACTCCGGCTATATACGGCCTACCAAAAATTCATAAGAACGGAGTACCTCTTAGACCAATAGTCAGCGCCATCAAGTCCCCAACGCGCGCATTGGCAGATTTGCTAGCTAAAGGTCTCCAAAAGCTAACCGGACAGACCTCTTCTTTCGTACGTGACTCATGTCACCTGGTAGAGACACTGAGAAAAGTCACCCTTGAACCACATCACCTACTTATTAGCTTCGACATACAATAGCTTTTCACTAAGATACCAATCAAGGATGCTCTTGTTATAATCCAAGAAAAGATAGAACTCCACCAGTTGCCAGTAGATTGAACGGATCTATTACGACACTGCCTTGAAAATAACTTCTTTAGCTTCAGAGACAAAATATACCAACAAACAGAACGCACTGCCATGGGTTCGCCGTTATCACCAGTAGTAGCCAACCTCTTCCTTGAAACCTTCGAAACCTCTGCAATCGACACAGCAGACTTAAAACCCGCCTTCTGGCACAGATACGTTGACGATACGTTTGTAATCTGGCCACATGGAAGAGACAAGATCTTGGATTTTCTGAACCACTTGAATAGCTTGCATCCTGACATCCAGTTCACCATGGAACTGGGATAAAACGGCAAACTACCCTTCCTGGACGTGTTAGTAGAAAGAGAGGGAACGAAACAAGTTCTCAGTATACCGAAAACCAACACAAACAGACAGATACCTAGACGCCACATCTCATCATCCGCCATCCATTAAACGAGCGGTAGCCAACACACTCTTACACAGGGCCAACCGTATATGTGATCCAGAGAAACTACCTGATGAGTTAAACCATTTAAAACAACTTTTGGAAGCCAATGGATATCCAAAAAGCTATATAAAATACCTAAAAAGAAGAACAAAACCACAAAATAAACCAAAACCAAGACCACAGCACGGCTGCCTTATCTAAAAGGAATATCCGAGAAAATATCAAAACTACTTAAGAAACATTAACATCCAATCTAGATATCAATCCACCAAAAAACTAAGATCATTCATGCGACCGGTTAAAGATAAACAAGACCCTCTGAATAGTGCAGGGATTTATAAAATTGACTGTGACTGTGGTGCATCATATGTGGGACAAACGGGCAGGTCAGTGAAGGTCAGACGACAAGAACACATAAGAAGTCAAAAATTAAATCAGCCCCAAAAATCAGCACTCACAGAACACGCCATAAACATAGGACACCATATAGATTTTGATCAAGTTAAATTAATAGCTAAATGTAATAGCTGTAGACAAAGAATGATTAGAGAAAGCATTGAAATATTCAAAACACATAATAGTTTAAATAGAGACAACGACAGACCTCTGCACACTGGCAGACACTCATAAGTGCATGCGGATTGGACACAGCATCAGCCAATAGGAGTAAGTGGGCGGGCCGACCGCCAGAACCTCCGAGGGATAAATAAGCGCGCATCGCCTCCACCGGCACAGTACGTCACCCTCCTGAGGATGCGGAGAGACTCCCTACCATCCGACCTAGCGAAGTCCAAGGCGCACTCCAGCGTCTCAAACCAAAGAAGGCGGCGGGGCCGGACGGGCTGACTCCCCTAATGCTCCGCCATCTTCCCTTCAATGCGGTTCTCTTCCTGACTAGGATTTTCAATATGTGCCTCGCCCTTGGGTACTTTCCACGAGAGTGGAGAGAGGCCCGGGTGATTTGCATATTGAAACCTGGGAAGAATCCGGTACACCCTTCCAGCTACCGATCCATTAGCGTCCTTTCCACCCTCTCGAAAGTTCTCGAGAGGCTAATTCTTGCCCGCTTGTCCGCAATATTGGTAGACATTCAAGCCATTCCTGACCACCAGTTTGGTTTTCGTCCTGGGCACTCGACAGTTCAGCAGTCCAGGAAGGCGCCTTCACGGCCGCAGTTTCGCTGGATGTCGAGAAGGCCTTCTCTACAACATGGCATGCCGGACTCCTATACAAAATTATCCATCTGGGTCTCCCA
Source organism: Mantis religiosa (assembly GCA_030765055.1). NCBI lineage: Eukaryota > Metazoa > Arthropoda > Insecta > Mantodea > Mantidae > Mantis > Mantis religiosa. The sequence goes on from CM060956.1 coordinate 165,558,898, forward strand.
ACACAAATGATCAACATTCTACACAGCTTCTTGCGACATCGCTCATTTAAAGTCTCAGTCGCGGTGAAAACATCAACACTAAGGCCAGTGAGAGGCGGAGTCCCAGAAGGCTCTGTGCTATCCCCCACCCTCTTCAACGTTTTTATGGCAGATTTCCCCACAGAACCACGAGTCGTAATGGCACAATACGCTGACGACGTGTTTCTGTTCTGCAAGGACAAACACATCCTAAGAGCCCTCAACCCCATTCAAAGACATCTCCGCCTAACACAACAGTGGTGCCGGCGTTGGCGGATGTCCGTAAATCCGGACAAAAGCCACGCCATTCTTTTTACAAAGCGCCACACCCCCGCAGACTGCCCCAACTTCAGCTACCGAGGTCGAAGGATAGAGTGGTCTAACTCTGTCCAGTACCTAGGAGTAAACTTGGACAGAGGTCTAACTTTTCGCCGTCACATCAGGGACCTTTCGGCGAAGGTACAGGGAGCAATTGCTTCCCTGAACCCAATGCTGGGGTCGACCTCGATGCCAGTCCGCATGAAGTTGTACCTCTTCCGAGCGCGGTAATCCCGGTGATGCTATATGCCTGCGAGATCTGGGGCATGGCCGCAGACAGCTGGATAGCATGGCTTCAACGTGCACAGAATAGAGGACTGCGGTCTATCTATTCTGTGGGACGTTATTTCCCTACCAGGTTGCTCCACGAAGCATCGGGTCTTCCATACGTGGAGGATGAAATTAGGCACCGGGCTTCAAAATTGTACGCAAGTTTACCATCACACAGAAGCGCCCTTGTCAGATCATTGGGAAATTATGACCCCACTAGACGCCGATCTAGACTGCATCGGGTCCCCCGTATGGCATGCGGGCACCCTAGATAACCCAGGAGCTAACCCTATCAGGAGCTAAAGCTGAGCTCCTCATAATTCTTCCAAGCTGTTTGGCATCTAAATTTCTCCCCAACTAAAATTTTAAACAAATACAAAAATTGGGTGCTAAGTACTGCATCCTCCCCTTCAACCCGAAGGTACTTTGGTAGCCTCTAAATTAACTCCCAATCAAAAAACCTACATCACCTTCATCCTACATGTTTCAATATTAATCCTACCTGCGGTAAAACCCTAACGGGTGGGCACGCAGCAAAAACCATCTGGCTGTATACAGCCAGCCAGCACGATCGAGGTACACGAGGTACCGGCACAGTTGCTACGGAGCTGTAAGAGTAGAAGTCCTGAAGAAGCCCCACATAGTTGGGATGAAACGTCGACCAGAGGAACATCAAAGACGCGGTCCTACCCGGAAGACCCAGTTACAATTAATTTTACTCTGCCTTGATAACTAGCATATTTTGTTCAACCAGCAAAAATATGAAGCAATGATCTTTACAATATACTGACCGGACTATCCTCCAACAGTAACACTCCCAATGAAACCTATACCATGGAAAACTGAGACTGAAACAGTTAAATAGCTCGGCGTACTTATGGATCGACGACTCACATGGAAACCACACATAAGTAACAAACTCAAACTAGCTCAAGCAAGACTGGCTAAGCTCTACCCTCTTCTCAACAAAAGATCTTCACTTAAATTAAAAAATTGCACACTACTCTACACGACTTTATTAAGACCACTCCTACTATATGCCTGCCCACTCAGAAATCAAACATATTCAGACATTTCAAAACAAAGTATTACGAATCTCAACAAATGCACCATGGTTTGTCAGAAATAGTCAACTACATAGAGAAACTGTAATCAGCACCATTCAACAGTCAATTTTTTCACAAGCCGAAAACTTCTACAGCAACCTAAAACACGTCTCAGGAGCCATTCACTATTCCCTTAGCAGGAAATCCAGCTTTCCAATCCACATCAGAAGTCATCTACCACTGGATCAGCTCTCACAAGATGTTCTGTAATACTTCATTCATTCATTCATTCATTCTTTATTCATCCTTTTAAAACATATACATGTTTTTGGACACGTCATGGTTATAAAGTATATGTACAAAACAAAGAAATAAAATGGTACAAGTTATTTACTATAGTACATCAATAATCATACATTATTATTTGCACATTTACTGTATTTACAATTCTTTGTTTAAAAATTCATTTATTAAGTAGAAACATCCATTTATACAATATTGTTTAAGTTCCTTTTTGAAATTGTTATGGTTTTAGGCGCTTTTTAGGTATGGTGGAAGTTTATTGTAAAGTTCACATGCTGATGCTATTGGTTTAGTTTTATATAATTCTAATGAATGCATTTGTGGGGGATTAAAATAATGTACCTACTTATGGGGACCCAATGGGTCCTTCCTCATTTCATTGTTATTCATTGTATCATGTATGTAAATAATGTCTATTATCAATGATCTGTAGAGTGCACATGCGCTGATCGATGAATATACGAGTTAACAATATTTTAGAAAATAGATAGGTTTCTTCGTCGTGGTGTCCAGCGAATTTTGTTCAAGTGCCTCCATATAAAAGTTTGCCACTTCTGGCGATAGCCAATCCCTCATTTGCTCGTATTATTCCCCTGTATAGGTGAAGTATGTTGATGTTTGTACATGCTTGAACATTTGTATCATTCCCGTCACTTGGTTTTCTAACAACTGTAGTGTTTCGTTGAGGGGGACTGTAGTGAATACTCACTCCACGTCCAAGCTTACTAGTAGATCATTTGAGTCCAGTCGTATTGTGCCCAGTTTTTGAACGAAATCCGTGGAATTCTTTACATGGTGGATGTAAGTCCCAATGTTGGCCAGGTATTTTGCCAGATCTTAGATTGGGGATGCTGACTGTGGGTCTTAGAAGTATAACAATGACTTAATATCCTCTGCTGGCAACCCCAAACTCCTTAAAAGCCTTTCAGTACTTCTTAAAATCCGCTGTGTCGGGTCCTTGGCATCATTTCCAAGCTTTATCAGTGACGTCAAGTTCCCTGAAGCATTTTCTTCATACAAGAACAAGTCGCAACTATAAGGGTTGTAAATGGGGGCGTAGCTGGTTGGGAGAACCAACATTTTAGAGATAACTCAAGTGTATTTGGAGGGTCTATTTATTAGATGTTACTATTGTTTTAACATCTTTAAGATTCACAATAGCAAATTAGCAATAAATTGCAATATAGTTCCCTTAATGGGTTCTTTCCTTGGAGACGTGTTGAGGGCTGCGTGCTGGCGACGATTGTGACCACCCTCTTACAGGGGTATGTGGTTTATTATGTAGGTAACTATCGCCAGCATGGTACAAGGCTTAGGTTACACCAGCCAATAAGCATCACATATTCACATTCTGGCTGACGTCAGAGAGCAGTTCAACGCCGTGCACATCCGCACATAAGCAACAGGAAACTGAGGTCATGGGAAGTGGTAACTCACATTGTTCCTGTTACATAATAAAAAGGAGAATTTATACACGGTGTTCATTTTTAACTGTAATTTTACTGCGCAAAATTTGACGTCATCAATAGCATCGCTGAGTGAGCGAGTTTATATACGATTCCTGACAGCAGATTTGAGGCTTCCCTCTACCGGCAGTTAAATATATTAGAGAGGTACAGTCAGTGTAAAAAGTGTTCGTATACCTATATTGTTTTGCATTAAAATATGCATCAAACAAACAGCACAGGTTTTAAGAAATATGTAACATACAAGGCAGTAATACATAACACTTATTTGCACAAGTACAGAAACAGAGCTGCAATGTGATGTGTATAATTGTAAAAATTAAATAAAATGCACAAAAAGACGTCTAAAATAGGCACAAAAAGTGATCGTACACTTGCGGTAGTGCTTCGAGAACTTAAGCTCAAAGGCTTATGAAGCCAACATTCACCTGAAAGCTTACCTGTGGATAGCAGTGATATGAAACAGAGCTGGTTCAGACATCAGTTAACAGCGAACAAACACATAGGAACGTCAAAATGGGGAGCAAGTGCAGGGAAACCAACGAAGAATCAAGAAAATGTATTATTAAACTCCATGATCAATGAAAATCGCTACAAGACATATGTCATCTTGTTGACAGACCTAGCTCCACCGTACAGACAATAATAGATACTAGTCGGCCAAGATATGAATGCACTTGAAGGAGGGCAGCACTGTTTTATTTACTACATGAAGCTTAGGGAACCGTGCGGAGCGAGGGAAAGGGGATACTGGGAATGTACAGTCACACAATTAAAACAGTACTCACCTGCTGATGTCTTCACGTTAGTTCTCGGAAGCAGCAACTCTGGGAATGTTTGTTTCAGGTCCTTCATCTGCTGTATCGGTGTCACTGTTCCCTTCATCAGCTGTATCAGTGTCACTGCGTCCTTTTACTTCAATATTCATATTCTCAAAATAGCATTCATCACATTTTCAATCTTTATCATCATCGCTGCTCTCTAGACCCACGTTTATAATTATATCTTCAATTGTTTTCTCCATTAACACATCTCGGCGCTTAACATTTTGCTCAATTCTTTTCACTTGTCTGCATGCTGCTATCCAACCATTTTGTGTAATTTGAGCTATGCAGCTTGTTCTCATAGCTTTCAGATTACTCAAAGTAATCGATGATACTTCTTTTTGGAATTTTTGTTTAATTCCAGATAGCTCTATATGGATAAGGTCACGGTGCTACGGAGGAAGACGTAAGACTGTAAAATCACTTTGTTCCATTATTCAGTCAAGTCAGTAAGCAGGCCTTTTAAATTAATTTTCACTATCTCTGAAAGCTAATCCTTTTGTCATTTGCGGATCATGTTTAATTTTCTTTTGTGTTGGCCAATGAATAACCTGTGCCTTTCGAGATGAAGTGTTAGGGGCTTCATTTTCCTGTACGGTATGGCAAAACAATTCTTTCAGGTGGCATATTTGATATTAATTTCTCTTCTACCTACTTGTTATAATTTTGACAGTTAATTTCATCATGGTTATCTGCTGATTTAGATTTTGAATCGTAAACCAATTGAGTTTCCTCAATAAATCCAATGGATCCCCCTTATGTACAAATTGCTCTTTGACCAGCACTAGTATTAGTCAAAACACCTGGTACTTCCTCATATTGCCAGCACTTCTCGACGGTTTAGTGAGTATTGACTCAAGTCTCGTCCGTATAAACTACTGGTTTACGTGGCCCTTTTTCATTTTCAATAACAGCCCTTAAGTACTCTGCAAGTTTTGATACAGTTTGTGGTTTCTCCATTAGCACATATCGTATGTTTTTGCATTTCTTAAATTGAAATCCCATTTCCCTCAATATTTTTCTAAATGCTTTTTTGCCACCCTGAAAGTTTATTTATTATTTAGCAAAGTTCAGGAGTTTCCTCAAAGTAAGAATTTCCTTTTTCTGTTCGTAATACTCCAGAAGTTTTCTACGCACAACGCACTTATCAAACTCATCAAGAGATACGGTTGTGCGTGCTTTGCGATTGTTCCTCGAAGTTGTAACCATAGCCCCAGTTGATAAAGCATTTACGTTCATGACGGTTCTCCTAGACATTCCCACTATTTTTACTGTCCTAACTGCTGCTTTTTCAAGGGGTACGGTGCTTTTCTTGTCTTCAACTTTGTTATTGCATCCGTAATTAAAGTTTTCACAGGCACACGCCAATTTTATCGTAACGAGCAGTGCAAGTGTCACTATACTATTCGAATTTTAACTGCACAAGAAACGGTTCGAAGCAGCACCGCGTTGAACTACTCTACTTCTGCACGCCACATTGGAAGTATCTCGGTATTGTTGATGTTTGCGTTATCCGCACTGTAGCTGCGGTACTCCGCCCCCTTGTGACGCAACTGTTTAGTATCGCTTCTCGCCGAGTGCACTCATATCGTGGACGACTAGTACGTTTTGTGTTTTAAAAAAAGTGCAAAACAGGTCAAGAATAGGAAGACCAAAGTTGACCAGAACAAGTTAAAAGAGTTATCCTGAGTGAAATAACGAAGGATTCAAAAATCAATGCTATGAAGTTGGCTGCGGATCTGGGACGAAGTGGTTATAACGTTTCGGCCAGCATCATTGGCAATATTTATCGAGAAGCTGGATATCATGGCTGAGTATCCCGGAAAAAGTTCTGAGTGAGTAACAAAAATCAAATAAAATGATTGAATTTCGCGAAAGAGCACCGAAATAAAGGAACAGACTTCTGGTATAGAGTGATATTTTCTGATTGGTCACTTGAATATGTTTGTGTCCGATGGAAGACGCACGGTATGGCGCAACAAAAATACAGAGCTGCATCCCAAACATCTAATCCTTGTTTCACATAAGTTTGTCACGTGACCTAGTCCCCTTTCATTGGCTGCTATTGTAGTATAGACTGTTGTGCGGTAAAAATTAGTTCGTTATTTAACATGGTGAGTAGTATAGAATTGAGAGAATCAGCACAGTGTAGATAAGATGCTGAACTCTCCTCTGTGTTAATATATGAGTGATGTAGAATGCTCATTGATTTAGAACTCTCCTATATGAAAATCGAGGTTTAAAAGAAGGGGAGTGTTGGCGTAGTGCCGTTCTCCCCTGTGCAGTGAGATGTGTTTGAGGGTTGGGGTGATGATGATGATGATTGTGTGTGTGTGTGTGTGTGTGTGTGTGTGTGATGTGTGATGGGTGGGGTGGGTAACGGGGGTTCCGGGGATGTGTAGTATAGAATTGAGAGAATCAGCACAGTGTAGATAAGATGCTGAACTCTCCTCTGTGTTAATATATGAGTGATGTAGAATGCTCATTGATTTAGAACTCTCCTATATGAAAATCGAGGTTTAAAAGAAGGGGAGTGTTGGCGTAGTGCCGTTCTCCCCTGTGCAGTGAGATGTGTTTGAGGGTTGGGGTGATGATGATGATGATGATGATGATGATGATTGTGTGTATGTGTGTGTGATGTGTGATGGGTGGGGTGGGTAACGGGGGTTCCGGGGATGTTTGAATTAAATGTGAATTCTTTTCGATGTGTGTGTGTGCTTGAACTCTCATGTATGAACATCGAGTCTAGGGTTCGATATTGTGATGGGGTGGGGTGGGTAACGGGGGTTCCGGGGATGTTTGAATTAAATGTATTGATAGTAATTCTTCGATGTCTGTGCTTGAACTCTCATGTATGAATATCGAGTCTAGGGTTTGATATCTATTACGTTCAGTGCTTCGATGTCTGTGCTTAAACTCTCATGTATGAATATCGAGTGTAGGGTTTGATATCTATTACGTTTAGTGTATGATATATGATGCAGTATCGTTAATGTTTAGATAAAAGAATATCGAGAGAATGATTAGGTATGTGTACTGGGAGAGATTTATGAAAATAAATGTAATAAGACATTCTGGTAAGGGGTGTTCCCTATGCAGAATCTCTCCTTGAGCTACGTATCCAAGAGCGATGTAAAGGTTAAGAAAAGGTTAAATTCCATTCCCACATCGAGGTACGAGAAAATATAAATCTATTCCACATTGAAGTATAAGAATGGAAATGTAAATCTATGTGAGAGGGTCGCATGACAAAGAAATGTCCCCTCTAAGCATGATAAAAGTGGTACATAGCAAATGCAAATAAAATAAAAGCACTACCCATCTCTTTAAGAATGATAAAAAAAAATATTGAGAGAAAAGTATAAGAATGCAAATGTAAATCTGTTTGAAAGGGTTTTCATGATAAAGGAGCGCTCCCTCTAAGCACGATAACCTAAAAAGAATATTCCCTCTAAGCATGATAAAAGTGGAACATAACATCGAAAATAAAATAAAAGCACTAACCATCTATTTAAAAATGATTAAGATAACGAGAGAAAAGTATCTCATCTTTAAGTATATATGAGTAATACAAAACTGATCAATCAATACGATAATATATATACACAAGTAGGGATCTATAGTGTAGATATCCTAACTATCCATGGCAAGATATCACCCTCCATATAAAAAAAATTGTCTAGAAAATCTCCCCTCAGTATTACGAATACTCCACTGAACTACATCCCTCTTGGTATGTGGATCAGAGAAAAAAAAGAGTTAATCTCTCCAGACTGGTGACAGGGGTGGTCAAAACATTCTTATTGCTGTAGCGAAGTCTAATTTTGTCAAATAACGTTAGGAAAAAAGAATATATTTTAAAATTAAACGAATGAATCTATATATTTGTATGAATGATGAAACAATACTATGAATGTGTTAGTATACCAAATGTAAAAAAAAAATTAAATGTTCAGAAAAATATATTTTGTACAAGTATGTGTGTAAAGAAATGTGTAACTATATCCCCCCCTCCAAGATGTAGGGAACGAATCACAGTTAGTGTGCGCACGCAACATGGTGTTTGGGAAGGAGAGATACGGTTGGAGGGGGTGTAAAAAAATTAAGAACCTATATAAAGTTTAAACTATGATAATAAAGTTACTAGTATTACCTTTGAACTTATAACGTAGTCACAACTACTTTAAACACATAGCGTAATATGTAGACAGTAACACCTCTCCCGGACGGAGGGGGGGGGGCGGAGCATCTGTTAATAAATACCGCGGCACGGATGAGTGAGGAGGCAGTCGATTCTCTGGAAATATGGATCCTACAGGTAAGATAGAAAAGTTGTATATTGTAATTCATTTTTTATCTCTGTTTACGAAGAATGTTGAAGTAATACTGATTCGTGTGTGCTTATATGTTTGTTTCATATCATGAGATGCTCCATCTAAATCAACTAGCTGAAGGTGGAACACATCTTCCCACAAAGAAACTACGTGAATTAGATCAGTCCGTTCAACACATCATTCGATCCGTCAAAACCGTGAAGACCAGATATGGTGAACGGGTCGTCGTCGAAACATCAGATTTCCAAGTCTTCCTCCCGGAGAGATTCAAACACATGACCGCAGCGCAGAAAGATCTACTAAATCGTGGTGACTGCATACTCCAATACCATGGCGAGGAAACACTAGAAAGTGGTTTCAAACGACATAAATTGGCTTTTTTAAGCAGCCCGTAATGTCGTCAAAAGGTGAGTACAATTATTGAATAAAATTTCATAAAAAAAGTGATAATGTAGTTACTTGCATGTAAATGTGAAATCGTACATGTTGTATTAGAACTTAAAGTGTTAATTATCGCACGTCATGTAGTATTAGTAATTGAATGTAGTTACTTGCATGTAAATGTGAAATCGTACATGTTGTATTAGAACTTAAAGTGTTAATTATCGCACGTCATGTAGTATTAGTAATTGAGAGTGAACGTTGTAGGGTTAATTTTCATGTGTAATAATTACGTACATGTGATTATCGTAGTTCAGTTACGTTATTTCACATGCATGTTAGTTACGTTTGTTTGTTACACGTAAAAGTAACGTTGTAGGTGAAAAAAGAACGTTAATTTATATGTGTAAAACGTACATGTGAATATCGTAGTTCAGTTACGGTATTTTACATGTATATGGTTTACGTTATGTGTTTTATCATTTATGTAAGGGAGAGAGCATTACGTAAAACAGTTACATACTATCTGAATATTGTAGTTACGTGATGATAGCAATAATTGTAAAATACATAATCATTATGTAACTATTTTCATATGTAAAAGTTACATGCATGTTACGTTCTACGTAAAGTATAGAGTTTACGTAAAATTGAGATTCATACATGTAAAAGTTATTAACATGTATGTTATTTCTGTTACCACCTTACATACATGTAAATCAATGTTCCCGTATGTAAAGTTAATCGAATGTTGTAATTGCTTTTTCAGAAACGGCGACAAGATGCTCCGATACTGCCACTGGACAACCCTCGATTCAGCAAGATGAAACCCGTTCGAACGTGACCCAGGCTGAACGATTACGATGTATTCACAGTGAGTCTGCTTTCAAAAACCGATTATCTACCGACGAAATTCACAACTGTGTTAATATACTTGACCCCGTCATATTCTTAGCAGAATGCAAACCTTTAATTTTGAATGAAATTGATAAGGGCTTAAACATGTATAAATCAGGTCTTAAGATAGGATCCTGTTTATCCTGTCAATATGTCATAATATTACAAGAGAGCGATAATATTCATACATTTAACTTTAACAGTAAACTTGAGGTGATATTGCAATCTACAGATAAATCTATATGGTATGAAGAGAAGATTGTACAACCTATACTAGATCATATGGATAATTTTGAATCGCGTACCAGTTCAAAAGCTTTATACAGTATTGAGAAATTAACAATATATGTGACACAATACGATTCATTGAATGCAGGGATGTATACTGAATTACCCGACTTTATAAAATCGAAGAGAGCTGTTATTAACATTCGTAATACTGATAAATATTGCTTTGCATACTGTCTGTTAGCATCCAAATACCCAGTAGAACGTAACAAGAATCGACCCACGTCCTATAAAAGATATGATTTTCTTAACGAATTTAACTTTGAGAATATAACATTCCCCGTATCATTGAAAGATGTAGAAAAATTCGAGAATCAAAATTCAAATATTTCAATAACGATATACGGTGTTGAAAATAAATCGATTATTCTCTTATATCAACCAAGAGAGATAAAATCACATCATGTTAATCTTTTAATGTATAAAAGACATTATTGTCTGATAACAGACTTATCACGTTTGCTAGGAAAGCAGCTAACTAAACATAATGGGCGAAAATGGTTATGTAACAATTGTAACTTGTATTTCACATCAGAATCACGTTTAAATAGCCATAAAAAGCGGTGTATGATGAATCAAATTATCAGAATGCCCGAGGCTGGTAAAACTGATCTCGTTGAATAAGTTCCATTCGTGGTTTATGCAGACATAGAATGTATCTTACGTAAGGTAGATTCGTGTCAAGATGTATCGAGTAAAAGTTGGACACGTACCAGTCATAAACATGAAGCGTATGCAATTGCATTACATTTGGTCTGTAGTTATGATAAAAATTTAACACGTTTCAAATCATTTGAAGGTCCATATGCAATTGAAAATTTTCTTAAAGAATTAACGTTAATTGCAAATCAGGTCATTAATATATATGCTAATAAAATTGAAATAAGTATGAGAGATGTGGATGAGCTAGAATATCAAAATGCAACACGATGTCACATATGCAAACGTGAATTTCTTAACTCGTGTATAAAGGTTCGTGATCATTGTCATTTGACTGGAAGTTACGTTGGCCCAGCTCATAAGCACTGCAATTTAAATAGGAAAATGCCAGGATTCATACCAATATTCTTTCATTGCTTGTCAAAATACGATGCTCATTTCATAGTAAAGAAACTAGGTTACGATACGGAACCTATCAACTGTATTGCACAAACTTCTGAAAATTACTTATCCTTTAGCAAAAGATATACAAATTCGAATGGAATGAGTATATATCTAAGATTTCTGGATAGCTATCGTTTTTTGGATTCAAAACTTAGTAACCTTTCGGATATGTTAGAAGCAGATGATTTTCATTATACCAATAATATGTACACGAATCCTTTGCATAGACAACTGATGAAACGCAAAGGTGTCTTCCCGTACACGTATGTGGATTCTATAGAAAAATTATACGAGAATAGTCTACCATCCAAACATCAGTTTGATCATGTAAGCGATGAGGATTATAGTCATGCTAGAACGGTATGGAATGAATTCAATGTTAAAAATCTGGGTGAATATTTAAATATATATCTTAAGTGCGATACATTAATACTAACGGACGTGTTTGAACGCTTCCGTGAATTAAGTATCGGTTTGTACGGACTCGACCCGTGTCAGTATTACACACTTCCCGGGTTAGCCTATGATGCAATGTTAAGAACGACTGGTGTACAGATTTCATTATTAACAGATAAGACTATGCTAGATTTCTTCGAAAAAGGAATACGAGGTGGAATTTGCACTGTGTCCAAACGGTATGCAAAGGCGAATAACAGATACATGACTAGCTATAATAACACTCAACCAACTAATTATTTAATGTACGTTGACTGCAATTCTTAATATGGATATACAATGGAAAATAATAGCTTACCATACACTGATATAAGGTGGCTAACTGATGCTGAAATTAAATCAATAGATTTTATGTCTATTACAAGTGATTCTGACGTGGGATATGTGTTGGAAGTAGACTTTAAATATCCACAGGAACTTCATGATATACAAAATGATTTGCCATTATGCCCTTTGAATGAAATCGCGCCAGGTGATAAGTATACAAAATTGTTAACAACATTGAATGATAAAAATAAATACGTATTACATTATCTCAATTTTCAACAATGTGTTAAACTTGGTTTGATTCCATCGCGTATACATAGAGTAATAGGTTATAAACAATCTAACTGGATAAATCCTTACATTGAACTCAACGCTCGTAAACGTATTGAAGATAAGACGAAATTTGGTCAAAATCTATGGAAGTTAATGAATAATTGTGTTTATGGAAAATTTATAGAGAATGTAAAACGTTATAATTCATTTCATTTAGCTACCAGCTGGAAACGAGCGCGTAAATTGTTAGCTCGACAGACATGTATAAGGTACGTGATTTTTTGATGAAAATTTAATAGGTATAGAATTGGTCAGAGATGAAATATTGATGAATAAGCCAATATACATAGGACAAGCAATCCTGGATCTATCCAAACATAAAATGTATGATTTTTATTATGAAATTCTGAAGAAAAAATTGAAAGATGTAACTTTAATCTATACGGACACGGATGCTTTTCTCTTTGAATCTAGCTGCGATATATATGAATTTATTAAAACCAATATACATTTATTCGATACATCGAATTATCCAATGGATAATGTGTATGGTATTCCGTTAGCAAATAAGAAAATTTCAGGATTATTCAAGGATGAGCTAGCCGGTAGAGTGATGACTGAATATGTAGGGTTGAAATCGAAATTATACTGTTATCGATATGATACTGAAGTGATTAAAAAATCAAAAGGTGTAACAAAAGATTCGATGAGATTCATAACCTTTGAACAATATCTCTCATGTATTACACATCCTGACACGATACATCGAAGCATGCAGACATGTTTCAGAAGTTATAAACATGATGTTCATACCATTGAATCTAATAAGATAGCTTTAAGTGGTATCGATACAAAACGATACATTCCCAATAATTCATTTTCAACATTAGCATGGGGACATTATGCTATAGAAAATTGTCAAGTGTAAGTTTCTTTTTCTTTTCTCAATAAAGCATAGATTCAACTGAGTTAAAAGGTATTACTAGGCCACGATAATAACATATTACTGTATTTCAAAAAATAAAAATAATTGAGTTTCAAGTATAATTGTAAAGTGTGTTACAACTGAGTTAAAAGGTATTACTAGGCACATGATAATAACATATTACTGTATTTCAAAAAACGAAATAATTGAGTTTCAAGTATAATTGTAAAGTGTGTTACTAATTACATGATAATAACATATTTACTTCATTTTAAAATATATTTACTAATTATATCAAAATGTTATTATCATATCTCCGTTAAGGGGTGAGGGGGGATTTATATATAATCAATGTGAACTAGCATGTACAAAGGCTCTTATTTCAGCTATAATCATGTATGATGTTTGTTTAACGTATATTACTAATTACTTCAAATTGTAATTATCATGTTTACGTTAAGGGTAGGTGAATTTATATATACTCAATGTGAACCAGCATGTACGTTATGTTAAAATCTCTACAATTAAATGTTAATTCAACTATAATCATGTATGATTTTTTTTAAAAAAAGTATAAAAATGTTATTATCATGTTTAAGTTAAGGAGATGTGAATTTATATATAATCAATGTGAACTAGCAGTTACAGAAGATATCAGGAATCAATGTGAACAAAAAAATAAAACACAATATATCATTAAAATTATATTTCTTTATTGAGTTGTGTGTTTTTTATTTATACAATGTCCACCTCATTAATCCATTCACGGGTAGGAAATCCTAACCATTTCACCAGAATCCTATCACCACGACGTCTGATGATCCTTTCAACTAAATACGTGTCTGGATATTGAGTTTTCTGTAATTCATAACCGTAGAATGCTCCTTCAATCAGTTTACCCTCCAGATCCTCGATGAGATAGGTCAATGGATGTGTCCTTTGCACTGTACGTATCCTAAAGACTTCAACACTCCAATTTGGTAGATAACCTTTCTCCATAACACCTTTATGCTTAGAAATCCTCACGTAGTCACCAACACGATGAAGTCTAGATCTTCGCTTCTCACGCAGACTTCTATCATATTTGTATACGCTGAGCAGGAGAGAATTATCACGAACTTCTACAGGCTTCATACGAATCGTTCGATGGTAAGTATTATTGTATGTATGAATAATTCTAGGTAGTATGTTTATCCATTGATATGAGCCTTGAACAATAAATTCCTTATGCAAATTCAGTTTGATCGTTCTTATTAAACGTTCCACTGCAGCAGCCTTAACGTGAGTGAATGTACTGTAATGATTAATATTATTACGATTCATTAGTTCGCGGAAATGTTTATTGTAAAACTCCCTTCCTTTATCAGATTGAACATTCTTCGGAAACGATTCCATTTCATTCAATATCTGCTCCATAGCAGTCGAAACGTTAATACCACTTTTATCACGTAATGGTCGTGCATAAGCCATCTTGGAATAAAAATTGCATGCAAGAAGAATATACTTATAATTCCTATTGTCTCTTGCATAATTAGACATGTCCATAAGATCTATTTGTACTAAATCGTTCATTCCTTTGCTTATGATCTTACGACGTAAAAATCGTCTTCTAGCTGGTGCATGTAACTCGGTTGCAATGCGACGTTTTATCATGCTATAATTTTTGATGTTTTAAGTTCTGTAATAATTTCTTCTATCTCGGGTGAGTGATTCAAATTACCTGCATCCCTCGACGCAACTAATAATCTTAATCTGTTTATTATTTCATTCGGATCGTTCCAGTAGATGTAATCTAAGTTTCTCTGCGGTACATGTTCTTTCCAACGTAAACCAAATCCAGTTCGATTACTAACAAGGTCACGAATGATATGACGATACTTGAACCCTCGATTTGCTCTTAAACGTCCATCTCTTGAATAACCGTGTCTGTAAACTTGAGTATTCTGTAAGATTTGCGAATACACGTCTAAATCATCATCTGTGTACGATGTCTTGCGAGGTAAACGTTTAAATAATAATTCATATAAGCCTGCTGTGGGTTCATACGTTTCTGTTCCTATCTGAACACCATCAGATTTAAACACAACTGTCTTGTTACCCAATTTATACTCATTATCCTCGTAACGTATGCCGTAAGTATTGTCCATGTCACTCGAACTGGCAGTTCGAACCTTGTGTAGATACTTTGACACGAGATCAGATCCGTTAGCATCATCTGTAGTTTCGTCGTCGTCGTTGTTGTCTTGGTGTGCTTTCGCTATTACTTTCAATGGTTCGGTTACAGGTTGAAGAACTTCAGACATGACTCGTTGCGTTTCGAATTTCATTCCTTTGAGAGAACGTAACTTTTCTCTTATTGCCCTACTGTGACGGGCAATGGATTCCTTAAGTCTTATAGCTTCAGCATCCATATCGAAATGAATGTATAATTAATCAGCTACTGCTAATTTATATGAAACTATCAGTTCTATACTTAATATATGACCATCTTTAGCACGTCCGACTGGCGCTGTAAACGATAGAATATCGCCAGTTTCAACTCTTACAGGATATCTTTCAACTAATCTTCCGTTTATTGCAAACAATGTATCATTTACAGCATGCGGATGTACCGATGATACGATGGAACACGAGAGTACACTTCCATTTCCAGGAACTTTATAGTATTCGAGTCCCGATGTTAACGTATACCTTAAAGAGGGACCTCGAAACGGACGTGTTTGCAATGAAATTATGAGTTGTGCTTTCAATTGTTGTAACATAGTGTTTACAACATTTCTCATTCGTGTTTTCATAGTATGAATATCATTATTTATAGTGATAAGTTTATTATCAAGTTCCGTTTGTCGTGCGGTTAGTTCTTTCACTTCTTTTTCTACAGCTGTAGTAATAGTCTCGCTAGCGGAGGTGATTGTTCTAGTTAACTGACTTTGTAATTCATTCTGTTTCCATGTAATAGTATCGTCAATGTTTGTTATAGTCTCAGTTAAACCCGTTTGCAATTCATTATGTTTCTGTATAAAGAAATGATTAACATAACTCATGGTGACTGCATCACTATCATCTATCGGGTCGGCTAAATCCTTCAATCTCTTCATTCGAAATGATAG
Source organism: Mantis religiosa (assembly GCA_030765055.1). Classification (NCBI taxonomy): domain Eukaryota; kingdom Metazoa; phylum Arthropoda; class Insecta; order Mantodea; family Mantidae; genus Mantis; species Mantis religiosa. The sequence goes on from CM060956.1 coordinate 165,575,178, forward strand.
AGTTTCATTAGAGTCGTGAATTGGAATCCTATCATATACATATTTTTTATTAGGAACGTCGTGTTCGTGAAGGGGGTCCAACAGCGTTTTCATTCTTATACCATCTATAATGACATTATTTTCGGAATCACGTTTAAATGCATATCTACTTAAGTACTCCATTAAATTGTTGTATTGGATGTCGAGCGATTTTTGTATGTGATCCCTAAGCATAGCTTCAAACTCGCCCATACGCTGATACGAGGTCTGCTCGCTGAAGATCTGCATTCGATTCTCGACGTCAGCCGTATGCGTATCCACATAACGTTTAGTCGATGCATCGTCACCTTCTTCAGGGTCGTGAATATTGCACAACCGCTTTCCCTTGAATCGATAGTTTCCCGATCCATCTCTAGTTATGATATATCGATTGAACACACCCCTAGAGGGTATGATTCTTCGGGATCCGAACCTGTCGATACTCATTGCTTAAGTGATGGATTATTCTATTTATTCATTCTGATAAAGCGATCAAAACCGTGACGGTAGCGTCCCTCGTTCAGTGGATATTCTGGTACTATAACAACAAAGGATCGTTCATCACTCTCTCATATATGTTTACACATATCCTTAAATTCATCATAGGACATATCGGTATTTACATAATCTTCGTATATATGTTTTAAATTGAGATTATCCTGTCTAAAGAATATAATCATATTTGCATTATCTCTAATTAAATGTTTAGGTACTTTAGCATATGATTGTGCTAAATATATAGCATCGACATTACGATGTCTACCCATACTGTAATATGAAGCTATCTTACCCTGTTTTTCATTTATCACATCATCAAATACGAATATCGAATTTTCTCTAGCATCCGACGTTTGAATTACTTTATCACCATCATCGAACGTAAATACACCTATATCGGGTATAGTTTTCAGTAACCTGAGTAAATATCGATATTTAGGTTGTTGCAACGATTTCGAGTATATGTAGAGGTTTTCGAATCTCAGACCGTTCTCGTGAATAAGCAGGTTGAGTAAAACGTTCGTTTTTCCAGCATTTGAACTGCCCAGTATGAGCGCTCTAACGTTACTCGGAAACAACGTACCGTGTCGTCCTTTGCGAATGTCATCCTCGAAATCTAACACCTGTATGGGTAGCGTACACTTTTGCTTTACTATCTCCATATCGCGACTAATACTTATAAAGCATAAGTTTTGTCTTTTATCTCGTTCGTGATAAGGGCAATCTATGTCTTTACTGGATTTAGCCAATCGTCATAGGAGTCGTATACTTATAAAGCGCACGTTTTGCCTTTTTATTTCATAGTGAGACATGCGCTCTACACGTGCACGCAAAGGTTCGGGAATTCTTACTTCCTTGATTAATTCATTACCATTTGAGGCACATTTATCGGGTTATCGTTTCTGCGGTCCCGGAACGAAACTACATAAACGCTTGCAGAGAGGTGACTTACCGGTGAACGGGTTAGATTCAGCGTGTCTCGATCACGATCGGGCTTGAGCAGAGAGTACTGATACAGAATATCGTCGTCTAGCCGATAAGGTGTTGGTAGAGAAAGCTTGGAGACGTGTAAAGTCTGCCGACGCTTCTTTGGGCGAACGACTTGCAGCTCGACTTGTGACTACACTTATGAAGGGTAAATTGGCAGCGGGCGCTGGCATGCGTAAACGTCGCAACTAGAGAGGTGGTTTCTTACCTTTGCTACCACTTTTAGCAGCTCTAGGTGCAGCAGGTGGTCTGGCTGGAGGTGCTGCTCAGATTGCTACGGCTGTCAATAAGAAACGTTCGGATGCAAAACAACTTGCGGAATTAACCCGTCACAACGAGCGCATGGAATCTTTGGCTCAGGGCAAAGGTCTTCGCCGTAAGAGACGTCGTAACGGTAGAGGATTATATCTTCGATCAAAAAACTCGGGGCGAGGCCTATATTTATCCCGGAAAAAGCCCTGAGTGCTAACGAGATCGATTCGTATGCACGACGTCTACACATTCCACATTTTAGAGGTGTCTACATGATCGATAAACTACCTCCACGTCCTCGATACTATGAGAGAATAGTAGTGAATCTGGATACATCAAATAACCCTGGTACACATTGGGTTGCTGTACGTAAGGATGGTGACGTTGCCTACTACTTTGACAGTTTCGGCGATCTGAGACCTCCGGAAGAGATAGCAACGTACCTTTCGGGTGTCAAGCTCCTATATAATACGACGAGATTTCAAGAATTCGATTCTGTGATTTGCGGTCACTTGTGCCTTCAGTTTCTCCTCGATGAGTTACACGATCACCGTGAGTGGTAGTGATACCAGCTTCTCTACATTTCTAAATCCACCGTTACATCTGGATCCTAACGGACATTACGAGATAGCTCTATTGAATTTTGAGACTTTTTACTCGATTCCGAATGTGGACGAGAGTAATAATCTATTCCATTACGTTCGCGATGGAAAAGTCAAACGTATAGTAATTCCACCGGGTACTTATGAATTGGATGATATCGCCAGATTGATCAAGGATGCTCTCGACATCGGTGACGACTTTATTCTACGTGCTAATAATAACACCATGAAATCAGAAATTCAATCTCCCTATATTATCGACTTTAGTCGTGAGAGATCTATTGCTTCTCTTCTCGGTTTCACCTCTAAACAGAGGGTACCGGCAAACGTGCTGACCGAGTCTAATGATTTGGTTAACATATTCAAGGTCAGCATCATACGTATCGAGTGTAGTCTTGCAACGGGATCTCTCATCAATGGTAAAAGTGGTCATTCTCTGTATGAATTTTTCCCATCGGTACCTCCAGGTTATCATATCTCGCAGGAACCATCAAGTCCTATATATTTACCAATCATCGATACGAATCTCATTGATCATCTCGACATTAGAGTGGTAGACCAGAACGGCGATAAGTTAGATTTCAGGAACGAAACCATCACTGTACGATTGCACATACGTCGTAATGGGTATAAGTTTTAAGAGACGATGCTATATTAAAAACATCTCTCGAGATTGACCTCTACTCGATCATCGACCCGCAAGCTAATCACATCGTCTAATCGAAAATTTCTCGCTAACTTAGGCTTCAAGGTTCTATGATGGATGTGTTGGACGTGACCGGGATTCCGACCTTTGATGATAAGATCAGTAAGGAGGAAGAAGACGTATTCCTACCGTACAATACGTCAGCTCTCGATGTGAACGATGAAATTAGAATTCCATGTCAAGCTGAAGATTTGTACACGCTTCCTAGTAGAAGTTATCTCTACATTGAGGGGACTCTCACTAAACCCGACGGCACCGTTGCCACATCGAAATTGAGTAACAATGCTATGGCATTCCTATTCGATGAGATTCGTCTGGATATGAATGGAACGACTATTGATAGAACTGGGAATCCGGGCATTTCATCAACGATGCGTAACTATGCTGCACTGAATGAACTGGAATCGAATCGTTTACTAAATGCTGGATGGATCTATCCTGGAGGTGTGGTAGACATCGTGAATACATCGAATGGTACCTTCAATGCTATCGTTCCTCTTTCGATGTTGCTGGGTTTCGCCGACGATCACAAGGAGGTCATACTTAATAGCAAGTTTGAACTTATTCTCATTAGATCTAAGGATTCTAATAATTGTATCATTGGAAACGATCCTACAACCATACAACTAACTAGACTCGAATGGAGGATGCCTGTACTTCGGCTTTCAGATTCTGAACGAGTTGATAAACTTAAACTCGTCAAATCGGATAAACCTCTACACGTCGCATTTCGAACCTTGGACCTTCACACTCAACCTGCTGTACCTCAAACTAAAGCGTTCACATGGAACATTGCAACCACGACTAAACTTGAAAAACCACGTTTCGTCATAGTCGGTGCACAAGTGGATAGATTGAATCATCTCGCTAAGGATGCTTCTCTATTTGATAATTGTAATATCACCAATCTGAAACTTTATCTCAACAGTGAATCTTACCCCTATCACGATATGAATTTGGATTTCGCCAATTCGAAATTTGCATCTCTGTATGATCAATATTCCAAATTTCAATCATCCTACTATGGAAAGGAGAATTACCCTCTTTTGAAAAGGAATGACTTTCTGAAATATGCACCGCTATTCGTCATCGATTGCTCTCATCAACCTGAGGATACTGTGACGGGGGCAGTGAATGTCAGATTGGAAGTTCAAGCATCGTCAAATTTTCCTGCACAAACTTCATTATTCTGTTTAATTATTCATGATAAATTATTCACTTATAAACCATTAACTCATGTTGTACAATCTATCATATAGGTGTAATAAATAAAACATTACAAATTCAAATTATCTTTTTATTGACTTTAACATACATCTCCAATATCCTCTTCCTTGCACTCCTGCTTTTTGCATCATATGAACATAATGATTTATGAATATCATACAACTGATATAAATTTCTTTCAATATATGGAATTAGTCTTTTAAGTCCATTGAATGCAGTACTATTCAGATTTATACTGCCCACATTTAAACATGTATTCACAAACGTTATTTCTTGCATCTTATTCATGCATAACATATTAAATGCATATATTATATTTTCACTGTACGGTGCACATGGATGCTTACCATCTTTCAGATACGTATCCAAAACACACAAATTTGACATTATTACCTCCCAATCCTCTTTTGTAATATACACAAACGTATCGTCATGTGTGGCTTTAATGTAAAGTGATGGGAGTTCATTGTATAATCCTATGTTCACACGAAAGTCAATGCTGATGGAGATGTCGTTATCGTTCATGCACACACTATTTACCATCACTCGCAACTTCCTCCTCTACTTCTTCTGCGAAGGGTGTGAAGGGTTCGAACATCATTATGATGAAACTGTCTTGATCGAACGTCTTCTTGGCTTTGACGATTCTCGGTTTGCAGTTCGTCTTCTTCTTTTTCTTGTCTCCTTTCTTACTGGATCTGCGGACATACACGAACTATGTCTCAACATCGTGAATATTTAATACACTTGTTAACGTAAAACTCTTATTATTTTATACTCACTTTTCTATGACTTCCTCCTCGGGTTTCGATGTACCGATATCCTTAAACGGACGATCATTGTACGGACCGCACACATCTTCACCTTGATCCTGTTCGGACTGACATGCCACATCTTCACTTTGGGCTTTACTGAAATAAACATATTTATCATTAGTTATCTAACACATAACAACACTTTCACGTTAACACACAATTATAATTCTACTTACGCGAGATACACTTTACAATTCTTTCCGCATTGAGCATAAGATGTGATCGAATCATGATGGGAAGGATTCTTGCAAATCACTTGATGCATCTTTCCATCACACGTTTCATCGTGATGCTCAACCCAATGCTTTTGCAAATCTTCGAAATTGCGTAGATTCTCCCAGAATCTGGTATCACTTTCAATGATAGGAGTTGTTGTTCCACTCATCTTGACGTTGCGATGTGAAGTGAGAATGCATTCGTTCCCGAGTGAGCAGATGGGTGATGAAACGTGATCATACCTGTCTCCCACCTCCCCATCCTATCGTCGATTGTACTTAACGTACGGAGGGTTTGTGTGAAGTGAGGACACGTTCGTTCCCGAGCTGGCGGGACAGGATGAGACCTGTTAATTCGAATTTACTATATTACCGTTTTATCACGTCCCCCCCCTTCCACCTTCTCGTCGCTTGTACTGGAGGAGGACTAGTGTTTATCCTCGCGTACATTAATGGGTATCGAACCGAGGACTCTATGTTCATATATATGAATCCTCCCGAGAACTCGATATTCATAGATGAATATTTATACGCCCACACATATACACATATGCACAGATCTTGAGGAATGACAACACGTCATCATCCTTATACTTCAATGTGGAATAGATTTATATTTTCTCGTACCTCGATGTGGGAATGGAATTTAACCTTTTCTTAACCTTTACATCGCTCTTGGATACGTAGCTCAAGGAGAGATTCTGCATAGGGAACACCCCTTACCAGAATGTCTTATTACATTTATTTTCATAAATCTCTCCCAGTAAACGTACCTAATCATTCTCTCGATATTCTTTTATCTAAAGATTAACGATACTGCATCATATATCATACACTAAACGTAATAGATATCAAACCCTACACTCGATATTCATACATGAGAGTTTAAGCACAGACATCGAAGCACTGAACGTAATAGATATCAAACCCTAGACTCGATATTCATACATGAGAGTTCAAGCACAGACATCGAAGAATTACTATCAATACATTTAATTCAAACACCCCCGGAACCCCGTTACCCACCCCACCCCATCACAATATCGAACCCTAGACTCGATATTCATACATGAGAGTTCAAGCACACACACACACATCGAAAAGAATTCACATTTAATTCAAACACCCCGGGAACCCCCGTTACCCACCCCACCCCATCACAATATCGAACCCTAGACTCGATATTCATACATGAGAGTTCAAGCACACACACACATCGAAAAGAATTCACATTTAATTCAAACACCCCCGGAACCCCCGTTACCCACCCCACCCCATCACAATATCGAACCCTAGACTCGATATTCATACATGAGAGTTCAAGCACACACACATCGAAAAGAATTCACATTTAATTCAAACATCCCCGGAACCCCCGTTACCCACCCCACCCATCACACATCACACACACACACACACACAATCGTCATCATCATCATCACCCCAACCCTCAAACACATCTCACTGCACAGGGGAGAACGGCACTACGCCAACACTCCCCTTCTTTTAAACCTCGATTTTCATATAGGAGAGTTCTAAATCAATGAGCATTCTACATCACTCATATATTAACACAGAGGAGAGTTCAGCATCTTATCTACACTGTGCTGATTCTCTCAATTCTATACTACTATGGTGATATCTTTATATGTTGTAAGAGAATTGTCAAACATATTTTCGTAACTGTTTGAATTAAATATATTACGCAACAGAGTTGATTTATCTGAAATGCATGTTAATTCTTAAACGAAGTAAAGAGGAGGTTCCTTTGCTCTCAAGCACATAGCATGAGAGCACGTGCTTCAGCGGTAGTGATGAAATATTTGTTTATATGACTTTTATCACTGACCTTGTTTTGAACTGGATTTGTCATATATCGCCATACGAAGGTTTCTTGTGCCGAGTGCGAGAGCTAAATTATTGTATTGATCGTTCATTGCGCGTGTACTTATATGTATAATGGCAGAGTGTACCGCCAGTTTTTCGCTAAAGTATCGCAAGAACCTTCTCAAAGCGGCGAAAAAAGAATTGTGGTGCATGCACAAAGAAGAATCCATCTTTTTCAGTGAGAGAAGATGAACAGCTGTGCTCTGAACTTAAGGTGTGTGTGTGTTAGATGCGTAGTAACATCGCGACATGAAATTGAGACAACAGGAAAACTTCCCATCTCCAGGGGTGATATTGCTATGTGGCGAAGACGTTATTTAAGGACAATCGGACTGTACCGAGATACAAATTGCAAAATATACTACCTGGACGAGACTTGGGTGAATAAAGGACACACGACAAGTATGGCGTGACACGACTTTTAAGACTGAAAGACAAACATTTTTGCAAGGTATGTGTGCTGGTTTGAAAAACTCCCAGTGATAAAGGTCGAAGACCTTTCATTATAAACTTGTATTTTTGCATGCCTTCATGTCTTTATTTGTATGATTTTATCTATCTTCCTGGCAATTATTATGACCTTTACTGCAGGCTGAAATGTGACGGGAAGGCACCGCCTATGGCCTATGTCACGAAAGCATTAGCCAATTAGGGTGAAGGGGAAGGTAGTTGCACGCGGAGTGATATATGTCAGCGGGGCAAGGTTATATGAAACAGGGATTAGTGCCTACAGTAAAACACGGAGGTGGCTCCGCGAAGGTCTGGGGGTGTATGACTGCTTCAGGTGTGGGTCGACTGCACTTTATTGATGGAACTATGGATCATAAAGTCTATATGGACATTTTAAAGGAAAATCTCCCCAGAAACTAGGTCTTGGCAACAATTTTATGTTCCAGCGGGACAACCACTCCAAAATACAACTGGAAATACTCGTTTGTGGCTGCTTTATAACACGCCAAAAGTACTTCATTCACCTCCCCAGTCACCAGACATCAACCCTATAGGGCATCTGTGGTCTATTTTGGACAGGAGAATCATAAATCACTCAATTTCCAATAAAGAAGGATTAAAACAGGGGCCTAACTGAACCAAAGAGAACAAGAGCGCTAGTGGAATCAATGCCGCGGAGACTAGAGGCAGTTATAAAAGGAAAACCCACCAAATGTTGAATTATGGTATACAATATAAAAATGTTATTGAAATCGTAGGTGTACGATCACTTTTTGTGTGAAATAATAGCATTTTTTTATTTTAAGAAGAAGTAATTTATATATATATATATATATATATATATATATATATATATGATTCGTTATCTAAAATATTACCAAATACAACATAAATGCTTTACTGGGCATGATTAATTTACTTATAAATTTGCCAAACATCCCATTCCTGTTTCTGAAAGAATCTTAGTGTAATTTCTTATGTGTACGAACACTTTTTACACTGACTATGGGTCTGCCCGCGTAATTTCGCCTGGTGCGTAGATACCATTAACTATATACTGCAACGAATCCACTGCAAAGCTAATTATACAGCCATAAAAGTATACAGTGAAGAATACACGAAATGATAAGTCAATGAACACATTTCACAATGAACAACTATTTTTCTGTTAAAGTAATATTAATGTAACTTAAAACTTCACTTATAAGAAATGATGATTTTATTATAAATTGTCCGGGATCATGATTTCATGTAAACTTTTACACATCCTCAGTCGGAAACAACACAGCTGTTGTCATCGTTACGAACGCTAGGTGTTAGTACTACCAATGTTTGCGCCATTATCGTCATTTGTTCCGGCGGGCGCATGAATATTTCACTTGGCGCCGGTTATGCGACCAGCTGGTCATGTGACTCGCCAGCGTGCAAGAAAATAGTCTTCTTCTTCCGTTTTAGTTACAGACATGTAGAGACATGTGATGTGCTTGGTTGTGTGGTTGCGTGCAGCGGTTGTTCCAATGAAAAAACGGTTTTAGTTTATCTCAAATATTAAATGTATTGTTGTCTTCTTCATGATTATTCACATACGAAATGTAGCGGGTGCAATAAATTTATCTAGTGATATGAATACAGCTCTATCGAGTACAGTCCACAAAATCAGTTTCCTTGATTACTGCTAAGATCAAGGTGGTCCTCCGCATTAAATTAAGCACGACACGAACATTGGTCATTCACGGGCGGATATTTATTGTGCAACGCAACAGTTTCTTCTGCATGAATGTACATCAGTGGGCCCCAGGACGCCAGGCATCGGGATCTACACAGCAGATTATCAGTATTTCATTCGCAACGACGCAGTAGCCTGCATCGCAACACATTTCAGGTCAGAATATTCCTTTTCTTTCTTTCTCTCCTTTAAGCAAGTCTCATAACCATTCAATATGGAGCAGGATTTGAAAGCTCTTGTCAAAAGAAGGGGTATAATCAAAAGAAAATTTACCTTTGTTCGAAAATTTCTTGATGAATTACCAGAACAGGTCAACATTTTCATATTGAGAGCTAATTTCGATAACTTAAGTGAAATTTGGGACAAATATGAAGCTATTCAGACCCAAATTGAATCTCTTGTGGAAGCGGAAACTGAATTAGATATGCATGCAGAACACAAGGAGGAAACAAGAAACAGTTACATCGAATTGAAGGCTAGGTTAGCTGAATTAATACAGGATCATGAACAGCAAGAAAATTGTTCTGGACATTCGCAGCACACAGTGCAGTCGCAATCGTCACAAGCAGCTAAAGCTATCAAACTGCCTGTGATACAATTACCTAAATTTGAGGGTGATGTCACTCATTTCAAACATTTCTATGACACATTTACAAGCTTAGTGGTAAACAACCAAGCTTTAGATGCTATTCAGAAATATCACTACTTACTTTCCTCTCTCAAGGGACAAACTATATTCACTAATACAGAACATACCTGTCACTAGTGAAAATTTTGATGTGGCATGGGAGCTCATATGCTCACGTTATAACAATACAAGATTAATAGCTACAGCTCATATAAAAAATTATTAGCACTACCAGTAATGCATAAGGAAACAGTAAATGAACTACGTATCTTGCTCAACCATTTTCAAAATAACTTGAATGCCATTGAAGCATTAAAACTTGAAGTGCCTTTGCATGAAATCATTTTAATGCAACTTCTCCTAGAACATTTGTCTGACACCACACGCAGAGAATGGGAGAGTAAAATAGATTCTCAAAACTTCCCTTCTTTGAAGGATCTTATGCAATTTTTAGAAGCAAGAACACACTCTTTTGAATTGCTTGCCAACACTGCATGTAACAAGACGGTAGTTAAGCCTAAGACTGATTTACACTCTGCTAAGCCCAACAGCAGAGACAGTAAACATTCTTACTTATCCACGAGTGATCGTGTATGTCCATTTTGTCAGTGCATTCACATGCTACATAATTGTGATAACTTCAAAAACCTTAATGTGCATAAGCGTTGGACTTTCATTAAATCCAAGCGCCTTTGTGCCAATTGCTGTGCTCCTAATCACATATCAAGTAAATGTAATCGTGCCTCATACTGCAATTGTGGCTCATCCACTCACAGCAAGTTGCTTCATGATAGTAACAGAGAAAATGCTTCACGTGCAACTTCATCTAGTCCTGTAAATAATTCTATTAGAACCATTGACGCGCTATCTAGCTACTGTTCTTTTAAACCAAAATCCACACAGCAGGTTTTGCTTGCCACCGCACTAGTGTAAGTGGAAGACAGATATGGCAATCTCATACAATGTAGAGCACTCCTCGACTCTGCCAGTCAATCCAATTTCATAACTGCAAATCTTGCGAAGCGCTTACAGCTTAACAAGGTGACAGCTGATACGCCTATCAATGGTATAAATGGCACCATTTCTACGGCCACTCATCATGTTCAGGTCAATCTGAAATCTATGGTACATGATTTTAAGACTAGAATTGAATGTCTAGTACTTCCTCGTATAACAGGAAAACTACCTTCCACACATATCAATTTGTGCAACTGGAATATTCCTTCTAGCATTCCATTAGCAGATCCTAGGTTCAACATTCCTGATAAGGTTGAAATCCCAACAGGAAGTTCCTTATTCTTCGAGTTATTGCATGGGAAAACCTTAAAGAAACAAGGACTTCCTATACTAGCCAGCACAGCCCTCGGTTGGATAATATCAGGCCCTATTCCAAGGTAATCATACAAGTACAAGGCTAAGTCTTCGCCTCAGCATAATTTCTTCATCAGCACTGATAACCTTGACACAGAGTTAAGACGTTTCTGGGATTTGGAAGAATTTCCTTAGCATGTTCTTACTAAGGAGGAAAAGGAGTGTGAAGAATACTATGTAAAACAGCCACTCGTAATGCCGATGGTAGCTTTACAGTGCGTCTACCCGTCAAGGAGGACAAAAATCGCTTAGATGAATCTAGACAGCAAGCCATCAATCGCTTTATGCACTTACAACGACGTTTTCAAAACGACATCACACTTAAAAAAGATTACACTCAATTTCTCTCTGAATATGAATCCATGGGGCACATGAAGCAAGTGTCACCACCAAAGGAAGGTGAACCTTGTTACTCTCTTCCGCATCAAAGTTTTCAAACCTTTGTCTACTACTACTCGCACTAGAGTTGTATTTGATGCATCTGCGCAGTCATCTTCAGGACTATCCTTGAATGATGTGCTGAAGTTGGGTCCTATTATTCAGGATGACCTTATCTCCATAATTTTACGCTTCAGAACTTATCGCTATGCATTCTCAGCTGACATTTCTAAGATGTACAGGCGAGTGAAAATGCATCCTGATGATCAAGATCTCCAAAGAATAGTATGGCGAGAAAACAAAGATAACCTATCAAGGACTACGCTCTTACTACAGTCACATATGGTACCAAACCTGCATCCTTTTTGGCCATAAGGACTTTGCATCAACTAGCTTCAGAGGAAGAGGCTAAATATCCACTAGCTTCTCAAGTTATCCGTGAATACTTCTACGTAGATGATTGCTTATGTGGTCATAATGATCTACAGCAAGCTTTACATATTCAGAGGCAGCTACTTCAGATGTTAGACAGTGGCGGATTCCCCCCTAGGAAATGGTGTTCTAATCATGAAGATATTTTAAAATCCATTCCACCGGAACACAGAGAGACACAACTTCCACTTTCATTGGATAGCAGTGAAAATTCCCATGCTCTTGGTCTCCTCTGGCATCCTGGAACAGATCAATTCCAGATACAAGACAATCCATCTCTTCAGGATAATCTAAATTCTAGCTACGCCAAACGAAGCATACTTTCTGTCATATCATCTATTTTTGATCCTTTAGGCCTAGTGAGTCCTATTGTCATAAATGCCAAGATATTTCTACAATCTCTTTGGTTGGAAAAACTCGGTTGGGATGAATTGATACCATCTCACCTCATCCAACAATGGCCAAATTTCTGCGAGACATTGTCCATCATTCATGCTATACGTATTCCAAGACACGTCCTAATCACAGGTACATTAAGGGACATACAAATACATGGGTTTTGCGATGCCTCAGAAAAGGCTTATGGTGCCTGTATTTATCTTCGTTCTATGAACAGCTGCAATGAGGTGAAAACCAGACTTCTTTGCTCCAAATCCAAGGTTGCACCATTAAAGAAACAAACCATTCCTCGGCTCAAACTTTGTGGTGCTTTACTACTCGCTAAACTTTACAAGGTTGTAGCTAACCTTAAGCTGCAGACTTCACAGAACTATCTATGGACGGACTCTATGATTGTTCTAGCATGGATTAAATCCAACCCACACAAATGGAAGACTTTTGTAGCCAACAGAGTTTCACAAATACAAGAGTTATCAGAAACTGCTGCTTGGCGATATGTAGCTACACAAAATAATCCAGCAGATCTCATTTCGAGAGGAGTTTCAACTGAACCTCTTGCCTTAAATGACTTGTGGTGAAAAGGTCCTGATTGGATCTCACAACCCTTTGCATCTTGGCCAGAACAACCCAAACGATTAGATATTCAAGATGCCACTGAGCAACGCACTACTGCATGCTTGATGGTCACTACAGAAAGTGATGATATCATTTCTCGTTTTTCAAAATTGTTACGCCTGCAGAGAGTGACAGCATACATGCTGAGATTTGCATTCAACTGTAGAAACAGCAACACGAGACGGCAAGGTCCTGTCTCAGCACTTGAGCTTCAACAGTCATTGCACTGCTGCATTAAACTTTCTCAATAATCAGCTTATATCACAGAGTTAACAGAACTTAATGATAAAGGACACGTTCCTACTAAAAGCTCATTGAAATCTTTGCATCCATTTGTCGACAATGAAGGTTTACTCCGCGTAGGGGGAAGAATTGACAAGGCTGAAATTCCCTTACAGTCAAGACATCACCTCATCTTACCAAGCTAATTATTGAAAGTGAACATGTTAAACTTTTGCACGCTTCCAATCAGCTACTTACCTCTTCTCTTCGACAATGGTATTGGATACCGAGAATAGGAGAAACTCTTAAGTCAGTCCTACACAAGTGCCTGCCGTGCTTCAAACTCAAGGCCAAGGGAGCTCAACAATTAATGGGCAATCTACCTACCTACAGAGTGACTCCAGCGAGACCCTTCCTACGATTTGCAGTTGATTACGCTGGTCCATTCTTCCTACGTTATGGCTCGCCTCGCAGCAAGAGTCCGGTGAAGGCCTACATAGCTATCTTTGTCTGTTTATCCACAAAGGCAATTCACATTGAGTTGGTTTCAGACATGACTTCTGATGCTTTTGTTGCTGCCTTACGAAGGTTTACAGCTAGACGAGGATTGTGCAAAGAGATCCTAAGTGACAATGGCACAAATTTTGTAGGTGCTAACAACAAACTTAGAGAACTTAGACTACTTTTGCTATCTCGCCAGCACCAAGAGATTGCACAAGACTACGCTTCATCTAATGAATGCACATGGTATTTTATACCACCCAGCTCACCCCACTTTGGAGGATTACATGAGGCTGCAGTGAAATCTATGAAATTTCATCTTCGTAGAGTAATGGGTACACAAGTACTGACCTATGAACAATTAACCACATTACTAATTCAAATTGAGGCTTGCTTGAACTCCCGTCCATTGCTACGCCTTACTGATGATCCTTTTGATACTTCCTACCTTTCTTCAGGTCATTTCCTCATTGGAGAACCATTAACTTCCATACCATCACCTTGTTCTGACAATCTGATTCAGTTACAGAAATGGCAACAGCTCCAAGATCGTCTACAACATCTGTGGCGGCGGTGGTCAACCGACTATCTACATTCACTCCAGCAGAGGCTAAAGTGGTCCAGTTCCAGTGAAATTCTTAAGTAGACACCATGGTCTTGCTAATGGAAGACAATTCATTTCCTCTGCATTGGGAAATTGGAATCATCACTGAGACTCATCCTGGTGGTGATGGTTTAGTGCGGGTAGCTACAGTGCGAACTTCTAAGGGTGAATATAGGCGTCCCATTTTGAAACTGTGTCCTCTGCCAGTTCAAGAACAACAGTGCTATTTTTCAAAGTGTGCCTATGTTAAATTAAAAAACTGTTCAGTTTTTTTTGGGACCCCAGTATGTTTGCGCCATTATCGTCATTTGTTCCGGCGGGTGCATGAATATTTCACTTGGCGCCGGTTATGCGGCCAGCTGGTCATGTGACTCGCCAGCGTGCAAGAAAATAGTCTTCTTCTTCCGTTTTAGTTACAGACATGTAGAGAAATGTGATGTGCTTGGTAGTGTGGCTGCGTGCAGCGGTTGTTCCAATGAAAAAAACGGTTTTAGTTTATCTCAAATATTAAATGTATTGTTGTCTTTTTCGTGATTATTCACATAAGAAATGTAGCGTGTGCAATAAATTTATCTAGTGGTATGAATACAGCTGTATTGAGTACAGTCCACAAAATCAGTTTCCTTGATTACTGCTAAAATCAAGGTGGTCCTCCGCATTAAATTATGCACGACACGAACAATCAACATCTGAAAATGAAACAAATATAAAAACAGAATCGAGCGCGTTATTTCAATTTTCATTACGTGATGTTTGTTTTCTCAAATATTGTAACTTTGTGGGTTCGTGAAATGAAAAGTCCAATTACACAAACTCAACAATGTTCTTTATTTCCACCGACTTACAGTTGAACACTTGCCAATTACACAGAATTACGTAATGCACACAATTACGATTCGCCAGTTCTTCCCTGACCGTTCCGATGCACGTACACAGTCTTCTCCTCCGTTCGCTAGCCCGTCAAGCACTGACTGACCGACTGACTCAATTCACTCACTGCAGCCCTGTTTATAGGAATATCACCGTCTTCTAGAAGTCTCTGGTTTCAGTAAATTAACGCGAAAGTTCCAGATGGCAGTGGTAGGGGGAAAGAGGCGGCCAGCGACAAGTGACATTTCCCTAATCATCCCCCTCAGTTAGTGACAGAGACTAATGGGAGGGTGTGGTTGGCTGCCTCTGGCCCCTTACTCAGCTGTCGTTGGTTGCGCTTTCCGCTAATTGGGTGACACTCCTCCCTCCTCAAAGCTGGTCATCCCGAACAGCACCGTCGTAGCGGGCTAGACGATCCAGGTGTACCACCAAAATCTTCCCTCGGGGAATCTTCTGGATCCGGTAGGCCACGTCGTTAATCTTCTTCACCGCCCGGTACGGTCCTTGTCATGGCTGCTGGAGCTTCGGGCAGCGTCCCTTGGTCCAGGTAGGACGGTACAACCAGACCAGATCACCTTGCTGGAACCCTTGGCTGTTGGCATGCCTGTCATACCTGGTCTTCATGCGGTCGCTCGCCTTCTGGATATTCTGGCGAGCCATCTCGTGCATGTCGTGGGGGTGGTCCACCAAGTTCTCCACATACTCGGTCACCGGCTGCATCGCCTCCGGAGGGCTTAAAAAGCTAGGTCACAAGGGAGGCGTAACTCTCGGCCGAACATTAAGCTGGCTGGCGTCATTCCAGTTGTGTCGTGTGTAGACGAGCGGTAGGCCAGCAAGAACAGTGGCACCTTGACGTCCCAGTCTCGCTGATGGCTAGCCACGACCTTCCTCAGGTGTTCTTCTAAGGTCTTGATGTATCTTTCGACCATGCCATCCGACTGGGGATGTAGAGGCGTCGTGCGGGTCTTGTTCACCCCAAGCCTTTGTAGTGCCTCCTTCATTAGGTTCGTCTCAAAGTTGGTACCCTGGTCACTGTGTAGGTCTAACGGCACCCCAAATCGACAGAACACTTGCTCCACGAGGCAGTCTGTGATTGTCTTTGCCTCTTGGTTTGGGATGGCATACACCTCCGGCCACTTGGTGAAGTAGTCCACGACCACCATTAGGTACTTGTTGCCTCGGTCGGAAACTTGGAACGGTCCAGCAATGTCAACGGGGATCCGTTCGAATGGCGCTTCGACGTTGTACTGCTGCATACGACCCCGGCTCCTAGTCTAGGGGCCGCGACTCGCCGGGCACACGTGACATTGACGGCACCATCTCTCAGCATCAGCTTGGAATCTCAGCCCGTAGTAGCGCTGCCGTAGTTTGCCAATCGTTCGGTTCGCTCCCAGGTGTCCTCCCAAAGTACCGGCGTGCACTTCCTCCAAGACTTCCGGGACTTTACTCCGGGGAAGTACCAATTGTTCTCTCTGCGTCTTCCCATCGTGTGATTCCCATACCCGGAACAGCACGCCATCTCTGGTCTTCAACGAGTCCCATTGGGCCCAGTACGACTTGTAGGTGGCGCTCCTCGGTGCGATGTCCTCCCATGTTGGTCTTGTCCCTGCGTCCACTTCCCTCAAGAGTGGCCCCAAGTCTGCGTCCGCCAGCTGCTCGCACCTCAGGCCTGCGTTATCCCAGCCGTCCGCAGGCACTACCACAACTCCTCGGACTGCTGCGGCACGCACTTTCTCTTCCACTCTTGTGCACTGGCCGCACTGTTCTGGACAGGGTCTTCGGGACATGGCGTCTGCGTTACCGTGGCTCTTCCCTCTATGATGTTCCGAGGTAAAGTCGTACCCCTGCAGCCTCTGGACCCAACGTGCTGTCTGGCCTTCCAGGTTCCTAAAGCACAATAGCCAGGTTAGGGCGGAATGGTCAGTCCTCAGGTGGATTGGCTGACCGTACAGGTACTTGTGGAAGTGCTCCAAGGTCTTTACTACCGCCAGTAGCTCTCGTCGGGTGACGCAGTAGTTCTTCTCTGCCTTGGATAGCGTCTTGCTGTAGTAGGCTATCACCCGCTCATGGCCGTCCTGGATCTTCGATAGGACACCTCCAATGCAATGGTCGCTAGCGTCGGTGTCCATAATGAAGGCGCCACCTGGTTGTGGGAAACCCAAAATTGGAGCACTGCACAGGGTCTCCTTTAGGTGATGGAAAGCGTTTTCGGCGTCTTCTGTCCACGCATAAGGCCAGTGTTCCTCTGTCAGGCGGGTGAGGGGTTTTGCGATGTTGGAGAACCCCTTTATGAAGCGGCGGTAATAACTGCACAGCCCCAGGAAGCTGCGCAACTCCTTCTTATCCTTTGGGCGAGGCCAATCTCTCACAGCCTGTTTCTTCTCCGGGTTTGTGGCCACTCCGTTTGCTGAGAATATGTGGCCGATGTAGTTCACTTCCTTGCGGAAGTGCTGGCACTTCTTCGCGTTTAGGTTCAAGTTGGTCGCCTGCAGTCTCTGTAGCACCTTACTCAGATTCTCGAGGTGATCTTCAAAAGTCTTCCCGACGGTGATGATGTCGTCCAGGTATAGCAGGCAGGCATCGTTAGACAGCCCTCTCATCACTGACTCCATGAGGCGTTGGAAGTTAGCTGGTGCGTTGCAGAGGCCAAAGGGCATAACCGTGAACTGCCAGTCTTTGGCCTGTCAAGAATGCGGTCTTCTCCTTGTCTCTTGGGTCTAGAGCTACCTGCCAGTAGCCCGACTTCAGGTCCAGGGTCGAGAACCACTGTGCACCAGCTAGCGTGTCTAGGGTGTCGTCAATCCGGGGTAAGGGAATAGTCCTTCCGGGTATCAGCGTTCAGCTTTCTGTAGTCTACGCAGAAGCGCAGCTCGCCGTTCTTCGTCACCAAGACTACATGGGAACACCAAGGGATGTCCGGCTCTTCAATCACTACCCTGGATCTCATGTCCTCCAGCATGTCTCGTACCGCCCCTTGCTTCGCCAGCGGAACGCGTCTATGTGGTTGCCGAATAGGCCGGGCGTCCCTGGTGTCAATGCGGTGAAGCACTTCTTCCGTGCGGCCGTAGTCACTATCACCTTGGCTGAAGGCGCGCTGGTATCGTCTTAGCAGTAGTCGAACTTTCTCCAGTTGCTCTGCGGTGAAGAGGTGATCGGCCGCCCTCTCCAGTAAGCCTTCTAGCCGGGGCCCCAGGTTTTGCGTCGGCACCGGCTCCTGCGTCTTGTCGATTGCTGATACGCTTACCACGGGCTCTCACGTTCCCAACTCCGTCCCGGCATGGACGTCGTGATCGGTGTCCGTTGGATTTAGCAGTCTCACTAGCACCTCCTCTCGGCACGGCAGTAGTGCCCTGGCTACACATAGTCCGTGCACAGGCGTCTTCTAGTCCAGCATCATGTTCCTGGTTCTCTGGCCTTCTAGTCGCGCCGTCACCACCACTTCACTCCTCGCGGGGACAACCACGTCTTCGTCCAAGGCGACCCCGCAAATTCCAAGGCGCTCTTCTGGTTGACGGAGTATAACCTCTTCTCCGTTGAGCCGCAGGACCTTCTTGCCGACGTCGACCGTCGCCTCATGGCTCCTGAGAGCATCCAGTCC
This sequence comes from Mantis religiosa, assembly GCA_030765055.1. NCBI lineage: Eukaryota > Metazoa > Arthropoda > Insecta > Mantodea > Mantidae > Mantis > Mantis religiosa. The sequence goes on from CM060956.1 coordinate 165,594,179, forward strand.
CAGAATCACCTCCTCAGCCACCTTCGCGACGAACACCCACAGACGCACGTCACTCCGTCCCAAGGTCAGCTCCAGCAGGGCCTCCTTCTCCACAGGCAAGGTGTCGCCCGATGGCGTGACAAGCTGGTATGGTCGGCTCGGCTTCCTTGTCGGCAAACCCTTCGCCACGTCAGATCTGATGATGGTCACGGCCGTCCCGGTGTCCACCAGCACGCGGCACGGCTCTCCTCTTACCCAACCGTCCGCGATGAGGCTGTCATGCATACGCCGGCTGACGGCGCGCAGTGTCACTCGAGGGGATGGTGGTGATGGCGCCGACGTGCCCCTCTCCACGACGGCCCTTGCTCGTTTTCTGGCTGCTCTTCCTGATGTGGGCAGTCTCTCTGCAGGTGTCCGGGCTGTCCACACACCCAACACAGGCCACTAGGTGTTCGCCGGCGTCCCACAGCTGGTCTTCTGTCTCCGGCGTAGCGGAGACCCCTCGTTCTCGACGTCGGCATAGATGTTACCTTGGCCGCCTCCATCCTTAATACTGCTGTCAGCGCCTCCTGGATGGTTTTATAATCGCCGAGCATTAGGCGCTGACGAATCTCCGTGTCCCATATTCCGTCGACAAAGTTGTAGGCGGCATCCCGGGATAGGAACTCCAGTGGCAGGTCAGCCAAGGCCTTGCTAGCCAGCTGCTCAATCGCCATGGCGAACTCCTGCAGCGTCTCCCCTGGCTGCCGTGACCTTGCCTTTAGCTGGCTGCGGTATGCTGCGGCTAAGCGGTGGTTCCCGAAACGATTCTCCAGGGCCTCCCAGATGTCCTTGGACGTCGCCGTTGTCTGCAGCGCGTTTAGGACTATCGCGACCCGTCCCTGGAGGCTGGCTATTAACTGTGTGGCCTACTCCTCCGGTGACCACCTGTTGTGCTTGGCCACTGTATCGAACTGGCGTCGGAAGACCTCAAATGTTGACGCGCCGTCATATTTCGGAGGTTTGACGCGCGCCGATGTTGTGTCGCGTCCTGGTGCGTCGGCCTTCAAATCCTTCAACCTCCTGCCGACGACGTCCTCCACCATGGCGCTCAGGGACTTGACGCTGCTGTCGGCCTTTCCTTCCAGGTTGTTAACGCGGTTAGCAAGGTCTTCGACGTCTTCCGCCATGGCGTTCAGGGACTTGGCGTTACTGTCGGCCTTTTCGTCTAGGTCATTGAAGCGGTTCGCCAGGTCCTCGACGCGCTCGTCCACTTGGCCCATCCGCTTGCCCAGCTCCGTCACGTCATCCCTCACGCCGGCCAACTGTTCTTCAAATTTGGCGGCGAGAGCTTTGTTCGCCACCTTCATTCCGCGGTCAGTTCGGCCATCTTTGCGGTGATTGTCGTGGCCAAGTTGTTTGCCGTTTCCGTCTTCGTTGTTATTTCGGCCTTCATTTCTTCCATCTTCTCGGTGATGTCGTTGGCCGTCTTCATTTGCTTCAGTTCCGTGGCCAGGTTGTTATTTGTAGTCTCCAGCTTCGCGGGCAGGCTGTTATTTACCGCTTCAGTTTTTGTTGTTAACTCGTTCATCTTCGCCAAAAGAATTTCTAATGCCGATTCCATGGCCGTAATGTTCGGTGATGTTATCGTCCCGCTTCTTGACACCAGTGTGACTTTGTGGGTTCGTGAAATGAAAAGTCTAATTACACAAACTCAACAATGTTCTTTATTTCCACCGACTTACAGTTGAACACTTGCCAATTACACGTAATTACGTAATGCACGCAATTACGATTCACCAGTTCGTCCGTTACCGTTCCGATGCACGTACAGTCTTCTCGTCCGTTCGCTAGCACGTCAAGCACTGACTGACTCAATTCACTCACTGCAGCCCTTTTTATAGGAATACCACCGTCTTCTAGAAGTCTCTGGTTTCAGTGAATTACCGCGAAAGTTCCAGATGGCAGTGGGAGGGGGGAAGAGGCGGCCAGCGACAAGTGACATTTCCCTACTCATCCCCCTCAGTTAGTGACAGAGACTAATGGAAGGGTGTGGTTGGCTGCCTCTGGCCCCTTACTCAGCTGTCGTTGGTTGCGCTTTCCGCTAATTGGGTGACAATATCTTTTCCCAAATCATTAAATCTATCGGACCATTTAATTGTTTTAAATTAAATTCTGGATTTATTTCATGGTTAAATGTCCAAAAATGATCTGCTTGCCGATTTATGAGTCTGTTTATACTTAATGTTACAAAAATGTTCTTTCATTTTGGTTTCTAAATTACGTTTTGTCTTTCCAATATAAACTTTATCACAATCGAAACAATTAAATTTATAAATACCAGATTTTTATTAGGAATTTTAACTTTTTAGAGAAATGCAATAAAATTTTAATGTCATATTTATTTTGAGGAACGAAATTTATAGCAAATTCTTTAAAAAAAAATTGAAAATGTTTATTCACCCAAGAATGGTAAGTAAATGTTTTAAAATTATAATCGTCTTTTTTAAAGGGTAAAAATATCATTAACAGTTTTTTTTATATTTAAATTTTTCAATTCTTTTATTTATAAAGTTTATTAAAAGCATTAATTAAAGCAGTATTAATAACATGTTTATATTATTTACTAAATTCATCTTTATTCATTGGTATATTTATTAATCTATAAATCAAACTATTGAAAACAGCAAATTTATGTGAAAATAAATATTTAGTTAATGTTTTAGCGTTACAGTAGACATATATCATCATCATCATCATCATCATCATCATCATCATCATCATCATCATTGTAAACCTGTCACATAAAATAGAAATATTTCAATTTGATCTCAATTATTTTCTATCACACAAAGTTTCCTCACAATGTAACTTCATTATAAACAGAAAATTAGCAGAACGTGTTATACAATATGTACAAGTATAAACAAGAGAGTATCTGCAGTACGTAGTCTTATGTTTACATTGTCTTATATTTCCTTTCTCTCTTCTCCTTAAACATTTTCTGTATTGCTTGTCATAACGACATTTCCAGTTCTCTATCAGTAATTCATCATGGTGTTCCACAAGGTTCTGTATTAGGTCCTATATTATTCCTAATTTTTATAAATGACATAGGATGTTTAAGACTAAATGGTAAATTGACTAAGTTTGCTGATGATATATGTTTGTTATATATAGATGACTCTGAGCACCAACTGATATATGACATACAGCAAGACCTGAATGCATTGAATAGCTGGTTTAAGGGCATTAAGTTAACATTAAATGTCTGTAAAACAAAATATATATTATTTCATAAAAGATCATACGTACCAGTAGTAAATAACAAGATAGATGTTGATAACACAGTGATTGAAAGAGTAACAAAAATCACATATCTAGGTTTGCTTCTAGACAGTATGCTCACATGGAAGGACCATATCATGCATGTAAAAAATAAGTTTCTTCCTGTGTTAGCTGTAATTCACAGGCTGAAATTCAAAGGATTCAGTGTAAATCATTTACGAAGTATCTACCATGCTTTAATTCAATCTCTTTTGGATTACTTAAACATCTTATGGGGTAACTCTGTTAAATATTTAATTCATGACCTCGAAGTACTTCAAAATCGTGCCTTGAAAATAATCTACAATCTACCCTTTAGAACAAACACAAAAACCTCTACCATGTAACTAACATTTTACCATTACAAGTAAACATAGAGTTGTCCTTGATAATATATCTCCACAAAATAAAAAATAATCTTCTAAAGTCCAATCTAACATTTGAAAGCACCTCACATACATATATAAAAAATACAAGAAATAAAGGAAACGTAACAAAACCAACAGTGAACACTTCTACTTATGGCCTGAACAGCTTAACCTTACACGTTATCAACTTATATAATGCACTGCCACTGGAACTGAAAGGCTGCAGGAACACAAAAGGTTTTAAAAGGAAAGTTGCTGAAAATTTACTGAAGGCATATATCGATAGCTGATAAAGTGTTACACATTTATAGCTGGTTTGAAAGCTGAACTGTTTAAAAATTAATATGGATTAGTGTCCCATAGAATATGTAGCTCCTATTTTTCTGTTAAGTTCTTTGTTACTATTATTTCTTGAGTTATAGTGAATTTCTGTATCTTTGTATGTTTCATATATGTTATTCTTGTACGGTAATTTATTCCTACTATGAAAATGTAATATAAGTATTATTAAGGGCTGTTTGCCATCATTTTATATATTTTTGTACTGTTCCCTAGCATGAGCTATGGCTCTGGGAACCTTTTCAGATAACAATAAATAAAAACAAATAATAATAAAAATATTTACCATCCAGTGTCTCTCTTTTTGCGAGTAACAGATCCTGTAGCTTGGAAATGTTTGATACACCTATTGGTTTTAAAAGACATAAGGATAGGAACATTAATAGACATTTTAATTAAGCGTGAGAACGACAAAAAATGTATTCTGTTAAAACGTAAGGCGTTTATGTTGCAAACACAAGTACAGTACGCGCAAGATAAGTTGAGCGCTGGATTTACGGTATAGGGCGGGCAGAGGGCAAGAAGCGATAACTAACGCTCTTTTGTTTCTGCAGTGTGGTCAACCTTGAAAAACACAGTTCAGCAAAATAGCGTGTAAGATAAGCGAAGATATCACAATGTTGCATCTCTGAAAACATTCCTTAGTTTTGTCCACGTCAGCTCAATTGCAATCAGATCACAGTTATACGGAGGTAGACGAATAATAATGTGTCCCCTTTCGAGAGCCATAACATACACAAATGTTCATACAAATATAAATCAGTTTCAAGTAAATGCTGATGTACATTACCACCACACTCGTAACAAGGATAAACTGGCAATTCGAGCGCACCAAACAAGCCTTTATGAAGCAAGCTTTAACTACAAAGTAATAATGTTATAGAGGGTGTCTCTAAAGTCACTATCCATTTCAATGAAAACGCAATATTTTGTTTCTTTTCTTTTGAAATACTGGTATCTTAGTGCAAGATGTTTAGCACAGAAGAACGGGTTGCCATTGTTTGTGCACGGGTACGCGGATTGTCATATGAAGACGCCAGAGCGGAATTTACCCGTAAATTCCACAAACCAGCCCCATCAAGGGCACACATTCGTCTGCTTGTGAACAAATTTAAGCGTTCCGGCAGAGTGTGTGATGAGACACGTCCTGGACGATCACACGTATTGACAGAAACAGTGCAGCAGGTTCAAATTGTCAGTGATAAGAGTCCGAAGGCATCAATTCGATGCCTCAGTAGGGAATTGAACGTCCCCCGCAACACAGTGTGAAAAATTCTACGTTTCACTCTACGAAAACGTCCGTTCTGCACCATTTTGAGGACGAGGATTTCGCCTGTCGTCGGGCAATGTGTTATGACCTCCTGGAATGTGTAGAGAATGAGAATTTAATGGACAACATTTTATTCTCCGATGAAACCATTTGCCATGTTTGTGGGAAAGTGCACAGACAACAGCCGAATATGGTCATATGAAGAACCACATGAGGTATCGGAGTGGGAACGTGATACACCGAAAGTCAATGTTTCGCTGGGTATGACAAACGCAAAACTGTATGGCCCAACTTTTCTTTGCCGAATGGTCAATAACAGGTAACATCTACCTCATGTTAGAACTGTTCCTTGAAACGCAGCTTCAAGAGGATGACATAATGGATACAGTTGTGTTTCAGCAAGATTGTGCACCTCACCACATTATGTAAACATCCTCCGTGATTACCTGAACAGAACCTTTACAGGGAGATGGATAGGCAGAGGTTCACCTCGGCTGTGGGCTTCCCGTTCACCAGACCTTACTCCTTTAGACTTTTTGCATGGGGGTACATCAAATATAAAGTGTACACTAGCAAAGTGAACGGCCCGCCTGAGTTACAGAATCGTATTACGTCGAATTACAGTTGACATGTTACAGTCTACATTTCGTTCCACTACTGAAAGATGGCGTATGTGTTTTGAGCTAGATGGAGGTCATGTAAAAGGGCACTAGAATATATGTAACTCTTCAAAATAATATTGATTTTTCAATCACTGTCTTCCTTCATTGAAATGGATATTGACTTTACAGACACCATGTATTACAAACTTCCAGATTCATTTAAACAAGTTGCATCATTAAAACACTTTAACAATAAGGTTAAGAAAATTTTGCATGCACTGTTTTTATACAATTACCTATCATCATGTAACTCCTAATAAGAAAAAGTATTTTAATGAAACACTGGCGTCACTGCAGTCTACGATATACTTAGAAGTTAGAGCAGGGTAATTTGTTTCTATTCTTTTCTTTCTGTAACACTTTCATTTGTTCAAAACCACGATTACGTTCTGCGGCTTAAACGAATATGCAGTGCCAGTTTCAGATATTCATTTTCTTTACACATCGCCGACTTGTTTAGGTTAAGTGTCAATCCCTCATTAAGACCTTTTTTATCGTGTAGTAAAATTCACATTTTAAGCAAGTTTGAAATTAATATACATCTTAAAATTCGCTAGTTAAATAGCGAGGGGGACAAAGGTTAAAACACAAAAATGGAAATCCTTATAACTAAGGCCAGGAGGCTTCAGCCAAAAAGTAATCAAGTTATAGTAAACAACTTGTACTACGACGAGCACTTGTAATTACACATCCACTAGTAACCTAACCTTATCAAAGTAGAGAATATGTATACTTAACTAAGTCACTACTGGAAATTGTTTCGCGATTCAAAAAAGTTATTCTTCTATCTAGCAAACTATATTGTTTACAAAGTAAATGGGAATTAGCACTTTCTAATATTGCTGTCAGTAAATTACAATTGTTTTGTTGGTATCAGAGGTTACTTTTGGCACTTCATTGTAAATATAGCGGATTAATTACTACTTGGAGTATATAGCGATACATTATGAAGTCTAAACCGTTTAAAAATTTGTATATTAATATTATATTACAACCGAGATTTATCAATAATTAGGAAAATCTTATAGCTCTGACAATCGGCGACAGTTTGATACAAACTTAAGATACATTTAAAAAATAAACATTATTTCAACCAACTAAATCAACATTAATCAATAGTACAACACAATGAAAGTTACAGGCTTTCTTACAACACTAAAAAATTGCAGAGAATGTTCTCTGTACTGTTTAAAGGATATGATCAAAATATTGTACAGTTACACAACAATCTTAGATTACGTTACAACTTCCAAAATCCACTTAACCTTATTTCGAATTATATTGTACTCTAAACATACAAAAAAGGCGCTTAATTTATTTTCAAAACCTTAAAAATACATTACATTCCTCACTCTGCAAGGGAAAATGAGGACTTTTGGACTAGTTGACTTGGCGGAAGTAACAATTCTTGTAATTTCTAACTATACCAATATTTTTAACCCTTATTTGTAATTTGTCCCGACTGACTAATCCGGCAAAACGTTCGGTATGCTGGAAAACTCAAAATAAAAACACACTTAAATTTAAGTTAGCCTTATACTCGTTTATTCCCAGTCAAGAACGTAACAATGTAATGCTGGGATAGACTAAATGTTTACCAACACGCAGCATACGCTTGTGTCGGTCACTCAAACGTCAATTTAAATTAACGAGTCCTGAAAGTCATTTAATGTGTCTATGGTGTGGTGAAGTTGTATGAGAATCTTGGTTCAGAATTTGATATCAATTTTTCAAAGGAAAACAGTTTTAATATCCATTAAAGAAAACAAGAAGTTTAGGTGTGTTCCACGAGGATACGTCTGAGTGTGTGCGCATGCGCGTTTACTCACATAGAATACTTCCAATAAATGTAAAATAATAGTTTAATTTCTCCTTAAGTCCAGTTTCTTCTAAGAAATGCAGCTATCCTATCTGCATAAAATACCTTTACATGAAGAAGTCAAATTGTTCTACATTACTTTTTGTGAAATAACTAACGATTTCATCAAAATAGGACATCTTTAAATATCTGTATGACCAAAAAATGTGTGTTTTGAATGTCCTGACACTGACGTATGCCTCATTCTGATGACAACAGTAAAATGTCCTGTAACTGATAAATCAAAAGTAGGACCGGGATTTGTAGGTGGAATATTCCTTTACTTTGGGTTTTTTATTTGTTCATAATAGGTTTATTTAGGTTTTTCTTTATATATATTTACCTTTTTCTTTATAATGTTACTTTGTGGGTTTGTAGAACTTAAAATCCAAGTTGCATAAATTCAAAATGTTCTTTATTTCCGTAGAAACACTTTGGTCAAACATTACAGTAGCAGAATTACGTAGCATACACAAATACAGTCTCCAAGGTCGTCTGCCACACCCACAAACAAAGGAGTTCACTTTCGAAATAGCTGTACGCCCACGAATCAAGTTACATTTCGACTCTAACTGGCGATCGCGGCTCCTTTTTATATCTCACTTCTTGGTTCTAGAAGATAATCGAATGTTTTGTAAGACGTCACCAGACAAAACACGAACGTTCCAGATATCCAACTATCTGTTTCGGCAAAATGAAAGCTAATTTTGTATCATATGAGTATAATAATTATCTCTGCTTTGTTTTCCATATTGCTTTTGATATTGCCCGTATATAACATGTCTCTTATGTTAAATTTTTAAGAATATTTCTATTAAACTCTGGACGTTTTCAATGTTCACACTGCTTTGTGTCTATAAGTGAACCCACTGAACGTGAATCAATCCAAACTATTTCAATGACCCATTTGTAATAAAAAGCCTCACCTCGTACGTGCAGACACCAAATGACAAAACACTAATGCAATACGAAATTTCACGTAGCTGTCTGGCCAGCTAGGGTTGTGTGTGTGTGTGTGTGTGTGTGTGTGTGTGTGTGTGTGTGTGTGTGTGTGTGTGTGTGTGTGTGTGTGCGTGCGCGCGCGTGTGCGCGTGTGTGATTTACGTCCTCCGACGTTAAATCATACTGGACAATGAATGAAGTGATGTTCAAATGAGTACAGGGTACATAGAGCTTAGAGTTACGAGACATTCATCTTTCAGGATAAGGGAAAACCTCCAACGTTAAGTCATATAGGACGATGAATGAAATGATGTTCAAATGAGTACGGGGTACATAGAGCTTAGAGTTACGAGACATTCATCTTTCAGGATAAGGGAAAACCTCCAACGTTAAGTCATATCGGACGATGAATGAAATGATGCTCAAATGAGTACGGGGTACATAGAGCTTAGAGTTACGAGCCATTCATCTTTCAGGATAAGAGAAAACCTCCAACGTTGTCATATCGGACGATAAATGAAATGATGTTCAAATGAGTACAGGGTACATAGAGCTTAGAGTTACCAGACTTTCGTCTATCAGGATAAGAGAAAACCTCCAACGTTAAGTCATATCGGACGATGAAGGAAATGATGTTCAAATAGGTACAGGGTACATAGAGCTTAGAGTTACGAGACATTCATCTTTCAGGATAAGAGAAAACCTCCAACGTTAAGTCATATCGGACGATGAAGGAAATGATGTTCAAATGATTACAGAGTACATAGAGCTTAGAGTTACCACACATTCGTCTGTCAGGATAAGAGAAAACCTCCAACGTTAAGTCATATCGGACAATGAATGAAATGATGTTCAAATGAATACAGGGTACATAGAGCTTAGAGTTACGAGACATTCATCTTTCAGAATAAGAGAAAACCTCCAACGTTAAGTCATATCGGACGATGAGTGAAATGATGTTTAAATGAGTACAGGGTACATAGAGCTTAGTTACCACACATTCGTCTATCAGGATAAGAGATAAACTCCAACGTTAAGTCATATCGGACGATAAATGAAATGATGTTGAAATGAGTACGGGGTACATAGAGCTTAGAGTTACGAGACATTCATCTTTCAGGATAAGGGAAAACCTCCAACGTTAAGTCATATCGGACGATGAATGAAATGATGCTCAAATGAGTACGGGGTACATAGAGCTTAGAGTTACGAGCCATTCATCTTTCAGGATAAGAGAAAACCTCCAACGTTGTCATATCGGACGATAAATGAAATGATGTTCAAATGAGTACAGGGTACATAGAGCTTAGAGTTACCAGACTTTCGTCTATCAGGATAAGAGAAAACCTCCAACGTTAAGTCATATCGGACGATGAAGGAAATGATGTTCAAATAGGTACAGGGTACATAGAGCTTAGAGGTACGAGACATTCATCTTTCAGGATAAGAGAAAACCTCCAACGTTAAGTCATATCGGACGATGAAGGAAATGATGTTCAAATGATTACAGGGTACATAGAGCTTAGAGTTACCACACATTCGTCTGTCAGGATAAGAGAAAACCTCCAACGTTAAGTCATATCGGACAATGAATGAAATGATGTTCAAATGAGTACAGGGTACATAGAGCTTAGAGTTACGAGACATTCATCTTTCAGGATAAGAGAAAACCTCCAACGTTAAGTCATATCGGACGATGAGTGAAATGATGTTTAAATGAGTACAGGGTACATAGAGCTTAGTTACCACACATTCGTCTATCAGGATAAGAGATAAACTCCAACGTTAAGTCATATCGGACGATAAATGAAATGATGTTGAAATGAGTACAGGGTACATAGAGCTTAGAGTTACGAGACATTCATCTTTCAGGATAAGAGAAAACCTCCAACGTTAAGTCATATCGGACGATGAGTGAAATGATGTTTAAATGCGTACAGGGTACATAGAGCTTAGAGTTACCACACATTCGTCTATCAGGATAAGAGAAAACCTCCAACGTTAAGTCATATCGGACGATGAGTGAAATGATGTTTAAATGAGTACAGGGCACATAGAGCTTAGAGTTACCACACATTCGTCTATCAGGATAAGAGAAAACCTCCAACGTTAAGTCATATCGGACGATAAATGAAATGATGTTGAAATGAGTACAGGGTACATAGAGCTTAGAGTTACCAGACTTTCGTCTATCAGGATAAGAGAAAACCTCCAACGTTAAGTCATATCGGACGATAAATGAAATGATGTTCAAATGATTACAGGGTACATAGAGCTTAGAGTTACCAGACTTTCGTCTATCAGGATAAGAGAAAACCTCCAACGTTAAGTCATATCGGACGATGAAGGAAATGATGTTCAAATAAGTACAGGGTACATAGAGCTTAGAGTTACGAGACCTTCATCTTTCAGGATAAGAGAAAACCTCCAACGTTAAGTCATATCGGACGATGAAGGAAATGATGTTTAAATGCGTACAGGGTACATAGAGCTTAGAGTTACCACACATTCGTCTATCAGGATAAGAGAAAACCTCCAACGTTAAGTCATATCGGACGATGAGTGAAATGATGTTTAAATGAGTACAGGGCACATAGAGCTTAGAGTTACCACACATTCGTCTATCAGGATAAGAGAAAACCTCCAACGTTAAGTCATATCGAACGATAAATGAAATGATGTTGAAATGAGTACAGGGTACATAGAGCTTAGAGTTACCAGACTTTCGTCTATCAGGATAAGAGAAAACCTCCAACGTTAAGTCATATCGGACGATAAATGAAATGATGTTCAAATGATTACAGGGTACATAGAGCTTAGAGTTACCAGACTTTCGTCTATCAGGATAAGAGAAAACCTCCAACGTTAAGTCATATCGGACGATGAAGGAAATGATGTTCAAATAAGTACAGGGTACATAGAGCTTAGTTACCACACATTCGTCTATCAGGATAAGAGATAAACTCCAACGTTAAGTCATATCGGACGATAAATGAAATGATGTTGAAATGAGTACAGGGTACATAGAGCTTAGAGTTACGAGACATTCATCTTTCAGGATAAGAGAAAACCTCCAACGTTAAGTCATATCGGACGATGAGTGAAATGATGTTTAAATGAGTACAGGGTACATAGAGCTTAGAGTTACCACACATTCGTCTATCAGGATAAAAGATAAACTCCAACGTTAAGTCATATCGGACGATAAATGAAATGATGTTGAAATGAGTACAGGGTACATAGAGCTTAGAGTTACCAGACTTTCGTCTATCAGGATAAGAGAAAACCTCCAACGTTAAGTCATATCGGACGATGAATGAAATGATGTTCAAATGAGTACGGGGTACATAGAGCTTAGAGTTACGAGACATTCATCTTTCAGGATAAGAGAAAACCTCCAACGTTGTCATATCGGACGATAAATGAAATGATGTTCAAATGAGTACAGGGTACATAGAGCTTAGTTACCAGACTTTCGTCTATCAGGATAAGAGAAAACCTCCAACGTTAAGTCATATCGGACGATGAAGGAAATGATGTTCAAATAGGTACAGGGTACATAGAGCTTAGAGTTACGAGACATTCATCTTTCAGGATAAGAGAAAACCTCCAACGTTAAGTCATATCGGACGATGAAGGAAATGATGTTCAAATGATTACAGGGTACATAGAGCTTAGAGTTACCACACATTCGTCTGTCAGGATAAGAGAAAACCTCCAACGTTAAGTCATATCGGACAATGAATGAAATGATGTTCAAATGAGTACAGGGTACATAGAGCTTAGAGTTACGAGACATTCATCTTTCAGGATAAGAGAAAACCTCCAACGTTAAGTCATATCGGACGATGAGTGAAATGATGTTTAAATGCGTACAGGGTACATAGAGCTTAGAGTTACCACACATTCGTCTATCAGGATAAGAGAAAACCTCCAACGTTAAGTCATATCGGACGATGAGTGAAATGATGTTTAAATGAGTACAGGGCACATAGAGCTTAGAGTTACCACACATTCGTCTATCAGGATAAGAGAAAACCTCCAACGTTAAGTCATATCGGACGATAAATGAAATGATGTTGAAATGAGTACAGGGTACATAGAGCTTAGAGTTACCAGACTTTCGTCTATCAGGATAAGAGAAAACCTCCAACGTTAAGTCATATCGGACGATAAATGAAATGATGTTCAAATGATTACAGGGTACATAGAGCTTAGAGTTACCAGACTTTCGTCTATCAGGATAAGAGAAAACCTCCAACGTTAAGTCATATCGGACGATGAAGGAAATGATGTTCAAATAAGTACAGGGTACATAGAGCTTAGAGTTACGAGACCTTCATCTTTCAGGATAAGAGAAAACCTCCAACGTTAAGTCATATCGGACGATAAATGAAATGATGTTCAAATGAGTACAGGGTACATAGAGCTTAGTTACCCAACATTCGTCTATCAGGATAAGAGAAAACCTCCAACGTTAACTCATATCGGACGATGAATGAAATGATGTTCAAATGAGTACAGGGTACATAGAGCTTAGAGTTACCAGACATTCATCTTTCAGGATAAGGGAAAACCTCCAACGTTAAGACATATCAGATGATGAATGAAATGATGCTCAAATGAGTACAAGGTCCATGGAGCTTAGAGTTACCCGACATTCGTCTATCAGGATAAGGGAAAACCCCGGAACAAACCTTATCCAGGTAACTCACTCTAACCAAGATTCGAACCTGAGACATTTTGAACGTGAGGCAGATACACTACCGAGGCGGGCGGCCAGCTAGTTACTCTCGTTTCAAGATGGTCAAATAAGCGGTATTGATAATTTAAGTTGATTGATGGAAATGAATTGTTCCTTCACGCTAGCCGTGTATAGGCTAAGATTTTGGATAGAGTCATGCTGAAAAATTTGCCACAAACGGTGTACGTCGAATATGAAAGCTCCTAGTGGTTTATCGGGAAATATGAGTCAATTGGAGAGTTGCCATGGCCAGGATTTGAACCACGGATCTCCTGGTTTCCGTCCAGTCGCTCTAACCCATTGAGCTACCATGGCCAACGTGCCGTCATGACATTAAATTCTCCATTTGACTCGTATATTTCCCCGGTAGACCACTAGGAACTCTCGCATCCGAGATACGCCGTTTGTGGCGACTTACTATCGTAAGTACTTAAGTCTCAGGCGTCATCATTTAACTTTTATTATTTTAGTTAATTGACGGAAATTGATGCCGGCCATGGCATTGAATTTTTCATGTGGACTCTATCAAGAGATAGGTAATTTGGTTGTTATAGTAATGTAGAGGGAATAGAGTGAGCTTAGCATCCTTCTGCAAGCGACTTTGATAAGAGTAAGACGTGTTATTTGTGTCGCTCTGCAAGTGTGCAGAAACTGTTTTGAGTGAATGTATTTATGATGCACTAATAAAATGTAAAAGACAGAAGCAGTTCATTAATGCAACAACCAGTGATTGTCAAAAGATACCATTTATATCATTTAAAATTGCATCAGAATTCAAAATTGTTTCGCTGGAATAAAATACACAATATTTAAAAGAGAAATATTATTATTCATTCTCCAACAATAGCAGAATATACTTCCTATACTCTGTGACCAAACCCAGAGGTAAGATTTCTTGCTTCAGAGCTGCCGTGGAACCTACAAGATTTCTACAAGATCGTCACCAAAGGTGAGAGACTAATCATCTCATCACTTCAATCATTCCCATTTGCAACACATACCCATTGCACATTTAATGTTTCAGTTTGACTCTATCAGTATAGATAATATTTGCTTCACTCTACCACCCTCGATATTTTATGGTAGGCCATGACCTGTGGGTAAGCTACAAATACTCAGTGAGATAAAGTTAAAGATAATTATCCTTCCTCGATATCAATAATGGAAAACAGTTCAAAGTAGCTTCATACAATAGTTTTGATATGTGTAAACAAGACGTGTATTAACATTCATAAAGTTAACATAACTGTTTATTTCGAGGGCTATTCAATAAAGAATGATAACATTTTTTTGACAACTCAACCTCATAATTTTGATGCTCCTTCTCAAAATAGTCTACCCTGAATAAGATGCACTTTTCCCAGCGTTTCTGTCAGTCTTCAAAGACATGCTGGAAACCATTTTTGAGAGATCCTTCAAAATCACCTCCGCCGTCTTCACCACTGTTTCTGATGATGGATAATGCCTCCCACGAAGACGTTTCTTCAAGTTAGGGAATAGGAAAAAGGTCACATTTGGCTAAATACGGTCTATAGGGAGGGTGAGGAATGTACTTCACGTTGATTTTTAAAATATATTCAGCAACAACATTGGCAATATGCGGCCGTGCATTATCGTGCTGCATCATCCAGCCTGCTTAACGGAGATGTGGTCTTTTGCACCTGATATGGATTTGCAATGTTCTTAGGACATCCCTGTAGTATTGTCCAGTTACTGATGTGTGTGCTGATAATCCATTCCATGAATATCAAAGAATGAGATGACCATAACTTTCCCAGCAGAAGCAACCACTTTTGCTTTTTGGGGGTTCGTGATGGAGATTTCCACACAGCTTTGCTGTTTGCTCTCAGAATCAAAATGATGTAGCCAAGTTTCATCAGCAGTTATTACGTTTGAAATAAACTCTGGATCTTGCTCTAACATCAACTTTAACTGCATATAAATGTCCTTTTATTCGGGAATCAACAGTCTTGGAACCCATCGCGCACAAACACGTCTCACGTGTAACGCTTCTGTCACCAACGAGCGGGTGGCACCCAATGAAATGTTCAATATTTCAGAAAGTGATCTTAAGGTAATTCGTCGATCCTGTCTTACAATGGCAGTAGCAGTGCTGATGTTTTCTTCCGTAAGAGCAGTAACAGGAGCACTGGGTCCACCTTCCTTTGAAATTGATTGTCTGCCCTCTTCAAACATTTTAAAGCACCTTCAAGCTGTGCTGTAGGGAAGAACATACTCTCCATATGCCTCCTGTAACATTGTATAGGCCTCAACTGAAGATTTGTTGAGACAAAAGCAGAATTTCAAAACCGCATATTGTTCTTCGCGTGTTACCTCCATTGCAGTAGTAGGCGATACTGAACATGTCTGAACTTGCCTGGTTCTCCCAGGCGGGAACCAGGAGTACAAACAATGAAACTATTACGGCGGGTTTATTTCACATTAAGCTAACAGTATATAACAGTGGATTTTAGTGCGAAAAATTATGACCATAAAAAATTATGATCATTCTTTGAACAGCCCTCGTTTATATCTGTCGGCGTACTATTGACGATAACTAGAAATATGTTAAAATCCACAACTTCTTTGATTAGCCATTTCTTAACTCAGGATTAGTGTATACATTTTCTAAATATACACGGTGTTCATTTTTATTAATTACTTCCTGCCCTCCGATTGAGCAAGAATGACGTCATAGTTGACTACTGAGTCTATCTTGAAATCGTAGTGCCCTCTATGAAGAAGAAGCGGTAATTTTTGCGGAATAGTAAGCGAATTACAGCGTTCTGAGTGTGGCTGCGCTTCCCCTGGATATGAACACAGAGCAGGCATCTTCATGGTTGAATGCTACATTTTCCCGGCATTGAAATTGGTAATGACATATAAATATACAAGGGGAGTCCAGAAAGTTCTGTTTCAATTTATCTCCGCTGCAGAGCTGCAATCGCAGTTCCGCACATGTGCGGTAGACGCTCTGTATCAAGGAGAAGAAACGAGCGTCATTATGAGATCGCTGTCAGCCACGTGCGCTTTGTTGTGCTTGTTTACAGTGTCGGTGTTGATTGAAAATCCCGCCGCTTGTGAAATCATATCTGTGATTCGGTTTCTAAATGTTAGGAAAGTGAAACCTATTGAAATTTATCGGCAAATTTGCGATGTTCACGATGAGTGACAACGCATGACCACACACTACAAATGCAACGAAAAACATCCTATAGGGCTGGATGGATAAAGTCAACATGAAAAATTCAATGCCATTGCCGGGATTTGAACCACGGATCTCCTGGTTTCCGTCCAGTCGCTCTTAACCTTTGAGCTACCATGGCCAAGGCACCGTCCAGACATTAAATTCTCCATTTGACTCATATTTCCCCGGTAGACCACTAGGGGCTCTCGCTTCCGAGATACACCGTTTGTGGCGACTTACTATTGTAAGTACTTGAGTCCCAGGCTTCATCATTTAACTCTTTTTATTTTAGTTAATTGGTGGAAATTAATCATTTCTGCACACTAGCCGTATATAGGCTATAATTTCCACCAATTAACTAGAATCCTATAGGGCTTTGGCTGGGACGTGTTTGACCACCCCCCGTACAGCCCTACCTCGCTCCTAGCTACCTTCATCTGTTTTTGCATCTCAAATCTTTCTTTGGCTGTCAGCACTTCAACAATGACGAAGATCTGAAAGAAAATGTTTCCAACTGGTTAAAGGCACAGGCGGCAAACTTTTATGAAGAAGATACACAAAAACTTATGCCTCGCAATGAAAAATGCCTGCAAAATTTCGGCAGTTATGTGGAAAAGTAGTTTAAAAGCTGTAGAATCTTGTGCAATAAATAATTGTTCTGTATCTGTACACAGTTTAATTTTATTACCATACAGAGCTTACTTTCTGGACGTACCTCGTATTTGCTTTGCTCTACCACCCTCAATATTAACATTCATAAAATTAACATAATTATTTATTATATGTCTGACACAAACCCTTAATTTGGCGGCGTACTATTGATGCTATTCAGTAATATATTAAAATTCACAACTTATTTGGTTAGCCATTTCTTAACTCTAGTTTTTTTTTTTTTTTTTTTTTTTTTTTTTTTTTTTTTTTTTGTAATTTACGTCCTCCAATGTTAAGTCATATCGGACGGTGAATGAATTGGGTGAAATGATGCTCAAATAAGTCCAGGGTCCATGGAGCTTAGAACTACCCAACATTGGTCTTTAAGGATAAGGGAAACCCCGGAAAGGAACCTTATCCACGTACCTCACCCTGACCGAGATTCGAACTCGGACCTCTTGAACGTGAGGCAGACACGCTACCATCTGTTACCAAGGCGGGCTTTTAACTCTAGTGTATACATTTTCAAAATATACACGGTGTTCATTTTTATTCATTATTTCCCGCCCTCCAATTGAGCAAGAATGACGTCATAGTTGACTACTGAGTCTATCTTGAAATCGTAGTGCCGTCTATTGAGAAGAAGCGGTAAGTTTTGCAGAATCGTAAGCAAATTACAGCGCTCTAAATGTGGCTGCGCTAGTAACTAATACAACCAGCTTCCCCTAGATATGAACACAGAGCACGCGTCTTCATGGTTGAATGTTGCTCTGTTACCTGCATTAAACTTGGAGCGACATATAAATATAATTTAAATCGCTGCATAGAGGTGTTTATGTAACGCTATCCATCATTCAGGCAAGTTCCCGGGAGCGTAATGTTGTCAGAAGTATCCAGACATGCGCGCGATAAGAAGAGCGATCGGGTTCCATGTCCTCATTCGGTAAGTTTCGTTTAACTCTGTAAACATAGATGACAACTTTGAAATGTGCTGTACACTGACATCTAGTGGCTAATACGCTAAGCTTTATCGTGTCCGCACTATTTCATTTTGATCAATTTCGAAGTTAATTAGCTAACCAGTTTACAACAATTGTATGTTAGAATTAGAATTTTAGTTCGTCCTTGGCAACATACATGTTATGAGACACGTCAAAATGTATAAATACAGTATATACATAAAGTCAAATTCATTACATACGATATACACAGAAAGCAGCATTTCTATGGTTTCATGTGGTATTTGCATAGACTAATTCACTACAATAAATGCCATAATATGAATATTACAGGTTTGTGAATGTACTATGCTCCCAGTGGTCATTTACATGGTTATAGTTCTAAAAATTCATTAACCGTATAAAAACAGTGTGCATGCAAAAATGTCTTAACCGTATTCTTAGTGTTTTAATGATGGAGCTTGTTTAAGTGAATTTTGAAGTTTATTGTGTAACATTATCACTTTGTAGTTAAAGCTTCCTTCATAAAGGCTCGTTTGGTGCTCTTAAATTACCAGTTTATTCTATATAACAAGAAACTATTTTGTTTACAAGGTAAATGGGAATTAGCACTTTCTAATATTCCTGTCAGTAAATTACAATTGTTTCGTGGCCTGCTTTAACATCTATGTGTAGCGTAGACTGCAGTGACGTCACTGTTTCGTTAAAATACTTTTTCTTATTAGGAGTTACATGATAATGGGTAATTGTTTATGACACAACATATTGGTGTTTACTGCAATGCCAAACAAGAACCTAAAAAGAAACAATGTGTTTACGATGTCTATTTTTGATAATGTACTTTCATTACAAGGATTTCATAAAGGAATATCTCAAATCTATAAAAAATGAAAATAATTATTTGGTACCTTTCAAGTTGTTTGGTACTTTTAACTTTAGAATCTGCACTAACAAGTATTCAGTCTTAACGTTTTCCTTACGTTTTAAGATGCTTGTATTCTAGAGAAGTCAATAATGCCAATGCATATAAATCACCAAACTACGAAGAGAATATTAAAACAATCATTTTACGCGGACAAAAAAGCTAAACTGAGGGTTTATTTGACCTAAAATTCCGGTCCCTAGTTATTTTGTATACAATCCAATTATAACGTAAGATTAATATCAGTGACGTAGTATCTATATAATAAACGATAGTAGGTAGAGAAGGTTTTATGAATGTTACTACGTGTCTTGTTTATTATACAATGTTACTTTGAATAGCTTGCCATTATTAATCGAGGAAGAGAAATAACCTCTAACTTTGTTTATTCTTTATTTCGCCATATCTTATACACGGAAATGGTTATCAGAACGTGTTTCTGTACCACAAAACAATGAATGATAGAAGCAATTAAATATTACCTACATACACTGCTGGAAATGTATTTGACCATTTCGACCACCAGTGAGTATCAACCAATGAGGTACATGCATGAACGTCAGACGCCACGTCCTCTAGTTGCCTTGCGGCACGTCTAGTCTCGTGGTGCATTAGCTAAGTTCTCACTTGCTTATTGCACTCGGGAAGTAAACGTTAGAGCCAGGTCATGTACGCCAGTCGGTACGACTGCTAGTTAAGTCTCTTGGTACATCTGTTGAGTTGTGTCAGTCGCTTGGTTGCACTCAGGGAGGAAACATCGGATCGAGGTGAGTAGTAACGTACCAATTTTTGTATTAGTAATGGGTTATCGAAGTGATTGCTATATTAAATGTATTCATTTAGAGCAAATATGCAGGTTCACTGCGCTATATTAAACATACCTAAAAATTACCTTCATTCATCTTTCATCTGTTTAAACTGTTACTATACTTAAAACTGGTTGACGTTCGGGCATTTTGAAACTTCGTCTTTCAAATCTTCAAAAGTTAAAAAGCTCTCATTAACTTACATACTCTGCAACTTCATTTTTGAAAAAATTCAATTGTGATTTCAATAGCTTCGTCAACAGAATTACTCACTTAAACTCCGAAACTTAATTTCCTAAGCCAAGTTCAAATGAAGGTCCAACAGAGTTAAATTACAGTTTGATGACGAAACTGTCTCATTGTCATTGGACTTGGCCGTTAACGATCTTGAAGTTGTTCATAGAGATTTGTAGACTTGTTCAAATTTAATGTTAGAGATAGCAGACAGTTCAATTATTTAAATCCTTAAACTTCTTCAGTTTAGTAAAACAAAGGTTAAGAGTTAAATTTTACTGCATCAAAAGACTTTCGTTCTGCAATGTTAAATTTTCAGTCCAACATATTCTGTTTTAAATATGTCCAAAAGACCTGTAAAATATTAACGTATAAAATTTTGTACTAGCTTTTGTGACACTTTTAATGTATTCGAATTTTAGTTTTTAAAAATGCCCAATTCGCTTCTGTTGTCACATTGAGTCTGAGGAGCTTATTCTCGACGTTCCTCTTGCCCCTTTTGACCCGCTACTTAACATTCTCATACAGAACTGAGTTGGGTGTTTCGCTATCCTACATCAACAGTTACTTAGAACAGATCCGATAAAGCGGCAACATTTTCATTTTAAAAACCAGTGCATCTGATTAGTTTGCATTTTTAATGAGTTCGCGTGATAGAAAAGATAAATGTTATATTAAATTTTATTTTTGTGAAAAATGTTCCAAGTGAAATTTAGTTTGGTGTATGGAATGATTTTTCTTTCTAAATTGCATTCACTGTGTTGGTAATCGTGAAGTTAAATGTCCCTGTTGCTTTATACTGTATCAACTTATAAAAATTAAGTCCTTGATTTATGAAGTTCAGTTATCTTAAGTCAATGTAGGTATGTGTGGTTCTTTAAGGTAGCTAATTGTAGTTGTAACATAGCGATAGTTACGTTACCATGGTCTCACAAAATAAATGGTTCATATTGGTTAAAGCTCTTCTGACATCCACCCTGGAGTAATAACAATAAAATTTGCCTTTTTATTTTAAATTTTTAGTGCGTTCTTATTTTACTTGTATTCAACTTGCCAGCAAAATATTAAAATGTTTTAACTAAAATTATTGTCATTTTGTAATAAATCAGTTTTACAAAGTATGTGAAAGTCGCCCGTTTGGGTAGTAGCGTGTCTCCCTCACGTTCAAAAGGTCCCGAGTTCGAATCTCGGTTAGGGTGAGTTACGTGTATGTTTTCTCCGGGGTTTTCACTTATTCAAATAGACGAATATCGGGTAACTCTAAGCTCTATGGATCCCGGACTCATTTGATCATTTCACCCATTTCATTCATCGTCTAATATGACTTAAGGCTGGCCCCGTAGCTCAGTCGGTAGAGTACCTGCCTACCGTGCTAGGGGTCCCGGGTTCGATTCCCGGCGGTGGGGGTGGGGATTTTTCTCCGACCAAGATAATTCCCCATCTTCCCCAGAGTCTGGAAGTATGAGTGTGAATGTGTGTGTAATGTAATGATTAAAAAAAAAACCAAAAGATAACGAGTTAACACCTTCGGTATGTTCCAAAGGAGAACGGCCGCCGATATGACCATAGTAGTTAAATGGAACAAGCAAAAAAAAAAAAAAAAAAAAAAAAAAAACTCGACGCTGGAGGACGTAAATTACAATAGAAATTGAAGGTCAGGGATTTTCTTGCATTTTTCTTTTTACAGTTTAACTTCTCTAGCCAGTTAGGTTATATACGAGTAGACATGAGTGAAATGATAAAATAAGAGCTTAGGGTTACTCGACATTCATTATTTGGGATAAAAAAATATCCAGAAAATTCATCCTAAGTTTCGAACAGACGATCACTTTGAATGTGAAGTAGACACGCTGCCGCTACTCCACAGGAGTGGACTTGAAAATGTTCATATTGTGTAGTTCCAAGATGCTGAACGTATATACGTAATATCCTGTTTGTGTTTTTCTTTTGTTTACTGACATGTATGTTCTTTGTACTCATTGTACCTCAAGACATGTATTTGTAGCTAAATCTCGTAAATAGTTTTTTGATGTAATACAATACTTCCTCTACTATAGAGAATGTGACTCTCGTGTATTAACAGTAAATTTTGTAATTATATTTTTAGTGTTCGTTTATAGTTCGGAAGCAGTTCACTGAACGTGTTTTAGTTAGTTATCTCAATTGCCATTTAATTAAACTGTCAGAGCAAACGCAGTTACATAATGTCGAGAAATGTTGCTTAGTCATAGATACCCAGCTTGGTAACTACTTAAAGTGTTCTTTATTAAGTAATATTTAATTTGACAGAACCAGCATGGCTAAAAACTAATGTAGTAAGTGTTTCTGGAGTAATGAAATGATTCTTAAATTATATATTACGCGAATTTAAATAAACCGTGCCCTGGTCAGTCAAGAGATTTAATTAATCGAAGTAGAAAGTAAACAAAGTAAAGTTGAATAATTAAATTATTTCTGTATTTTGCTGTTACTTGGTAATGATATTAAGTTGGTAGTAAATCTGTATAACCCGTCTACAGATACTGCGACTAAATGATTTTCCAAATAACAAATGAAGAGGAATGCTGTAACTATATGAAAGTCTAAATTTGTTGAACCAGACTCAAGTCGGTTTACGACAAAAAAAAAAAAAAAAAAAAAATAACGTAAAGATAAATTATAGAGCTTAAAAAATGTGTGCATCCTCATGATATAATTAAACAAGTTTTCTGTATCTGAGATATATTTATATATGTAATTATAAGTTTAGGCATAACGATATTCTATTTATTTTGAAAAATATATCTCTCTATTAATTATTAAACGATGTGTGTATAATATTAGTTTACTGAAAGTTTTGATAATTTCCATACTAGTTGATTTTGTTAATCCTAAGAGGACTAGATGTTACTTTAAGCAGTACGGGCGACATTGCTTGGAGGTCGATCTTCTTGATCACGTACCCCAGCGGGCTATCATAATTAAAACAACTTCATATATACTCTTTACGACCAAATATTAATGTAATAATATTTAATATGCTTTCTCAACCAACATTTTTACAAATGTTTAGTTTCCTTTCTGCTACAAGTTTTTATTTTGTTTTAAATACAAGAGACTGGAGTGATAGTCAAATGTTTAAAAAGAAGGTAAGCTTTGTTGTCTTAAATTCCATGTTATTAGCAAGAGATTACGCGAAACGTGGGAATGTAGCTTAGCATTTTAGAATGTTTAACTTTTGGAGAGTTAAAACAAAACGGAACTAATATCTCGGAATTCTTTAATGAGTTAAATTGACTGAAATTATGTGTTTTAACCAAATGTTCATTATTTTTGTACTAAGTCTTTGTTTATATCTTAGTCGCTGTCCTGGTGGCATTGGCTCTCGTCTACGTAATTTTACCCGGTTCGATTATAACTCGTGCACGTGGTACTTTTTATTGCTGGGTACTTTCGTAATAACTACATAGTACTCCCAGTAGGAAATAGTTGTATATACAGGTGCAAGGGACGTTATCTCGAATCCCTACATATACTGCTGCATTTATTATACGCTAATATAATTAGGTTCCAACTTTGTTTCACCTAAAAATGTAATGAGGGTTTGACATGTAAAATAGATTATTTCCTTTTTGAAACGAAGAATATTTCCCGACTTTCAAAGTTAATTTGGAAGATCAAGTTCGGAAGTATATTAATAAAACAAGTGAATGCAGCCTTAAATGACATTCACCTCAAGATGATGTCCAGATAAATGTCCTATCGAGCTTCGGATTCTGCTCCTTCGGTGTATCAGGCAGCACTATACAACACAACAGATGAAATGTTTCCCTGCAGTAGCTTTGTGTAGGAACAGACATATGCATTTTGGTATTCCACTTAATAGAATATCTTTCGGAAATAATTTCTTGACATTAGCCGTGGGTAGGCTAAAGTTTGAATGAGAAGAGCCAGACTGAAAAATTCAATGTCATAGCCGGGATTTGAATCACGGATCTCCCGCTGTCCGTGCGGTTGCTCTAAGCCATTGAGCTACTATGGCCGTATTTCCCGGTAGACCACTAGGTGTCATTTGCTATGTGACATGTGACTTACTATGCTGCAAGTACTTAAGTCCCAGACTTCATAGTTAAATCACTGTTTTTATTTGAGGTACATTGAAGGAGATTATCATTTCTCACACCAGCCGTCTCAGTGGTTAGACCGCTTGGCTCTCACCAAGGCGGCCCGGGTTCGATCCCAGGCGACCGCAAAGTGAGATTTGTGGTGGACAACACGGCGTTGGGGCGGGTTTTCTCCGGGACCTCCGGTTTCCCCCGCCATCTCATTCCACCGGTGCTCCATCTTCATCTCGTGCATCAGTCACCGCCTGCGGTGCCGTATGTAGTAAAAGCGGCCGTTAAACACTACACATTTCATTTTCACACTAGCCGTGTGTAGGCTAAGGTATGAATGAGTAGAGCCAGACTGAAAAAACCGCACGGAGAGCGGGAGATCCGTGGTTCAAATCCCGGCTATAGCATTGAATTTTTGAGTCTGGCCTTACCCCTGCAGAATTTCTTGTTTCATAGGAGCACATATTTCCGTTTTATATCAATCGAGATAAACACGTCAGAAATAATTTTACTACATATTACCTTACAGATTAAAAAAGAGGAAAAGCGATGTCTTTCCGATTGAAACTCTCGTTAAATGCAGAACACGACATCTTGATGCAACTATTAAAAGCTCATTGAATTTTTGTGCTCTATAACTATAGAGCAGAATTGCATAGCATACACAAAGTAACAGCCTCATTGAGGACCAACACTATACCATGAAGCAGCCCTTGAATGTCATCTACAATCTATTGGGGGTAGACTCAACTGGACATGTGGCCTGTGATTAAAGATGATTTAGGTCATTGAGCTGCCAAACTGGTATGACAGGACTGTGATCCCAGGAGAAATGTCCACCGACCAACCTACGGTAACAGTCAGGTTTTCTGAGACACCTCCAGGAGACAGAAAACTAAAAGCAACAAATCTCGGCACATGGCGAGAAAACTGTTTGTGCCCAAACATACTACTGATTAAATATTAAAAGCAGAAGCATTAACAGTGAAATATTCTTCATATTTGAGTTTGATTTGAGTCACTATGTTTACACTCAAACTTCACTTGTAAATGAACAAGTGAAGTTTGAGTGTAAACATAGTGACTCATAAATCAAACTCAAATACTACTGATTGCTAACATGTTTTCATACATTATGTACCCTCATTTTCACCACTCTAACCTATGTACAATGGCCTATACAAAGTCAAACACAGTACTAAGTTCTTTGACATAAATATCTGGTTTGATAAAACACGGTCTCAATAGTCTGTTTAAAACCAGCAGTTGTGTTGATAATAGGTCTTCCTTTAGTTACTGGCAATTTAGTAATTTAGCATGCCTGCCTCTGTAGCATGGTGGTAGTGTCTTATACTTTGCTGAACACTCCTAAGTTCCAAACTTGGTCAGGATGAATTATTTGAATAAGGTTTTATCTGGGGTTTTCCTTTATCTTTAAAGATGAATGTTGGGTAACTTCAAGCTCTTTCATTCATTGTCTTTCTTGACTTATGTTGGACATTAAAAAAAAAATCAGCGATGGCCTCTGTACATTGTACAGACTGTTCTAAAAGTAAAGTTTTCACCTTAGATTGAACTTAAAGCCACTTACAGTGATAGGTGAAAATAAAATTGCTGTTGGACAAATGAATTATATTGCCAGTGCAAAGCTCCATTACTTTGTTGAATGGGATGTTCAGTTTCATACAGTAGCAGTTGCAGTGCTAAGCAATTCTCAAACAAATGTAAGCAGTCAAATCAAACAACTATGTTCAAATTTAAACCAGGAAGAGAATAAAGTTCATTATTTTGTTTTCAGTTAAGTTTATTAACCACTGAATTTATACAGAATTATAGACATTGTCAAAATATATAGAAGAGTATTAGATAATATTTACAATTTATCTGTAAACTATTTACAATATGAAGATTGCCAATAATTAGGGGTAGAGATATTTAGCATTTTGAAATCAAACTTAGCATTTTGATTTTTACATTTAGCATTTTATAGCAGTTATACATATGCAATTTAGCATTTTAAAAAAGTTTAATTTGCATTAATTTTTTTAAATGATGAATATTAACATTATTTGAGATCTAAAGCATATTATGGAGTGTTATTAATGACAGTGAGTTAAGTGCATAAAGTGTCAATTTGTTTTACATTAATACAGATTAAGGCAATACACAGAAATATAGAACAAGTTGATAGACTAAAGCATACTGCATAACAAAAAAAAAAAAAAAAAAAAAAAAATTATATATATATGCATACTGATGTAAAACTAGCACAATAAAAAGAAAATACACAAAATTAGCCTTGCACTTACTGATGTGACCTATGCATAGAATGAATGAAAGTCGTGCGTAAAACTGAACAGAACTATGAAAATTAGAACTTTGGCAACTAGAACTCACACTAGAATTAACATGTGTCAAATCACTTCCTTAAAATTAGGATTGATATTGGTTTTCAGATACAAGGGTTGAAATTTTCCATTAACTAGGTTGTGAAGATAGATTTAGGAGTCATTAGGCATCGTAAGACAGATCTTTTAAGAACTGAACTCGCTTCAGTGACAAACATAACTCATATGGGCAATGGTGGAACAATAGGCTAATTTAGGGGAAAGGGTTGCTTTCCACATTCCAGAAGTGGTCACTTCATACCTTTCTGAACATGTAAAGGTTCTACAGACTACAGTTTCCAGAAGAAAAAGCATTGGGAAAAAATTACTTGGGAAAATGTTTGATTTCGCATTTATATCTCATTTTGAGTTAATTTTGCACTTTATCATGCTATATTGCATTTGCAAAATTCACCATCCCTACTAATAATTTACACAAATTACTATTTACACTTGGAAGCATTAAAACATTGTGTACAGTCATATCACAACTCATAGACATGGATATCTAGTATTGCACTTAAGAAATTTTAAAAATCCTTCATTGATGAATCTTGAGTTCTCAATCACATGAAATAAGAATAAAATATATTAGTGAACTGCCCACAACTGATAGATTTATACTTTACCTGAATTATATTTGAAATATTCAATTACTTATTAAAACTGATTTTTTTATGAAGAATTTGTGTAGTTATTTGCAGAGGGTGGATCTTTTAAATGACTTGGTACATTGCATCATTTTAAACCCATATATTTGAGTTTCAAATACCTTAGTTTTATGAATATCTGGTGTTTGTGGGAAGTGAATGGTTGATCTTGGAGCATTTATAACAGGTCTTTTCCAATGACCATTGTAACTGTCACAGTATTGCATGAATCATGAATGCTTAATGGAGATAAGTTCCTTGGAAGGTCTTGTTTAAAAAGGGCAAGCTTTTCTGTTTAAGGGAGACAAAAACTTGGTCCATTGACAAATCAACGTGCATATTCATATATTACGCAAATCATTTAAATATTTAGTTTAAAATTTATTATAGTTTATGAATTATTTTTCTAATCCAACAAAAATAGCAGTGGTGCATCCATATAGCTGTGAATATTACTTACATTAAGAGAATTTGTCATTGTCTTAAACGTCAGAGTACTGCAAATTTGATAGGCTCCAAAATCTCATTGCGTGTTATTTCTTTCTAAAAGTCATCTTGTCTCACGCAGCTTTCCCAGTCTTGTGTTCCTTGTCAATTTCTTCATGAATAAGTCATTCAGTGCCAGTCAGTTAAAACTTTGCAACATAATTTGAGCCCAGATTAACTCAATTGGATTGTTCTGAGAATAGTAAGGGGGAAGGTGGATCGTATCTCATTGATCCAGCCGACTTTCATGGAAGAGTAACTGAATAGTACTGCTTTGAACTCTCCAGAGTAAATAGATTATGAACCGTTCATAAACAGATGTGACCAGACACGTTCTGCCAGACCAGCAGGAAGTGTTTCCTCATAGAATTTAACCAACACCTTAGCTTATTCGAAGTACATATTTCTTTTGACATGTCAAATGTTTACGTTTCAGCTCTGAGTAATTTCAAATATACGTACATGCATACATGCCAACCAATAATCATTACAGTGCTTATGTCACAAGCACTGTTATAGTATGGTATCTACTTTATTTGTATTAGGAAAACTATTTGAGCTAAAAATATGGGGGTTTACGGTTATATTACTGTACTTCCACATGGATCAGTTTTGGCAAAATCTCAATTTTTGTCTATGTGCAAATAGTATTTATTAGAGATTGATTAGTTTGGTGCTCGTCACACACCACATAGGGAATGCAATATGACAACACTGCAGTAATCTGATTGGTTGCTCACCTAGTAGTGTGCAAGGACAAACATCCCATTTGAAACACGTAAGTAGGATATCCAGTTCTACCCTCAAGGGTGGGCTTCTTAACAAATCAGGTATTGCTGCACTGGAAACATTGAGTCTGCTTAGCAGCAGCTCTCTAGTTTGGAGGGGGAGTTTCCACTCCCAGGTAGGTCTTGCTCTCAACTGTCCTGACAGAATGTTTTTAAAATGTTGCAACCTACAGTAATGACAGTTCAGATTGCACTTTAAGTTTCTTTGTTACCTCACTTGTTTAACCTAAACTGCTTTCTTGATTGGTGCAATGCTTGCACTCCCATTCTCTTCCTCATACATGGTAATTATGTGTAAAATAAATTATGGTCATGAACTAACACATGGTAAGAAACTACTGTTAATGCAGTTATGTAAAACAGTGCTGCCACATACTAAGCTGACATTACGCTTTCTTTTATTCTTCTGACCTTCTCCTTTCATCAATATACACGACTTCTGAAATGCATTATATTTCAGTGATGTTTCACTTTATTTGGTTGGAGATTATCTTAAACTATTCTCCCAACCTTTAAGTATTATTGGTAGTGTTATTTCATTTTTTCTTATATTGACATTCCCCATTTTTTCAGTGTATTCTTCAAACGTTTAAGCTTACCTGTTGGTTTTAGTTAATTGATGGAAATTATTTCTTCATACTAGCCGTATAAGGTCTAAGGTTTTTGATAAATAGTTAACACCTGTACTTGTACAATGAGATCTACCCAAAAGTCCAAAGGCTCTGGAAGTGGATATGCCACTTATGTGCATCAACCCTGCAGAGAAGACTACCAATTTGACCTCGGTGGGGCTGCGTGGTGATCTAGCACACCTACTAGCTATGCAAGCTAGCACCCAGGGCTTCTTAGGCAACCTTCTACCCCCTCCGAGTGACCGAGGCCTGGCCGGAAGTAGCCGATCTCCCACAGGTGTCGGGAACACACTGCCTTCTCGAGTCCAACCCAATCCGAAGTCCCATTCAGGGAGGGGCTCGAATGTTCGGCCCAAGGTTCCTCCAGTAATGTCAGAGGTAAGAGTGCTAAGGGTTTGCAGCGCCTGCACCATAGCAGCTGAAGGGGACGGATCCCCTGAAAAATTCAGTGCCACGGCCGAGATTTGAACCAGATATCCTGGTTTCCATCCAGTCCCTCTTACCCACTGAGCAACTATGGCCAACTTGCCATCATGACAAATGGAGAATACGAGTCAAATGGAGAATTAATGTTATTGTGGCAAGTTGGCCATGGTAGCTCAATAAGTGACTGGATGGAAACCAGGAGATCCGTGGTTCAAATCTCGTCTGTGACATTGAATTTTTCATAGTGACTATCTGTTGGTATGCTTTTTTGTGTGCTTGTACATGTTAGCTTTCTGTTTGAATCTTGGTTAGGATGAGTTATCCATGATTTTCACTAACTCTAATGACTTTGGGCTTATTCGTTTTCCATTGACGTACCAGGTTAAAGGACATTAAAGGAAATGTCTTATTTCCTCGAAATTAGGTCTGTTTCTGTATTACAATAGTTATAAAACATGGATAACTAAAATGAGTATTTTCAGAATATGCCCCAATCTAAACTGTAGTTTGTATGGCAGAACTTTTGTCACTCTTATTTTCAAAATGTTTCTAAGAATGTTGATAATGATGTCCTGGCATGATCAATTTATGTAACTATTTTTGTGCTAGTGGGAAACCTTTTGTAGCATTTGTCTACTTTTCCGAAGGATTTGCTGTTATGAGCTTTTAACTTGTCATTTCAGCAAGTGACTGATCAGCACAAGGTGAATATGAAAATGTATTGGGTAGAAAAAACCATGTGATTCTGCATGAGAATGAATACTAACAATTTAATTGTGTAAGGACTTAATGTAAATTGTTCTTTCACAGTAGCTTTGTGTATTGCAAGGTTTGGAAAGGTAGCGTTGTGGTTCAAATCCTGACTATGTCATTGACTATTTATTTTTATTTATTTTCAGTCCTATAGTATACACAAACAGTGTTACATAGACCACATCAGTTTATAATACAAAATAATTATAATATAAAATGACACTATACACATACAGACAACTGTTCTTAAGACCACATAATTCATGTGATAAAAATACAAGTTTATAAAATTAACCTAAATATTGATAATGTAAATCTGCACATACTATTGTCAAACTTAACTAAGCTTAAAATGTGATTAATTTCCATTATGGATAAGAAACTCATCTTTATTATAAAAACAATGGGTTAACAAATACATTTTGAGCTCTTTTTTAAAAGTGTCTCTATCGCTGCTTCAGTCTGTTTGGTAATATGTTAAAGTATTTTGATCCAGCATAAATAATAATTTTATTTCCAAATTGGCCCCTATATGATTGAAGAAAAGTCATTTTGTCTGCGAGTGAGGTGTTTGTGTATCTTTATTTAGGCAAGGGAATATAGAGTTTTTTTACATATAAAATAACATAATTTGCATATATGCAAATATATGTAATTATAAATGTAACATTGTATTGTTTAATTTATCAAGATGAGTTGGATTAGAAACATTAAACCTAAAATAAAAAAAATCAAGTGAACATATTTCAAGATCTAAGGACTTGTTCCCATTGTCAGCATATGTCCAACTGATCCAGGATTAAGATTACTACAGAGGGATTCGGCACCAATACCTGTGGTTTATTGTACCAAAGCCCCAAGTGGGGCATCCCCCAGGAGGAAGGATGAGGCAAGAGGAGAGAGGAGAGGGCTACCAATTCAGGAGTCACGACAGTACATAGGGCACGGTCCGTAGAATTTACCAGTTGTAAACTCCCCTGGCAGTCAAGCACAACCAACATCCCACCAGTCATGATCCAGAATTTGCTCCACCAGGTCGGCCCGAAGACTGGAAACCGTTCTACTGAAGGAGGAACTGTTTACCAGGAGCAAATATCTTGCCATGCAACACCGAGACTTCCGCTGACACTTCTACCCTGAAAGAGACCACCAGATGAAATGTGAAATGATAATGGATATGAATTGGAGGGACATGAAATTTGGGGGATGTAATTAACATACCCAGCATTTTCCTGGTGACCCAGGAAAACCCTCATCAAAACCAAGGGTTAGGTAACTCGGCCAAGGAAAAGGAACCTGGACTTCCCAAATGTGGGCCAAAGACAAAACCACTTGAGCCATCCTGCTCGGTTCCAACTGATCCAACTCATGTTTATAAATTATCAATGTTTTTATCTTCTACTCAATTATAAGTTACATTATTTGTCGACATCCTTGTTTACCTTGTATTACCCGGGACATTTAGGAAGATACTTGGTAGTGGAAGCACTGTAATCTGTATACACGACAAGGCTGGCTATCAGAGGGGAGAAGAGGTAAACAGTGTCACAGATTAGTACATTATTGAAGGCAGAATGTGCTACATCAAGGAGCAGAACAGAATTGACTTACAAATACGTAAAATATGAAGCTATTAGCAGTGAATCAAATATATACAAATATAATTTGTAACTTAAAACTTATAAGAAATGATAATTCTTATAAAAACTCCAGGATCGTGATTTCATGTAAACTTACATCTTCAGCTGGAAACAAAGCTGTTGCCATCGTTACAAAAACTAGATGTCGATATGTTCTTGTTAGTATTACCAAAATATGAAAATAAAACAAATTTAAAAACAGAATCGACTGCTGGTATTTCAAAATTCATTAGGCCATGTTTGTTTTTTAGAATATCTTTTCCCAAACCATTAAATCTATCAAGACCATTTGTTTTAATAATTTAACTTCTGGATTTATTTCATGGTTAAATGACCAAAAATGATCTGCTGCAGCCGATTTATCAGTTCATACTTAATGTTACGAAAATGTTCTTAATTCTTGTTTTTAATTAAGTTTTGTCTTTCCAGTATAAACTTTATCACAATCCAAACAGATAAATTCCAGATTTTTTATTAGGAGTTTTCTTTTACTGAGAAATGCAATAAATAGTTACTCCTGTATTTATTTTGAGGAACTTTGTTTATAGGAAGTCTACTCATATTGATAATTACATAAGTTTTAACCCTCTTTCACTTAAATTTGCTGTTTTCAATAGTTTGATTTATAGATTAATAAATATACCCCTGAATAAAGATAAATTTAATAAAGAATTTAATCATATTAATGCTGCTTTAATGGTTTTAATAAAGACTTTATAAATAAATGGAAAAATTCAAATATCAAAAAACTTATATGATATTTCTACCCTTAGAAAAATAAGACGATTATAATTTTAAAAAAATTTATTTACCATCCTTGGGTTAATAAACATTATCAAAAAAGTTTAAAATTGAAAGAAGCGTAGAGACAGTGAAGCACAACTTCGCACAAAAGTGAATCAAAGATATTGACACTGCTTCACTGTTTTTTCACAGGACATGTTTCAAGAGCTTTTGCTCTTATCAGCTGGAATTCGACTGGTTCAAATTGTAGTGGTTTCCTTTCCTTTTAATTTTTGAAGAGTTTGGTATAAATTAGTTCCTCAAAATATAGTATTAAAAATTTATTGCATTTCTCTATAAAAGATATAATTCCTAATAATAAAAAATCTGGTATTTATCAGTTTAATTGTTTCGATTGTCATAAAGTTTATATTGGAAAGACAAAACGTAACTTAGAAATCAGAACGAAAGAACATTTTCGTAACATTAAGCATAAAAAAAATTGATAAATTGGGTGTAGCAGATCATTTTTGGCCGTTTAACCATGAAATAAGTCAGATTGATTTAATGGTTTGGGAAAAGATTTATTTTTAAAAGAAATATCACGTAATGAATTTTGAAATACCAGCAGTTGATTCTGTTTTTAAATTTGTTTTATTTTCACATTTTGGTAATACTAACAAGAACATGTCGACATCTAGTGTTGGTAATGATGGCAACAGCTTTGTTTCTGGCTGAAGATGTGTATAAGTTCACATGAAATCATGCTCCCGGAGAATTTATAAGAATTGTCATTTCTTTTAAGATAAGTGAAGTTTTAAGTTACATCACATTCATTTTACTTGCAGTATCTATAGCTTCTATCTGTAGCAAGGCCGTTTAAAGGTTGGATATCAGTTGCTCTGTCGGTAGAACTGCCATTGTAATCTCTGGAATCCATAAAACCGACTAAGGTATCTGCTTTCTCTTTATCACTGCTATCCAAACCCACATTGATTACTATTCTTTCTTATTTCTTCTGCCATGAAGGCATCTCGATGTAAGTATTTTTATTCTATGGACTTTAATTTCGATGCACACGGTTTTCCACTCTTCAGTGTTTAAACATTCTGGTTAATCCTTTAAGTGCATTTAAAGTCATACACATTTCTATTTTTTGCTTCATGATATTCCATCAGTTCATTGGGGTTTAAATCGCAGTAATAAGGCAGCAATCTATATTCTCGCATTCCACTAAAAAGGGCAGCATTTTCTTACATTTTTGCAACTAAATCCCATTTCTTTAATATTCACCAGAATGTTTTCGTCCACCACCAAAATTCTCATTTACCTCATAGAATAAATATAACTTCCTCACTGTTGGAATTTCTTTACACACTTAATACTCCAAAAAAGTTCTGCGAAAGATGCACTTGTCAAAATTGTGCATTTCAAATTTGTTTTTTTTATTAAGTTTTTCTGGAGGAGTAATTCACGTATTTGAAACACTAGCTTTAACAATCCTTTCAATTGTAGCTTCACTTTTTCTTACTGCTGCAGCCGTTCTAGCCACTGTCTTTGCAATGGTTGAACTAGATCATTTTGCTTTTCCTCTATACAACTGGAAAACATTGTGACTGTCTGCTTTGGAGTTTACAACCTTCCGAGGTGACTTTTCTTTTTAGGTTTCCATGTTTGAAAATTATTAGACACGCACTATGTGATACATTAAAGTGTACTGCGGTACTCATATCACATCACAGTTAACAATTAGATTAACAACTTAATATGCAGCCTTTAGCCAGTCATCACAACATACGTAGTTTCTACTACTGCCACGCATAAAGCTCAAACTATCTGTCCCGGGTAATATAGAAAATTCCTTTCCTTGTGTCTATGTAAACTGTAGATTTGTTATATACTTACCAATGTATTGCCATAATTGTATTGTGTTTACAGGGTCAGCAATCTTTCATGTGTGTGACCTGCACCACTAAAACTGCAACCAGCCCCAAGGATCATTAACCCAGTATTTACAATCTCCTATAACACAATAAAAATTGTCTTCCTGTGTCTATGTAAACTGTAGATGTTATGTTTATCATGTACTTTGATTGTATTAAATATGTACGTATTTACAATCCTCTAACTTAAATAAGAAAAATCCCTTCCCTATTCTCTTCCTTTGCCTATGTAAACTGTAGATGTAGTAGTAATAGTAGGAGTAGTAGTATTTATTCATCCTTTTGATCATAGTACATAATATAGGACATGTCAAGTACTTATAACTAAAAATTATACAATAAACATACACAACACAAGTTAAGAAATGAAAATTGAGAAACTTTATGTTCAATATAATAATTTCTCTAGTTGACATATTCAAAAAATTCACCTATACTATAAAAACAATGTTCTAACAGCAACATTTTCACACAGATATGCTTTTTAGGTGTTCAGGCAGGGTGTTATAAAGGCAAAGTCCAGTATATATAAAGCTTTTATCAAACAAACTGGTGTTGCGGGGGATTATACTTACTTGCTCTTTTAGAGTATCATGATTATATATTTGTATTAGTGGAGTATAAATGAACACTTAATTTAACAAAGATTACTATTTTTGTTATACGATGGTTGGAAAGGAATAAGTGGCAATATATAAACTTTTAGTGAACCATTTATGTACAATCATGTACAGGACTTCAAAATAATCCCCTGCAACATATTGCACCTGTTGCCAGATGTGGGGAAGCTACTAGATACCACCAGCGGTGCCCACCTTTTTGATATCTGCAAGAGCACCCTACTGCTCAATGTATGGTGTCTTTGGTGTGGAAACGCATCCCTTACAGGTTCTTTCATTTTAGGGAACAGAAGAGTCAGACTCGTCTGGTGAATAGGGTGGATGCTGTAGAACCTCCCACCCCCTTCGTGCAAACAGATTTTGAACAGCAACTGTTGTTACAGTGGGCGTTGTCATGCAAAACAATGGGTGGAGCACTGACTCGGAAGTTGGGTTCTTCCCTTTGTATTTCAGGATGAAGATGAAGTGAAAACCTGTAATAACACACTGCATTTACTGTTTGGTTCGAAGGAATTGCTTACCATATAATGCCACCTCGTACATCATACATGAATATCAGCATCACCTTCATATTCCCTGGTTCTGATGCAAATTCTTGGGTTGCCTGCCTCAATAGTGTAGATGGTAGCGTGTCTTCCTCAGGTTTAAGAGGTCCTGAGTTTGAATCTCGGTCAGGGTGAGTTACCTGGATGCGGTTTTTCTGGGGTTTTCCCTTATCCTGATGAACGAATGTCTGGTAACTCTAAACTCTATGGACCCCAGACTCATTTGACCATCACTTCAGCCATTTCATTCATTGTCTGATATGACTTAACTTTGGAGGACTTAAATTACAAAAAAAATTCTTGGGTTAAGGAGATAATGGGTGGTGCCATGCATTTGATTGGTGCTTAAGTTCTGGCTCATTTAGAGCATACCCATATTTCATCCAGTGGTGTGATACTCTTGAGGAATGCATTACCTTGTCTGTAATGTGCCAAATGATCACCAGCGAGGACGTATCTGTGCCATTATTTAATGTCCCTAAGATGATGTGGTACCCACTGGGATGAATTGTTTAGTAAACAAGGATATTATGTAGCTACATTCAACACGATAGTGTAGGTTGTTCCTACCTTGTTAGCAATTCCAAGGAAGTCCACCTCCTGTCCACAAGCAGCAAAGATTGAATCAGTTCATGGACTGTTTCAAACCCTTATGTTGACCTCCACCTGATTCCTGATGGAGATTTTCACCTCTGGCACGAAAAGCTGCAACCCAATGTGCCACAGTTCTATACGGCAATGCCTCATGTAGCCCAGAGTGACATTCCCTGGCATTTTTCCCGGGGAAAAATACTTCAGCTATTTTTAGACATTCAGGAAAACCTACATTTTTCATTGATAGATTTATTATATAAGATAGAGGTTTAACTATGTGTTTGCATGCTTTTAAGAAAAGATTGGAGTAGTAATCTAGTGCAGTTGATTTCTTACTCTTAAGGCTGTTAATAATAGTTAATTCATCTTCTGTTGTAGGATCAATGAATATGGTAGAATGTATTGTGACTTTGTGGGTTCGTAGAATTAAAAGTCCAAGTTGCATAATATCAATGTTATTTCCTTATAAATACACTTTGGATGATCCTCACAGTGGCAGAATTATGTCACATACACAATTACAATCTACCAAGGTCATTGACCACAACAAAGAGCTTACTCAACTACCACTGTTAGAGTTGCTGTTTGAGTTTACAACAACTCCGCTGGCATGTAGCCTCTTACATATACCACTACTGATATTACTAGATTTTTCTGGAACATTCTGTAACAAGTAATTGAATTTGAAAGTAATGAGTCGGTAATTCAAGAACAAAATTGATGTTTATTTTTGAATTACCGACCCATTACTTTCAAATGTTAAATACATCACTGTTTCTAACCTTTCAATACAAATAAAGAAATTGAATGTTCTGTAAGACAAAGATGTTTCTAGAATTTTCTATCTGTTTTGGCATGCCTGTTATCTCCGCAATATTTTTTTGCTTAGGCAAGCTGTTTATCTCCAGCTGGCACTCTGTCCTTTACCTCTATGCAGTGCACTATTGTAAATAATGGTTTTGCGACAGTATTTTGTCTTTTGTTATTTACGTAGTTCTTGATCCTATACTACTAATTATTTTTTCACTACATCAGCAAAATAATTATTCAATTTCTCTGCTACTTGAGGTGGATTTATGTTGCTTAGGCAGTAATTAAATATTTAATGTTGCTTTGTTTCTGGGTCTCTTGATATTCCATGCAGTTTTTGACTTTTTAGAAGTATTTATTGGCCTATCATTGCAGAGTCATTTTGCTCCTTTTATGATTTTATTATAGGTCTTTTTGTATTCCTGATAGTATGCCTTAAACGACTCCGGTACTTTTCTTTCATTTACTTGCTTGGTAATGTCTTAAATAGTACAAAAGTGAATCGAGAAGATATTGACACATTGCTTCACTCACACTGTTTATTCACAGGACATGTTTCAAGAGCTCTTGCTCCTATCATCAGCTGATACTCGAGTCGAGTAGCAGCTGATGATAGGAGCAAGAGCTCTTGAAACATGTCCTGTGAATAAACAGTGTGAGTGAAGCAATGTGTCAGTATCTTCTCGATTCACTTGTGTACTAATTTGTGCTTCACTGTCTCTACGCTTCTTCCAAGTTTATACTTTGAATATCTTAAATATTCACTTGACACCTGTATGCCTTTTGTAATCCAGTTTGCAGCTGGTTTGTTCCTTTAGCAGATTCTTTTCGATGGCATAGCTGTATCAATATAATTAAAGATTTTGATCATTTATGAACGCCTTATTTACATCTGTTTGTTAGTACACTTGTTCCCAATCTTTTCTTGAAGTGCAGCAGATAAGTTTTCGCTTCCACTACATCGCTTATATTGATGCCTAGCATCATTACTATTTTGTGCCCCTACTAATTTACAACTTTTAACAACCACAGGGCCAACTTTCGGGGGATGACCATCTTGGCAATATGCAACAGTTATTGGAAGCAGACAGTTAAGGAGGCTTTGGCCATTTCCTCTGAAAGGAGCACGCTTAACTGATGCTGGATTTCAGTTCAGCTCCTCTTGGAAACCGGCCTTAAAAATGAAATCCATTGATTTAAGAAGCAAAGATCAGTACAGCTTGATAATCAAGTAGTTATGTTTCTATGAACCAATTAATTTTCTATACTCAGGTACTCTCCTGACCTGGCATTTAATTTTCTAAAGTCTTTTGTTCAGTAATGCAAATTTTGATAGCGTTTTGTCTTTGTTTATATTTGTTATATCCAGTGTTTCATTTGTGGTTATAACATTTAATAAATATCCTTATGATGGGAGCAATGCACACTCCCGAAACGTCTATTTCTAATCGTCTTTCCACCTGGCTTGCTGCCCTAGAAGAAATTGAGCATATTTGTTGCCAGGAAAGCTTCAGGTCTTATTTTAAACTAAAAGTTGTTCAGGTTTTGCTCAGAGCCTTAGACTATCACAGTGGAAAACTAGATATGTTTAAGGCAAAAAATTACCTAAAACTGTTGAACATAGTTTCTGAATTTTTTTAAAATAAGCTAGTGGGAGTGTAAATTTAGTTCAGACACCTTTTGCTCCAGCTTACCATTCTGTTTTCACATGTATCATCTGTTATTTCATTCATTAAGATTATTGCAACCTGCAACTACATTTTGTATGCAGTTGATGTGATACTCTGTCACTATCACAAATACCAGCAATATCAGACTCCCAACTTACAAACTGTAATCAATATAGCTGTTGGTTGAACATTTGTACTCACCTGCCTTCATACCTGCTCCATACTCTTAAAAGTAAATCTTACAGCCCAAGAACCCAATTGCTGACCTCACACAGAGGTGTACAATCGTTCAACTGATACGGGAGGTGATGTGGTCAGCATCACAACTTCCAGGCACAACGATCTCTTCCTCACAATGCTGAGTGGGCACCAATCCTATATCAAGGGCTTAAAATCTGCACCCCCAGGGGTGAGATTGAATCGGGGTGCATTCCATAGCCGAGAACTAGAGCTCCAGGTTATAGCACAGAACAAAAAGAAGCTTAAGTGATTCTTTTATGTAATACTTTGGTTTCATGGCAAGCATTATTAAAGCTTTGC
The DNA here is from genome assembly GCA_030765055.1 of Mantis religiosa. Taxonomy (NCBI): domain Eukaryota; kingdom Metazoa; phylum Arthropoda; class Insecta; order Mantodea; family Mantidae; genus Mantis; species Mantis religiosa. Next base: position 165,633,707 of record CM060956.1, read on the forward strand.
AGGTGATCAGTCGTGTCAGGTTTATGAATGTTGAGCTTGGCCATTCATAAGTCTGGCATGGCTGATCACCCACAAGGTTTTGATTAATTAGGTTATTCTTACTATTTAACTCATTTTATTTAGTATGTTATTAGATATTTAATTATGGTATTATTTCTATTAGATGCTGCTTTAATAAGCAGATGCTTCTGTTGTAAATGGATGTGCGACAATTTGCTAACTGGAGTAGAGAATTGAGGAATTAGCAAACTGATGACATGAATATTGTGTACAGTCACAAAATACTACAATCAGCTAGTCCAAATAACAATATCAACGGCCTAGAATTGCATCAATAGCTTACAAAAAGATTGATAGCAGCAGCTATACAAGTATTTAAAAGAAAGGGCTAATTTCAAATATTCTGAATTGAAACTTTGTTACACAACTATACATTTATATAAATGAGCAAAAATAAATATAGGTAGTCAATTTTTGCAAGTAGAGTGCTACCAAAAGTTAAGCAACAACTAAGTTTTATGTCAGGAACAAATTGTTTGGTGTTCAATAAAAATATTGAAATGATGTAATGACACTACATTTACTTAAGTCTTCCATGGTCCAGCACTTTCAGTGATCAAGGGTACCTTAACTTCCTATGGTTGTTGAGAAACATATTGTACTTTCAGTAAGATAAACAAGATTATACCTGAAAGTATACACCAGAATTATTTCTCCAGATCAATAACATGAACAGCTAAAAAGAAATAAAATTTGGTTGTATTTTGACAAGGACACAAATTAATAGATTTTAAAAACTAATTTTTAAATGTTAATGGATTTCAGGTTTTTGTCAAGGTAAGCAAATTGATGAACTTGTAACTTAGTCATGTAAGTTAATTGATGGAAATTAATCATTTCTTCACACTAACCGTGTACAGGCTAAGATTGTTGATAGTCAACATGAAAAATTCAATGCCATGGCCAGGATTTGAACCAAGAATCTCCTGGTTTCCGTCCAGTCGTTCTAACCCATTGAGCTACCATGGCCAACTTGCCGTCATGACATTAAATTCTCCATTTGACTCAGATATTTCTCCGGTAAACCGCTAGGGGCTCTCGCATCCGAGATACACGGTTTGTGGCGACTTACTATCGTAAGTACTGGAGTCCCAGGCTTCATCATTTAACTCTTATTCTTTTAGTTAATTGATGGCCATGGCATTGAATTTTTCATGTTGACTCTATCAAAAACCTTAGCCTATATACAGCTAGTGTGAAGAAATTATTAATTTCTATCAGTTAACTAAAATAAGAGTTAAATGATGAAGCCTGGGACTCAACTACTTCTGGTAGTAAGTTGCCACAGACAATATCTTGGATAAGAGAGCCTCTAGTGGTTTACCGGAGAAATAAGTCATAGAGAATTTAATGTAATGACGGCAAGTTGGCCATGGTAGCTCAATGGGTTAGAGCGACTGGACGGAAATCAGGAGATCCGTGGCTCAGATCCTGGCCATGCCATTGAATTTTTCATGTTGACTATTGTAACTTAATTCCTTCTAAAACTTGTTAGTAAAAAAAAAAAAAAAAATGCCTTTATGATGATTAAGTGCCAGGACGTGAAAATCAGCTAATAGGTAACACAGCACCATAAGCATTCCAAGACAAAAGACTTTCCTGATACTGCTGCTGCCTTGGATATCTACTTTGTATATCTACGGGCTTCCGAGCCTTTCTTTCTCTCGTAAGCGCGTGCATGTACCATTTAACAGAAACAAAGTAGGGATGGAAGCTAGCTAGCGTTCGCACTTTTACACTTGCTTTTGAATAAACATATCTGAGAAAGATGTTTTAATACAATTGTTTCCATAATGAGATTTTCTATGTAACGTAAAAGTAAGCTGTAAATTTATCGATTTTCATGTTTTAATTGCAAAAGGTTTTGCCGCCGTTCTACTCGGTATACAATATACGCTTATAAATTTATGGTAAAGATAAAAAAAAAAAAAAAAAAAAAAAAAAAAAAAATACGAGAAGAGAAGCAAAAGATCAATTGATATCTTAAAAATGAAAATATGTAGGTTTTCTTTATTTTGAAATGCCCTTGGATAATATTTTAAATGAAAACTACAAAGGTCAAAGTTAGCGTCCCTTCTCTGTGTACTAGGAATTGTAACATTCCAGGAAATATTCCTGTCGTTTCTACATTTGCACAAAGTATTGCCCTTTAAAGAATCTGCAGTCTCTTATTCATCACCAAATACAAATTATATTAACATAAAGAAATGCATTAAGTACTTGGTAAACAGGGAAAAAAGTTAACACCAGTCACTTAATTCCGCTTTAAAGTAATGTAAATAAGAGTCGACTCATTTGAAGGCTAAATAAAAACCAGCAAGTTTTGCACTGGAGAGTGAAAATATTTGTCGTATAAACTTGCTGTAACATCTTACTAATAACGAAGTACGAGTGGGTGGAAATTAACCATTTAACATGATCGGCATTATAAGATTACACAAAGAAATCTTCGACGTAATTTTGAAATTCTCTGCAACATTCACCTTTTGAGTACGTGACGTTCTGTCGAGCTGCATGGTGAGCGGCAATCGTTTGACGGAAAGCTGTTGTCATGTGGCACTCCAGTGTTGCTCTCGCATCGTGAGCTCTTAGGACCAGATCTGAAGATGTTTGTAATGAAAGTAAAGTGTAGTTATACTTGTTAAAACAGGTGACCTTTAGTTACATTGCCAAAAACACAATAGCAGAAATGTGTGGAAACACCATACATTTTTAAACTCCAAGTAACTAATACAGATAAAATAGAAGTCACCAAGTATTAGTACCTATTACTTGTACAAGAGCTGATCATCTATTCTTTTAGGCTGTAAACATTTAAATTATTCTGGAAATTCTTTCACACTAGCCGTGTGTAGGACGCACTATGAAAAGGTAGAGCCAGACTGAAAAATTCAATGCCATAGCTGGGATTTGAACCACGGATCTTCTGGGTGGCGTCCAGCCGCTCTAAACCATTGAGCTACTATGGTCATCGCGCCAACATGACCTTAAATTCTCCAACTGACTCGTGTTTCTCCCGGTAAACCACTAGGAGTTCTCTTAAACTCAGACAACTACCATAATGGCGGCTTAAAACATGTAAGTACTTTAAGGCCCGGGCTTTATAGTTCGAACCACTATTAGGTACAATTAATGGAAATTGTTCTTTCACACTAGCCGTGTGTAGGGCACTATGGAAGAATTTAATGTCACATCGGCACGTTGGGCATAGTAGCTCAATGGTTTAGAGCGACTGGACAGAAATCAAAAGATCCGTGGTTCAAATCCCGGCTATGGCATTGAATTTTTCAGTCTGACTCTATCCTTTCATTTAAATTATTCTGCTGTTGAAGTTAAGAGATTTCACCAATTTCCTCTTTGTGAATGGAACAGCCTATCTTGGCCCATGGTATTAAATGTACTGGAACTTGTCTCTGCCTCGTCTGTGAGAATTCGAGTTGTTAGTGCAATTTGCAGCGTTTTGTGTACTTCAGGAAACAACTTCCTCAAAGGAGTGTTGTATGAAAACAGAGTTCGCTGAGTGAAGGGTTATCTTTGAGTGTATCACTATTGCACATTACTGGTAATTCATTTTTAACTTCAACTAGGTGATCATGAGATTGTAGTTTGATGGATGTTTTCTCAGTCATTAAGGAAATTTTCTCTGAACGTAATAAATTTCTTTGGGTCAATAATTCCAAAAGTATTGAATATATGATACTGTTTGAATCGTCCTTTCATTTGGTTAACCGTCACACTTCTTTAGCACCTGAATTCAGGTTCGCTTCAGAACAGTAATTTCCTTTCTTGAGGAAGGATCAAGTTATCAATTTGGAAAGTTCTCCTGCTCTCACGAATTTCAGACACAGCTGATTCAAAAAATTGTAAAACACGATTTCTTACTAAATTTACAGAACGTTTTTATTGCGTAAATGTAAAATTATTCGGTTGATGTGCACCTAATGGTTTAATTTAAAGTTTTTCTTTTATCTTTAATGAATGGAAGCGACTTTTCAGTAAATAATCTATTCTGTTTATTTTAAAACTACACTACTTTGTCTACCAAACAAGATTCCAACAAGAATCACCGAAACTTCACGCTAAACGGCCTCAGTTGCCTGGCTCCAATCGTCACTGAATGAGATGTACGAGGGCTGTTCAATAAAGAATGATCACATTTTTCTTTTTACAATGTACCTTTACTTATCCTCATAATTTTGATGATCCTTGTCAAAATAGTCTCCCCTGAATGCGATGCACTTGACCCAGCGTTTCTTCCAGTCTTCAAAGACATGTAGGAAACCATTTTTGAGAGGTACTTCAAAATCGCCTCCGCAGCCTTCACCACTGCTTCTGATGATGGATCATGCCTCCCACGAAGGCGTTTCTTCAAGTTAGGGAATAGAAAAGTCACAGGGAGCTAAATCCGGACTGCAGGGAGGGAGAGGGATGCACTTCACGCAACATTGGCAATATGCAGCCGCGCATTATCGTGGTGCAGCATCCAGTCTACTTCACGGAAATGTCTTTTGCACCTGATATGGACTTGCAATGTTTTCAGGACATCCCTGTAGTATTGTCCAGTTACTGATATGTGTGCAGGTACAACATGCCGATAAACCACTCCATGAATATCAAAGAACGAGATGGCAATAACTTTCCCAGCAGAAGCAACCACGTTTGCTTTTTGGGGGGTTGGTGTTGGAAATTTCCACACTGAGCTTTGCTGTTTGCTCTCAGGATCAAAATGCATCAGCAGTGATTACGTTTGAAAGAAACTCCGGATCTTCCTCTAACATTAACTTTAACTGCAAGTTACCTCCATTTGCAGCGGTAGGCGATACTGAACATGTCTGAACTTGGCTGGGTTTCACAGGCGGAACCAGGAGTACCAACAATGAAACTACGGCGTGTTTGTTTCACATTAAGCTAACAGAATATAAGATTGGATTTTAGTGCGAAAAACATCCGTAAAAAATGATCATTCTATATTGAACGGCCCTCGTATTACTGATTGTTGCAGCTGTAACCCGAGCTTGCAATGCGTACATTAGTTGTTAAAGATTTCCTGTGTGTATATAACAAGTTTGTCACTGTTATAGGACCATACAGCAAAGAATCGTTTATATTGCAGCGACAGCAGAGGATAGAACAATAGCTCGCGCTGCAGTAGTTCTTTGAATCAGAAAATGGTGTTATCTATGTATCCTCTGACTGTATTCGGCGAACTTAAAGCAATTGCAAGTGTGAATCTTCACCCTTGAGTACAGTACAGTATAAAATATTGTCGTACGAATGTTGTCATGTTTCAGACTTTCGTGGCGAGTCAAACATACGTTTAGTTTTCTGTTTTTAAAGGAAGCAAAAAATAAGATATGCTATACGCACATGAATTTGTCTCTTTGTACTTTTATTAAACCTTTATTCCTCTATCTACTTCATGTTAGGATTAGGATTACTAAGAAGGGGATTCGGCACTTCGATCAATCTTGGTATATTGTATCTATGCCCTCAAGTGGGGCATCTCCAGGAGGATGAGGCGAGAGGAGACAAGAGGGCGGGTGTCCCAAGAAGCCACGGCAGTGCAGAGAGAAGTCCTTACATTTTACTCAGATGGAGCAGGCCAGGTTAACGGATATCACACCTTACATCACACCTTCGGAAACAGTTCACTACGAGACTGGGCTCGGAGGCTAGAGACCGGAGACTGGAGGAGGAAGTGGTGAGAGTATATCATCCTGCCATGTAACGCCGAGACAGCCGTCCGATACTTCTACCCTGAAAGACCACCAGATGAGATACCACGTGAAATGGTAATGGAGATAAAATGGAGGGACAGGAAATTCGGGGAATCTAACCTACCCAGCATTCGCCTGCCGACCCGGAAAAACCCATAGGACAGTCACGGGAATTGAACCCGGGCCCCTAGAATCGGGCCACAGACGAAACCGCCTCCTCCATGCCTTTCAGTTACTTCATGTTAATCAAGATAAACACCTGTGTGTGTGTGTGTGTGTGTGTGTGTGTGTGTGTGTGTGTGTGTGTGTGTGTGTGTGTGTGTGTGTGTGTGTGTGTGTTTAATGCACAGAATTAGATAAAAAGAATCCGTTTCCCAGGTTGAGGGACTGGGTGTTCATTTTTTAGTATTTTACATACAGTTAGGTGATCAATGTTCATTAATTATATTAACCATATAAGGAACACTGTGGGAAAGTCATTAATCCAATCTTGAACAAATGTTCACTCAATCATGCCCTGTCATTAACCTAAACATTGAAAAATGATTTTTTAGGCAGATCTGGAATTGATTTACGTTTATCTTGGAGATCATTCCAATTAAATTTTTCAAAAGAAGTAAGATATTTGAGTAGTATATGTAGAGTTCAATGCTGCTTTCCTTATTTCCAGTGAATTCAACACTGGATTTAAAAGCTTCACGCTTATGGCGAGATCAAACCCAGTAATCACAACTAATACCTAGTAGATATTTCATCCCCAAATTCAATATTGAGATTAGAGTGAACGCACATTTTGAAGTCCCCTAAATAAAAAAGATAAATAAAATAATAAATGACTCGCAAAACAGAAGTTACATATTTATCGTAACTGGTTGTGAAAATGTTTTAAATGTTTTAATGTTCTTGTAAGTACAAGGATATATGGGAATACAGTAGACTTTGATTGTCAAATGTTTTAAAGAGCTGGTTGCAAGGCGATTGAATAAGGCGGGGCTAGGCTACTAGCTAATGCCATACATGCACGCATACTGCCTCGCTTTGCCGAAGAATGCGGCTAATATCTTTGCGCGCCCTAGAGATACCAGAATTATTTTGTTTTTCCCATGATACAGAGGTATTCTTTTTTCTGAGGATTACTGTCCAAACCCCATGTTTGTAGCACATGATTTCGGAGATATGGAAAGATAGGGCGCCTGACTAGAAAGAAAAAAAGTAATTAACTGTCAATAAAGAAAAGCACACGTGCTATGCTGCAGTTACATTTTGCACCCTGCATTCAGTAAAGTTGTGATCTTTTAAGAGCGCATACGTGTTTTTCAAAGTTAGTAAATATACCGCTTAGCAAGCTGGTGCGCCTAATAGTAACTGCAAAACAACTCGTAAGATTTTACATAAGCAGGCTTCAAATATTCTTGTTAATGTGTATTCCTTTTTCAAACAGATGTCAATTACATTTTCCAAAAAACAATTTCGCTCAGAATCGAGAGTTAATGTTAAAAGCTTGTCACCTGAAAGGTCATTCTGTGACAAACATTGTTAAAGAAGGCAAACAGTTTACCAACTTAGAAGTTTTCGTATTTAGATCTCCAGGGAAACATCGAGCAGCTAAAAAGCGTGTTACCACCTTAGACAATTTTCAAGTGTGTTTCACGTAGAACAATTTCATTTATATTTAGAGAGCTGATTTATAGGCACTAAAAATGGGCAAAATAGGCAGGCAAAAAAGGCACATAGGTAGGCACTAAAAATTTGCTAAGTAAACACTTCGAAATACACAATTTTAGTAAACAAATTAAAAATTAATGCTTGGGGTATAAGATTCTGCAGCAATTTTCACCTATTAATGACCAGTACCTATGTGAAATGTCTTCGCCATATCAGCGAAGGGAAAAAATCGTACCTATTTAACAAGTTTTATTTTCCTAAGCGTTTTCAGTAAGAAGTAAGCATTGTAATCCTTTCCAATACAAATAACAAAACACAACAAATGTAAACGTGTACACTTAATGTGCCTGTTTAGAATTTGATAGATTAATAGAAAACTGCATCCTGTGGAACATTTTGAAGGTAGGAAAATGTAGAAACTGAAATCTGAGAAATCAGGTTAAAATTACGTAATAGGAGCTACGATACAGGTGAAGTTATTTAAATAGTCACGTAACGTTTTCTGTAGTGCCGCTAGAAAAAGAAACTTTACATTATTGAAGGATGTCTATTAATTTTAAGAAAAAAAAAAAACTAAACTTGGTATTGTTGTACGAGGGCTGTTCGATAAAGAATGATCATAATTTTTACGGTCATAATTTTTCGCACTGAACTTCAATCTTATTATATTCTGTTAGCTTAATGTGAAACACGCCGTAGTATCACTGTTGGTACTCCTGATTCCCGCCTGTGAGAACCAGGCAAGTTCAGACATGTTCAGTATCGCCTACACGCGAGGAACAATATGCGGCTTTGAAATGCTGCTTTAGTCTCAACAAATCTTCAGTTGAGGCCTATACAATGTTACGGGAGGCCTACAGAGTCTGTTCCTCCCTACAGCACAGCTCTAAGGTGGTTTAAAATGTTTAAAGAAGGGGAGACAATAAATTTCAAAGGAAGGTGGACCCGATGTTCCAATTACTGCTCTTACGGAAGAAAACATCAACACTGCTGTTGCCATTGTGAGAGGATCAACGAATTACCTTAAGATCACTTTCTGAAACACTGAACATTTCATTGGGTGCCACCCACACGTTAGTGACAAACATTACATATGAGACGTGTTTGTACGCGATGGGTTCCAAGACTGTTGATTCCCGAACAAAAGGACATTCACATACAGTTAAAGTTGATGTTAGAGGAAGATCTGGAGTTTCTTTCAAACGTAATCACTGCTGATGAAACTTGGCTACATTATTTTGATCCTGAGTGCAAACAGCAAAGCTCAGTGTGGAAATCTCCATCACCAACCCCCCAAAAAGCAAAAGTGGTTGCTTCTGCTGAGAAAGTTATGGTCATTTCATTCTTTGATATTCATGGAATGGTTTATCAGCATGTTGTACCTGCACACACACATCAGTAACTGGACAATACTACAGGATGTCCTGAAAACATTGCAAGTCCATATCAGGCGCATAAGACCACATTTCCGTGAAGCAGAATTGATGCTGCACCACGATAATGCGCGGCTGCATATTGCCAATGTTGCGTGAAATGCATCCCTCACCTTCCCTATAGTCCGGTTTTAGGCCCACGTGACTTTTTCTATTCCCTTACTTGAAGAAACGCCTTCGTGGGAGGCATTATCGATCATCAGAAGTAGTGGTGAAGGCTGCGGAGGCAATTTTGAAGGATCTCTCAAAAAGTGGTTTCCAGCATGTCTTGGAAGACTGGCAGAAACAGGGGACAAGTGTGTCAGAATAGGCACAAACCTATAAAATAGGCATTTATAGGCACTATAAAACTAAGAAATTAGCTAATAATTGTATGAAATATGTTTATAACTTAAATGCCTGCGATTCTGAACAAAGGAATAAAATAGGCAAATAGGGCAAAATCCACCCCCTAGTTATATGACAAGGGTGAATATCCAAGTGCCAAAAGGCTGACCAATTTAATGAGGAAAATAGAAGATACAGACTCTGTATGTTCTATGCATATTGTGAAATCTCTTGCGTTCAAATAGGAGAACCAATGATGGTCGCAAATTTCTGCTTGAAAGAAGCTATATTGTTGCTGCAAGACTAACATTTCTGCACACAATGCCTAACATTAGTACATGAGATTCATAGTGTAAAAATGCTTTATAAATCATGTCTTCCATATTTACTAAGTATTTTAATGAAACAAAAATTGGTTTAATGTCCATTAGACAGTGTACAAATATGGCATAGTTAAAATAGAAACTATATCCACAAATTGTTGAAATGTCACTATTTTGTTTCACTGTAGCAAACACCTTATTTCGTAGAACGCATCTAATATGAATCATTTTCTTTTGTGTGCATATGAACGATAGCTATGTAAGCGAACTGTTCTCCAGTTAAAGGTTTTAAGGTTAAGATTGTGTATGTTCACATGCTGAAATATTAAGCGAACTTATGTTAGAATTGTATCACTATACATCTCAGCATCTGTATGACGGATATATCTTCACTCTCTGTTGCCCGCTTGCCGTGTAACAGGCAACACCTACGGATAACCGTATTGGCTCAAACCATGTTCTCCCTCTCTTCCGGGGTTTCAATATCCATTTGACTTGCACTTTCTGAATATTTCGGTGCATTGTCTTCCTGATTACATCATCCGGAGCCCTGACGTGAACGTCGCCCTCTCATTTCTTGCAAGTCACATGGCCAGATTTCATCACGATCTACACCGACTGTTCTAAATCTGCTGATGGAGTAGGTTAGGCATACGTCTGTCCTACTAATGCCGTGGCTCGATACCGCCTACCTATGGAGGCTTCCAACTACACTGCGGAGGTTCTGGCCATTCGTGACGCTTTGCAGTATGGGATTTCTCGGGGCTTCCCCAAACTACTGGTCTTAACTGATGCACAGTGTGTGCTGCAGAGACTCATCTCCCTTCTGGACGAGAGATATGCTCTGTTATCTTTACGATATACTGACTTTGGTGAACAACGCTACCATAGCCGGACATCAAATTCACTTCCGTTGGATCAGAGGGCGTGTCGGAATTCAATAAAAAGAAGTCGCCGATGGCCTGGCAAAAGAGGGACTCACCCAAGGCACCTTTCAATTTATCCAACTGCCCTACACGGATTTCTTCCCGGTCCTTCAGCGTGACGCCTATTGCCGCTGGAATGATGCCTCGATTAGTTCTCAGTCCATCAAAGGCAAACACTACGCCGCCGTTCAGACGCATCTATCCACGACCCCTTGGTTCTCCAGCTTCAGGATTGCATGTCGACATCTTACCTCCATCATTAGAATGCGACTTGGACATGGATGTTACCCTGCGTATCTACACCGACTACGTCTCATCGATTCCCCTGTATGTCCTGATGATCCAGGCGAAACCGCTGACCTCAATCATCTCCTGTTCAGTTGCTCTCGCTACCGAGCCCACCGTTCTTCCTTCCTCCGCCGCCTACTTCCAACATTCTGTTCCTTTTCCCGCTAGCGTCAACACCATATTACTGTACAAACCTACCTGTATACCAAGCTCTTCTGCAATTTTTTAAAGAAGGTGATCTACAGATCTAGTCTCCTCCCATCCTCTTAATTTTCATTTCATTATTTTTCTTATTTTTCCCTTCGATGGCCATATCGAATTTTACCGAAGGTCAAAAAAAAATATAAATAAATAAAATAAAATAAAAAATAAATAATCATATTTTGTACCTACTCTAATGAAATTAATTCTTTGTATACCCAAGAGGTAAAAACATGAATGATTTGCTACTTAAGAGAAGTACCAGTACTGGAAAATCTAAACAAATAACAAGGAATATCACCGATGAGATTTATCCACTAAAGAACGTATTGTCACCCAATTATCGGAAAGCCCGACCAACGACAGCTGAAAAGGGACCAGAGGCATGCCGGCTTCACCCACCCATTAATCTCAGTCACTGAGGGGATGATTAGGGAAGTGTCACTTGTCGCTGGCCGCCTCTTCCCCCCTCCCCTGCCGTCTGGAACCTTCGCGGTGATTCACTGAAACGAGACTTCTGGAAAAACAGTGATATTCTTATAAAGAGGGCTGCAATGAGTGAGTTCAGTCAGTGCTTGACGAGCAGCGTATGAGCGCCGTGCTAGTGAACGGACGAGAAGACTGTACGTGCATCGGAAGAGTGTACGTAACTGCGAGAGCAGAGTGGAACTGTAACGGACGAACTGGTGAATTGTAATTGTGTGCATTACGTAATTCTGTGTAATCGGCAAGTGTTCAACTGTAATTCGGTGGAAATAAAGAACATTTTTGAGTGGTGCAATTGGACTTTTAATTTCACGAACCCACAAAGTCACAGTATATAAGATAAATTATGTATTTTAACATCTACATTTTCCTATCTTTTATAGTCTAAGTTACACAAAAGTCCTTCAGAATGAAGAGGACTTTTGAAGACGTTCTCATAACTTCAAGATATACATTTCATTTGTGACAAAATATTTTACACATTTAATTAAAATCGTTAAAGCCAAATTTGGAAACATGAAAGTTTTGACAAATATTCAATGCAATACGTAATATGGGGTGGGGTGATCATACTGTCATATTTTTGGAAAATGTGAACTCCAAAACTTGTACCTCCGGTAAAATCTCGATATATTGTTGGGTAGAATGTACTAAGTACTTCCTCTACTTCTATAAATACGTAGTATAGGAAGTAATACATTTTCTAGTAATATACGTACTGTAACCCGCCTTTACGGCATGTCTGCTTCACATTCAAGTGGTCCCTAGTTCTCATCACGTTCAGGATGAGTATTCTAGATCAGATATTCTTCCAGGATTTCCCTTTATCCTGAACTATAAAACAACGCTCCGCTCAATATATTATTTCATTCATCGTCCGATATAACTAAACGTTGGAGGTTTTCTCTTATCCTGAAAGATGAATGTCTGGTAACTCTAAGCTCTATGTACCCTGTACTCATTTGAACATCATTTCATTCGTCGTTTGATATGACTTAACGTTGGAGGTCAATTACAAACAAATACGTAAAATAAATGAAAAGGTGGCCATATTACAAGACATTGTGTATTTGTTTTGTTAATTAATAATATAGATGTTGAAACGATCTTTTATTTATATCGAGAAAAGCTTTTGTTAACATCGTGTCTTCAGTCTGGGTCTTCTCTCGCCTCATCCTTCCTCCCGGAGACGGCCCTTTTGGGATATAGCTACAATATATCAGGTCAAGTCTCAGTGCAGAATCCCCTCCGCAGTAACCCTAATCCTAACTTAGACGTTGAGGCATCTTTCTCTAAAACTTGTTCTTATGCTTCAGAGTTATCAAATGTTGGTCTAGGCACAACTTATAATTAATATTCACTGCCATTACAATATATCTGTTGTGGCTTTTTAGCGTTCTTACTTATGCGTTAATTGTTTTCATTCATGCCCGATTTCACCAACAGATGTTAAGAATTAACATGGGTTGAATAATAGTTATAACAAAAGTTGCATTTCACCAAGTGTTAGCTTAACACTCCTCTTAAATCTCTTGTTAAACTAACAAGTCAAATTTCTGATGTTAAGTCCTTAACAATTGTAAACTGTCAAGATGGCGGGCGTGAACTCAGCTGTTGATGTCGATTTGCTATGTTTAAGACTGTCTAAATGACATTCGTAATAGAGTACGGCCTATGAGGAGAAATTATTTCGAGGAACTAACAGAAAATTTTCTACAGAGGTATAGACTGTCCAAACAAGTTGCTATGAAAATTAATGCAGAAGTACAAGATAGGTTAGAACATGCATCGAAAGGAATATGCCAATCTCGCCTACTCTTCAAGTATTAACAACTTTGCGACTTAATAATTCACTGAAATATGTGGATAATACACTACCACCCGTCTTGAAACGTTCAAGCAATTCGTCACTTGTACTTCTTCGCACCTCGTTTTCAATTTACGTAATACTGAAGATGTTCCGTGTTTCTAGTAATGACACATGCATTTGAATTAAATTTGTTTCCAATTTTTTTCCACGTGGCATCGTTCTCTTCTACATTCACCGCATCCGTCCTATTTTCCACGATATCCTTATACTTCGTCACCTATTCAATTAACAATTCTTTCTCCTTCGATGAGAAATGTTTCACGGCTTTGGTTTACGATTTTGTTTATCCGCCATTTTTTTAGCTGTGTGCAGACTGCAGTGCAGACGAAAATGAAAACTAAAGCGCATCGCAGTACGTTCAGAAAATAAGACTCATCCATAGCCTTCTATAGCTGTAATGTTTAAGTTTCTTGGCGTAAACATATGAGTAGTAGGATTTCCTTCCTTCCAGATCACTTTGCATAAATTTGCATAACGTCGCGACACCGCCGTCGGTGGGAGGGGGGAGGGGAGGGGGTGTGAGGACCACCCAAGATGTTGCAGGTGGTATGGAAACATGTCACAACTTGCATTCCCAGGGGGCTTTTTTTTAATGGAAGCCATAAATTATTGTAAATGTATGTTACAGATACAGACGTCGTGACTGTCTGTGGAAGGGGGAGATGAGATCGGCCATCTGTCACTTGACAAAGTTTATGTGTTATGGAAGGGGGCATACATGTCTCGTGAGATTGTCCTGAACCCTTTTGGACATTGTTAATAATGTTGTGTTTTCCATCGGCACTCGACATAAATTGTTTCCGACTTGACAAAGTTTATGTGTTATGGAAGGGGGCATACATGTCTCGTGAGATTGTCCTGAACCCTTTTGGACATTGTTAATAATGTTGTGTTTTCCATCGGCACTCGACATAAATTGTTTCCAGGTGAGCATAAGGGTGTGAGTGCACCGACAAGCAGTCATGTTAGCGATCTCAGTTCCTGGCATGGACATAGGTTACATGAAGGTTATTTAAAGTTATTTATTATTAAATCCTGTGCGATGGTCTTCTGAAAAAACTAACAAATGCTAGCGAACCCTTGTGGACAGTGTTAATAATGTTGTGTTTTCCATCGGCACTCGTCATAAATTGTTTCCAGGTAAACATAGCGGAGAGAACGAGGGTCCCTCTCTTCCGAAAAGAAATTGCCAAACTGTGGGTTGTAACACAAATTAGTGTCACATAAAGTTTACCCAGCCCACCCTAACGGTTCTTCACCTGCTTCGTTACATCTCTCGTCTGTGGAAGGGGGAGATGAGATCGACCACCTGTTACTCGACAAAGATTATGCGTTCATACTTTAAACTTATTTTCACTTTGTTTTTAATCGCGTTACGAATGTTTTCTTCTCAAGATTACAATGTGCGCCTTCTTAGAACTGCTTATGACAAAAAACGTTTTTTATTTTCTTCATCGGCTTAAAGATACAGAGTTTGAATTTAGGTGGAACACTTCATTTACGTATACAATATTCTTAATACCTGCTAATATTCTAAAGCATTTGCGCTAGCTTCTTTTTTCTGATCTATCTGCGAACTGATTTTCGTGAGATAATTAGATAGAGGATTACTTAATATTTCAGACTCAAAAGTATACTCTGGAAGCGGTTGTTTCACACACACACACACACACACCCACACGAACACACACACATACACGCACGCACATAGTCATGCACATACACGCGAACACGCACATGTACAAGCAAGCACCATAGAGAGGGAAAGAAAGAGAGAGGGAGGGAGTGAGAGAGGAAACAAAAAACTTTCGGAGAAAAGACCAAATTCGGTGCAAAAGTTACACGCAACCGTTTAACTTCGCATTTGGCCAGTGATGACCAACTGAACATTTAATTAACTACATTGAAGGACTCCAAATAATCTCCCATTCAAGGAAATATGTAATGTATTTCTTCATTTACAGTCGCTTACAGGAGAACATTCTTCAGTTCTTGTAAAAGGGTTTTAGCGCTAAGAATGAAAAGATAACTGTAATTGGTGAAGCGTAATAACGAATGTACACCACTTAGAGAAAATTTAAATTGATCCCGCTTGGAAATCAATACCATTCTTTTACTTTCAATGTTTATGACCAATGCAGGGCGCCAGCAATTAATGCTAATTTTTAAAAAATCATTTGAAATAAATAGTCCTCTGGCTAAGAACGTAAATAGTACTCCATCTATAGAATAACATGAAAGTTGATGGGAAATAAAAGCTTCAGTGGTTAATAGCCATCGGATCCAGGTTCGAATCGCAGCGATATAACGTAAATAATGCAAATAGTTTATTTAGTTTTGAGGACGCAGCACGCTTCCAAAATCTAGCGCTGGATTACTGCTATTCCAGGCTTATTATAGAAAACAGTTAATGTATCTTATAGGGTAATGCTGCTAAATATTTAATTAACTACATTGAAGGACTCCAAATAATCTCCCATTCAAGGAAATATGTAATGTATTTCTTCATTTACAGTCGCTTACAGGAGAACATTCTTCAGTTCTTGTAAAAGGGTTTTAGCGCTAAGAATGAAAAGATAACTGTAATTGGTGAAGCGTAATAACGAATGTACACCACTTAGAGAAAATTTAAATTGATCCCGCTTGGAAATCAATACCATTCTTTTACTTTCAATGTTTATGACCAATGCAGGGCGCCAGCAATTAATGCTAATTTTTAAAAAATCATTTGAAATAAATAGTCCTCTGGCTAAGAACGTAAATAGTACTCCATCTATAGAATAACATGAAAGTTGATGGGAAATAAAAGCTTCAGTGGTTAATAGCCATCGGATCCAGGTTCGAATCGCAGCGATATAACGTAAATAATGCAAATAGTTTATTTAGTTTTGAGGACGCAGCACGCTTCCAAAATCTAGCGCTGGATTACTGCTATTCCAGGCTTATTATAGAAAACAGTTAATGTATCTTATAGGGTAATGCTGCTAAATATTTAATTAACTACATTGAAGGACTCCAAATAATCTCCCATTCAAGGAAATATGTAATGTATTTCTTCATTTACAGTCGCTTACAGGAGAACATTCTTCAGTTCTTGTAAAAGGGTTTTAGCGCTAAGAATGAAAAGATAACTGTAATTGGTGAAGCGTAATAACGAATGTACACCACTTAGAGAAAATTTAAATTGATCCCGCTTGGAAATAAATACCATTCTTTTACTTTCAATGTTTATGACCAATGCAGGGCGCCAGCAATTAATGCTAATTTTTAAAAAATCATTTGAAGTAAATAGTACTCCATCTATAGAATAACATGAAAGTTGATGGGAAAAAAAGCTTCAGTGGTTAATAGCCATCTAATCCAGGTTCGAATCTCATGGATGTAACTCAAATAAATCTGAATATAAATAGTGTACGCATGAAACAAATGGTTTAAAATGAATATATCAGACATACACATACACACACATACACACACGCACATACACACACACACACACACACACACACGCACGCACACACATACACCGGAGAAAGGATGTAATTGTGTTCTCGACATGAATAATGTCAGCGAAATATTTAATTGTTATACATAATCTGCAATTTACTTCTAAGTCTTGTAAAACACCATCTAGGTACTACTGTAAATGCCTCCCTCGTCATTGGCCTGCTGATGCCAAGAGCCTAATCGTAAGGTTGAGAGGTAGGGGGAGGATGCATAAATGCCATTCGCTATTTCCTATTTGGGGAGGGGCAGGGTTCTAATATTTACCCCAAATGTACAAGCTCCTCCCAAACTTGAAAGCGTATATATATAGCTTTCCCAAAATAAGTGCAATGGTATTCAATGCAATAGTATTGAAATTGTCGGTTTGTGTCGCAGCATTTTTAGTTCAGTAGAGGAATTATCGGGAATTACCACAAAAATGGCAGGTGAGTTGTAATATTTTTATATCCTTAATATGAAATGCATTCTTATAAAATTATATAACTTTGTTAAACAAGAATAACAGATGTTATTTAATTTAGTTTCATTTTCTTTTCATTTCAGATTCAGTTATCATTATTGAAGAAGGTAATAGATCGAATATTCATTTACAGAGTCTAGAAGCTAAATTAAATCATTGATTGTTTTATAAATCTTTCTTTCATTATTCCAGACAAGGAATCAATCATATTCCTAGAAGAGTTAATTACAATTAAAGAAGAATGCAGCTGGGATAATGACATAATGAATAGATTTTTATCCTCGGAATGGAACCTATCAGAGGCGAGCACAATAAGCATTGAGTGGTTTCAGGGTAAATAATAACTTCACCATAGGTTCTCGATTTATATCAGGGTCCTCTAATCATCAATTAAATGTGTACTATTCTTTTTATTTCAGGTGTAGGACTAACTGAGAAATAACCCTGACTACCCTCACGGTAATAGCACACTATCAGATGATGCCTTCATGTTTATCATTCTGTTAATTGATTAATTTTTTATTTATCTAATTCTGGTTTATTTTTTTTTTTTTTTGCAGCTCGTGCACACATGCAAACGAGCAGCGGGGAATTGTTTTCCCGCAGGCAACCATCTTCCGTTGCCAATGAAGGAGGTAAGTGCATACAGAGCTTACATTGCTTTCATGTTTATCATTCTCTTAATTGATTAATTTTTTATTTATCTAATTCTGGTTTTTTTTTGCAGCTCGTGCACACATGCAAACGAGCAGCGGGGAATTGTTTTCCCGCAGGCAACCATCTTCCGTTGCCAATGAAGGAGGTAAGTGCATACAGAGCTTACATTGCTTTCATGTTTATCATTCTCTTAATTGATTAATTTTTTATTTATCTAATTCTGGTTTTTCTTTTGCAGCTCGTGCACACATGCAAACGAGCAGCGGGGAATAGTTCTCACGCAGGCAACCATCTTCTGTTGCCAATGAAGGAGGTAAGCGCATACAGAGCTCGCATTGCTTTCATGTTTATCATTCTGTTAATTCATGATTAATTTTTTTATTTATTTATCTAATTCTGTTTTTTCCATATAATAGAACTTATCCATGGTTACTATATTGTCATTCAGTTTTTTTTTTTATGTGTTAGACCAAATGAAAATGGAATGTCAGCTCTATGCATGTATTGATTTCAGATACAGAACGCTTCTCCGGATGCTATATCACCATCCAATTATGTAATGAGGCCGATGAAATGGAATTATAACTGTTTGCATTTCTCCATTTTAGATTGCAGAACATTTCTACACGCGTTATAACATCTCCCAGCAATGTTTTTATATCAGCTGATTACTGAGGCAATATAATAATCGATTTTTTTTTGTTATTCCAGGTATCCAACTATTCGTGATTTGAGGAGGAGGAGGAGGAGGAGGAGGAGGAGGAGGAGGAGGGGGAAAAAGCCGGAGGAGAAGGTGCCTGCGGCGAAGAATTCTGCTACAGAAGAAAACACGCCCACGCACACACACACATGCACACACACACACATGCACACACACACACACACACACACACACACACACACATACGCTCACGCACACACCCACACACACACACACACATACACGCACACACACACACATACACACAGGCACACAATATTCAGGAAATCTCGATATAACGTGTATATTATAAATTTAATAAATATCAGCATTTTCTCAATTTATAATAGCCTTATTATTCACCTAAAAATTTCCTCATTTTCCTATGCTCCATATCCCATCAAATTCAGCTTAATTGCTTGATAAAAGCCCTCTTCTATACCAGCAAGCAAGCATGGTAATTGATCTATAGGGGCATCCTAAATTATAATTCAAATAAAAGCGCTAATATAAAAGTTAATATTCTGATGCTAAGAAACCTCATATATATAAAGGAAATATACAACTTTATAATGGAAAACAGCAATATAAAAGTGGTGAAGCAACTCATAGATGCATTAATAAAAATAGAAGTTAAGTTAATTAAAAGAGATATAATAAAACCTTACTTAATGTGGAACACAAGTTTCATATTTTCATTATATCTTGCAATTTAATCTTAAGGGAGCTTATATCATGGTAGACCAAAAAAAGTATAGATTTCATTATCATGAATCATTTGAGAAGTTAGCATGATTCGAAACTCTTAGTCAATGTTAATCGATATACCTATTTTCCGATTAGATAGCTTCTGCGCTATACCGTCATTAATTTCAAATTATCCTAAATAGTGACAGCTATCCACTCTATGACTGGAAAGGGATATTAAATAACGAACAGAAAATTTTTTAATTTTTACATCAGTTTCCTTTATTGAGTTATCATGCATTTACATCATTTTCCAGTTACACGCGCTTTTTTATTTCTCTTACACATACAATTAGCCAAAGCTTCTTGTAACTACTTCTCCTGCGAAGAGGTGAAGGACTCGAAGATCATTATGATGAAACTGTCTTGATCGAATGCTTTCTCGGCTTTGGCGACCCTAGTTGAGGCACATCGAACATGAGATGTGACTGTATTAGAATGTGAAATATATATTACAGATCGCTATATGTATTATTCCGTCACATGTTTCCCGCGATGTTCCAACCAATGTTTATGCAATTCTCCGTAACTATATAAAACCCGCAGACTGCGATACCGCTTTTCAATTATAGATACTGTTTCTCTGTTCATCTTGATGCTTCGTAGCGAACTAATTTTACACGATATTCTGCTTATGGTATTTTATCACGCTATAACTCTTGCATCCTTCAATTCTTGAATAATTGATCGAATTTCATCTTCATGAGTTTTGATTCCTTTGCATGCCTGAGACATCATTATCAGTCTTAGTCGATTTACGAGCTCATTGGGGTCACGATGAATATTCGGAGACACAAATTCAAAGCACTTAGAACTACGATTATTTTCAGTTCGCGAATCTAAACTCTGTTTACTGATACTTTCATTTTCATTCAATGAATCGACGTAGGGTACCTGTTTTCCCTCTTTAGCGATCAATGATACACTCTCTTCACAAACAGGTGTTACACCGCCAGCGATCACTTCATCACGATGTACCAACGATTTTGTATTTTCATAATCAGATGATCTCGAATGTTCTGCTTGATCGTCCTTCAGCGAAAGCCAGTTCGCAGAATTTATTTTATCATTACACCACGACCGATGCGCTTTCAGACGTCTAATGGACCTATTCCGTAGAATTTCTTTACATAAACAACACTGAAGATAACGTTCCTTTCCATTTCTAATATATGAGAACTTAAGATTATTATAATTTGATTGAAAAGTTCTTACAGAGCAGTCGCTCATAGTGATACCATTCACACATGGATGATGACGCAGAAGTAAAGAAAGTAATAATATAAATACACCTATATACACACCTGTAACCAAACACTGTAACCACATCCTGTAACCAACCCCTGCAACCAAACCCTGTAACCACCTCCTGTAACCAGAATTGTAACCACCTACTGTAACCAGAATTGTAACCACCTACTGTAACCAAAATTGTAACCACCTCCTGTAACCAAAACTGTAACCAACCCCTGTAACCATCTCCTGTAAGCAACCCCCTGTAACCAACCCTGTAACCACATCCTGTAACCAACCCTGCAACCACATCCTGTAACCAACCCCTGCAACCAACCCCTGCAACCAACCCCTGTAACCATCTCCTGTAACCAACCCCCTGTAACCAACCCTGTAACCACATCCTGTAACCAACCCTGCAACCACATCCTGTAACCAACCCCTGCAACCAACCCCTGCAACCAACCCCTGTAACCATCTCCTGTAACCAACCTCCTGTAACCACATCCTGTAACCAACCCCATGTAACCACACCCTATTATCATGAGGTAACCACCTCATGTAACCAAACCCTGTAACCACCTCCTGTAACCACATCCTGTAACCAACCCTGCAACCACATCCTGTAACCAACCCCTGCAACCAACCCCTGTAACCATCTCCTGTAACCAACCCCCTGTAACCACCTCATGTAACCAAATTGTAACCACATCCTGTAACCACATCCTGTAACCAACCCTGCAACCACATCCTGTAACCAACCCCTGCAACCAACCCCTGTAACCATCTCCTGTAACCAACCCCCTGTAACCACCTCATGTAACCAAATTGTAACCACATCCTGTAACCAACCCTGCAACCACATCCTGTAACCAACCCCTGCAACCAACCCCTGTAACCATCTCCTGTAACCAACCCCTGTAACCACCTCATGTAACCAAATTGTAACCACCTCCTGTAACCAACCCCTGTAACCACATCCTGTAACCAACCCCATGTAACCACACCCTATTATCATGAGGTAACCACCTCCTGTAACCAAACCCTGTAACCACCTCCTGTAACCACCTCCTGTAACCAAACCTGTAACCACACCCTATTATCGTGAGGTAACCTAGCCTAACCTAACCTAGCCTATCTTCTGAGCTGCCCTACAGGTGTGTATATAGGTGTATTTATATTATTACTTTCTTTACTTCTGCGTCATCATCCATGTGTGAATGGTATCACTATGAGCGACTGCTCTGTAAGAACTTTTCAATCAAATTATAATAATCTTAAGTTCTCATATATTAGAAATGGAAAGGAACGTTATCTTCAGTGTTGTTTATGTAAAGAAATTCTACGGAATAGGTCCATTAGACGTCTGAAAGCGCATCGGTCGTGGTGTAATGATAAAATAAATTCTGCGAACTGGCTTTCGCTGAAGGACGATCAAGCAGAACATTCGAGATCATCTGATTATGAAAATACAAAATCGTTGGTACATCGTGATGAAGTGATCGCTGGCGGTGTAACACCTGTTTGTGAAGAGAGTGTATCATTGATCGCTAAAGAGGGAAAACAGGTACCCTACGTCGATTCATTGAATGAAAATGAAAGTATCAGTAAACAGAGTTTAGATTCGCGAACTGAAAATAATCGTAGTTCTAAGTGCTTTGAATTTGTGTCTCCGAATATTCATCGTGACCCCAATGAGCTCGTAAATCGACTAAGACTGATAATGATGTCTCAGGCATGCAAAGGAATCAAAACTCATGAAGATGAAATTCGATCAATTATTCAAGAATTGAAGGATGCAAGAGTTATAGCGTGATAAAATACCATAAGCAGAATATCGTGTAAAATTAGTTCGCTACGAAGCATCAAGATGAACAGAGAAACAGTATCTATAATTGAAAAGCGGTATCGCAGTCTGCGGGTTTTTTTTAGTTACGGAGAATTGCATAAACATTGGTTGGAACATCGCGGGAAACATGTGACGGAATAATACATATAGCGATCTGTAATATATATTTCACATTCTAATACAGTCACATCTCATGTTCGATGTGCCTCAACTAGGGTCGCCAAAGCCGAGAAAGCATTCGATCAAGACAGTTTCATCATAATGATCTTCGAGTCCTTCACCTCTTAGCAGGAGAAGTAGTTACAAGAAGCTTTGGCTAATTGTATGTGTAAGGTAAATAAAAAAGCGCGTGTAACTGGAAAATGATGTAAATGCATGATAACTCAATAAAGGAAACTGATGTAAAAATTAAAAAATTTTCTGTTCGTTATTTAATATCCCTTTCCAGTCATTGAGTGGATAGCTGTCACTATTTAGGATAATTTGAAATTAATGACGGTATAGCGCAGAAGCTATCTAATCGGAAAATAGGTATAACGATTAACATTGACTAAGAGTTTCGAATCATGCTAACTTCTCAAATGATTCATGATAATGAAATCTATACTTTTTTTGGTCTACCATGATATAAGCTCCCTTAAGATTAAATTGCAAGATATAATGAAAATATGAAACTTGTGTTCCACATTAAGTAAGGTTTTATTATATCTCTTTTAATTAACTTAACTTCTATTTTTATTAATGCATCTATGAGTTGCTTCAACACTTTTATATTGCTGTTTTCCATTATAAAGTTGTATATTTCCTTTATATATATGAGGTTTCTTAGCATCAGAATATTAACTTTTATATTAGAGCTTTTATTTGAATTATAATTTAGGATGCCCCTATAGATCAATTACCATGCTTGCTTGCTGGTATAGAAGAGGGCTTTTATCAAGCAATTAAGCTGAATTTGATGGGATATGGAGCATAGGAAAATGAGGAAATTTTTAGGTGAATAATAAGGCTATTATAAATTGAGAAAATGCTGATATTTATTAAATTTATAATATACACGTTATATCGAGATTTCCTGAATATTGTGTGCCTGTGTGTATGTGTGTGTGTGTGCGTGTATGTGTGTGTGTGTGTGTGGGTGTGTGCGTGAGCGTATGTGTGTGTGTGTGTGTGTGTGTGTGTGTGTGTGTGTGCATGTGTGTGTGTGCGTGGGCGTGTTTTCTTCTGTAGCAGAATTCTTCGCCGCAGGCACCTTCTCCTCCGGCTTTTTCCCCCTCCTCCTCCTCCTCCTCCTCCTCCTCCTCCTCAAATCACGAATAGTTGGATACCTGGAATAACAAAAAAAAAATCGATTATTATATTGCCTCAGTAATCAGCTGATATAAAAACATTGCTGGGAGATGTTATAACGCGTGTAGAAATGTTCTGCAATCTAAAATGGAGAAATGCAAACAGTTATAATTCCATTTCATCGGCCTCATTACATAATTGGATGGTGATATAGCATCCGGAGAAGCGTTCTGTATCTGAAATCAATACATGCATAGAGCTGACATTCCATTTTCATTTGGTCTAACACATAAAAAAAAAACTGAATGACAATATAGTAACCATGGATAAGTTCTATTATATGGAAAAAACAGAATTAGATAAATAAATAAAAAAATTAATCATGAATTAACAGAATGATAAACATGAAAGCAATGTGAGCTCTGTATGCGCTTACCTCCTTCATTGGCAACAGAAGATGGTTGCCTGCGTGAGAACTATTCCCCGCTGCTCGTTTGCATGTGTGCACGAGCTGCAAAAGAAAAACCAGAATTAGATAAATAAAAAATTAATCAATTAAGAGAATGATAAACATGAAAGCAATGTAAGCTCTGTATGCACTTACCTCCTTCATTGGCAACGGAAGATGGTTGCCTGCGGGAAAACAATTCCCCGCTGCTCGTTTGCATGTGTGCACGAGCTGCAAAAGAAAAACCAGAATTAGATAAATAAAAAATTAATCAATTAAGAGAATGATAAACATGAAAGCAATGTAAGCTCTGTATGCACTTACCTCCTTCATTGGCAACGGAAGATGGTTGCCTGCGGGAAAACAATTCCCCGCTGCTCGTTTGCATGTGTGCACGAGCTGCAAAAAAAAAAAAATAAACCAGAATTAGATAAATAAAAAATTAATCAATTAACAGAATGATAAACATGAAGGCATCATCTGATAGTGTGCTATTACCGTGAGGGTAGTCAGGGTTATTTCTCACAGTTAGTCCTACACCTGAAATAAAAAGAATAGTACACATTTAATTGATGATTAGAGGACCCTGATATAAATCGAGAACCTATGGTGAAGTTATTATTTACCCTGAAACCACTCAATGCTTATTGTGCTCGCCTCTGATAGGTTCCATTCCGAGGATAAAAATCTATTCATTATGTCATTATCCCAGCTGCATTCTTCTTTAATTGTAATTAACTCTTCTAGGAATATGATTGATTCCTTGTCTGGAATAATGAAAGAAAGATTTATAAAACAATCAATGATTTAATTTAGCTTCTAGACTCTGTAAATGAATATTCGATCTATTACCTTCTTCAATAATGATAACTGAATCTGAAATGAAAAGAAAATGAAACTAAATTAAATAACATCTGTTATTCTTGTTTAACAAAGTTATATAATTTTATAAGAATGCATTTCATATTAAGGATATAAAAATATTACAACTCACCTGCCATTTTTGTGGTAATTCCCGATAATTCCTCTACTGAACTAAAAATGCTGCGACACAAACCGACAATTTCAATACTATTGCATTGAATACCATTGCACTTATTTTGGGAAAGCTATATATATACGCTTTCAAGTTTGGGAGGAGCTTGTACATTTGGGGTAAATATTAGAACCCTGCCCCTCCCCAAATAGGAAATAGCGAATGGCATTTATGCATCCTCCCCCTACCTCTCAACCTTACGATTAGGCTCTTGGCATCAGCAGGCCAATGACGAGGGAGGCATTTACAGTAGTACCTAGATGGTGTTTTACAAGACTTAGAAGTAAATTGCAGATTATGTATAACAATTAAATATTTCGCTGACATTATTCATGTCGAGAACACAATTACATCCTTTCTCCGGTGTATGTGTGTGCGTGCGTGTGTGTGTGTGTGTGTGTATGTGCGTGTGTGTATGTGTGTGTATGTGTATGTCTGATATATTCATTTTAAACCATTTGTTTCATGCGTACACTATTTATATTCAGATTTATTTGAGTTACATCCATGAGATTCGAACCTGGATTAGATGGCTATTAACCACTGAAGCTTTTTTTCCCATCAACTTTCATGTTATTCTATAGATGGAGTACTATTTACTTCAAATGATTTTTTAAAAATTAGCATTAATTGCTGGCGCCCTGCATTGGTCATAAACATTGAAAGTAAAAGAATGGTATTGATTTCCAAGCGGGATCAATTTAAATTTTCTCTAAGTGGTGTACATTCGTTATTACGCTTCACCAATTACAGTTATCTTTTCATTCTTAGCGCTAAAACCCTTTTACAAGAACTGAAGAATGTTCTCCTGTAAGCGACTGTAAATGAAGAAATACATTACATATTTCCTTGAATGGGAGATTATTTGGAGTCCTTCAATGTAGTTAATTAAATATTTAGCAGCATTACCCTATAAGATACATTAACTGTTTTCTATAATAAGCCTGGAATAGCAGTAATCCAGCGCTAGATTTTGGAAGCGTGCTGCGTCCTCAAAACTAAATAAACTATTTGCATTATTTACGTTATATCGCTGCGATTCGAACCTGGATCCGATGGCTATTAACCACTGAAGCTTTTATTTCCCATCAACTTTCATGTTATTCTATAGATGGAGTACTATTTACGTTCTTAGCCAGAGGACTATTTATTTCAAATGATTTTTTAAAAATTAGCATTAATTGCTGGCGCCCTGCATTGGTCATAAACATTGAAAGTAAAAGAATGGTATTGATTTCCAAGCGGGATCAATTTAAATTTTCTCTAAGTGGTGTACATTCGTTATTACGCTTCACCAATTACAGTTATCTTTTCATTCTTAGCGCTAAAACCCTTTTACAAGAACTGAAGAATGTTCTCCTGTAAGCGACTGTAAATGAAGAAATACATTACATATTTCCTTGAATGGGAGATTATTTGGAGTCCTTCAATGTAGTTAATTAAATGTTCAGTTGGTCATCACTGGCCAAATGCGAAGTTAAACGGTTGCGTGTAACTTTTGCACCGAATTTGGTCTTTTCTCCGAAAGTTTTTTGTTTCCTCTCTCACTCCCTCCCTCTCTCTTTCTTTCCCTCTCTATGGTGCTTGCTTGTACATGTGTGTGTTCGCGTGTATGTGCATGACTATGTGCGTGCGTGTATGTGTGTGTGTTCGTGTGGGTGTGTGTGTGTGTGTGAAACAACCGCTTCCAGAGTATACTTTTGAGTCTGAAATATTAAGTAATCCTCTATCTAATTATCTCACGAAAATCAGTTCGCAGATAGATCAGAAAAAAGAAGCTAGCGCAAATGCTTTAGAATATTAGCAGGTATTAAGAATATTGTATACGTAAATGAAGTGTTCCACCTAAATTCAAACTCTGTATCTTTAAGCCGATGAAGAAAATAAAAAACGTTTTTTGTCATAAGCAGTTCTAAGAAGGCGCACATTGTAATCTTGAGAAGAAAACATTCGTAACGCGATTAAAAACAAAGTGAAAATAAGTTTAAAGTATGAACGCATAATCTTTGTCGAGTAACAGGTGGTCGATCTCATCTCCCCCTTCCACAGACGAGAGATGTAACGAAGCAGGTGAAGAACCGTTAGGGTGGGCTGGGTAAACTTTATGTGACACTAATTTGTGTTACAACCCACAGTTTGGCAATTTCTTTTCGGAAGAGAGGGACCCTCGTTCTCTCCGCTATGTTTACCTGGAAACAATTTATGACGAGTGCCGATGGAAAACACAACATTATTAACACTGTCCACAAGGGTTCGCTAGCATTTGTTAGTTTTTTCAGAAGACCATCGCACAGGATTTAATAATAAATAACTTTAAATAACCTTCATGTAACCTATGTCCATGCCAGGAACTGAGATCGCTAACATGACTGCTTGTCGGTGCACTCACACCCTTATGCTCACCTGGAAACAATTTATGTCGAGTGCCGATGGAAAACACAACATTATTAACAATGTCCAAAAGGGTTCAGGACAATCTCACGAGACATGTATGCCCCCTTCCATAACACATAAACTTTGTCAAGTCGGAAACAATTTATGTCGAGTGCCGATGGAAAACACAACATTATTAACAATGTCCAAAAGGGTTCAGGACAATCTCACGAGACATGTATGCCCCCTTCCATAACACATAAACTTTGTCAAGTGACAGATGGCCGATCTCATCTCCCCCTTCCACAGACAGTCACGACGTCTGTATCTGTAACATACATTTACAATAATTTATGGCTTCCATTAAAAAAAAGCCCCCTGGGAATGCAAGTTGTGACATGTTTCCATACCACCTGCAACATCTTGGGTGGTCCTCACACCCCCTCCCCTCCCCCCTCCCACCGACGGCGGTGTCGCGACGTTATGCAAATTTATGCAAAGTGATCTGGAA
Organism: Mantis religiosa; assembly: GCA_030765055.1. NCBI lineage: Eukaryota > Metazoa > Arthropoda > Insecta > Mantodea > Mantidae > Mantis > Mantis religiosa. The sequence goes on from CM060956.1 coordinate 165,661,814, forward strand.
GGAAGGAAATCCTACTACTCATATGTTTAACATTTTCGGAAAACAGGTTGGTGAAATGCAACAGATTTAAGTTTTGTCAGCATTGTTACAATTGTTACGTTACATTTGTTAACGTCGATTTTAACAACTCTTGGTGAAATCGGGCATCAGTGTTTTCCTGTCAGTACAAGTTGTTTACTACAACTAATTTGACAAATTTTCGGCAACTCCCGTGTCTTAGTGATTGTTAGTCCCGAGGTTTAGGTTTTAAGTTTTTATTCCTTGCTATTTAATTAATAAAGTTCAAGACTTAAAACTTCCTGAATATGTGAATTTCATTGCAGCTATAAAAACTGCTTGACACTTGAATTAACCTATGAAAGTCGGCGATATACAGTACGAAATATATACCTGAACCATTGGGAGTTGCATATTAGTTTAATCTGCAGAACGCAATCGGGTTTTAAACATATAAAAGTATTAAAGAAAGAAAAGTATACAAATTACCTTGCTTTAGCTTCGCGAGTCTACCGCCAGGGTGACAATGCTCCCTCCTCAAGGCTGGTCGTCCCGATCAGCGCCTTCGTAGCGGGAAAGGCGATCCAGGTGTACCACAAACATCTTTCCTCGGGGCACCTTCTGGATGCGGTAGACCACGTCGTTAATCCTCTTCACCACAAGGTACGGTCCTTGCCATGGCTGCTGAAGGTTCGGGCAGCGTCCCTTGGTCCGGGTCGGGCGGTACAACCAGACCAGGTCACCTTGCTGGAACCCTTGGCTGTTGGCTTGCCTGTCGAATCGGGTTTTCATACGGTCGCTAGCCTTCTGGATGTTCTGGCGAGCCATCTCGTGCATGTCGTGGAGGTGGTCCACCAGGTTCTCCACATACTCAGTTGCTGGCTGTTTCACTTCCCTCAAGAGCGGCCCCAAGTCTGCGTCCGCCAGCTGCTCCCTCCTCAGGCCTGCGCTATCCCAGCCATCCGCAGACACTGCCGTGAATACTCGAACTGCTGCGGCACGCTCCTTTCCCTCCACTCTAGTGCATTGGCCGCACTCTTCTGGACAGGGTCTTCGGGACATAGGGTCCGCGTTACCGTGACTCTTCCCTCTGCGATGTTCCGAGGTGAAGTCGTACTCCTGCTGCCTCTGGACCCAACGTGCTCTCTGGCCTTCCGGTCGCGCCGTCTCAATCACCTCGCTCCTCGCGGGGACAACCACGTCTTCGTTCAAGATGACCCTGCAAATTCCAAGGCGCTCTTCTGGTTGAAGGAGTATAACCTCTTCTCCGTTGAGCCTCAGGACCTTCCTTCCTTCCTTCCTTCCTGGGTGTTCGTCGCGAAGGTGGCTGAGGTAATTCTGGGACTGGATGCCCTCAGGAGCCACGAGGCGACGGTCGATTAGGATTTCAACTTCATCAGGAATGTTGAACCTAGGATCTGCTAATGGAATGCTAGAAGGAATATTCCAGTTGCACAAATTGATATGTGTGGAAGGTAGTTTTCCTGTTATACGAGGAAGTGCTACACATTCAATTTTAGTCTTAAAATCATGTACCATAAATTTCAGATTGACCTGAACATGGTGTGTGGCCGTAGAAATGGGGCCATTTATACCATTGATAGGAGTATCAGCTGTCACCTTGTTAAGCTGTAAGCGCTTCGCAAGATCTGCAGTTATGAAATTGGATTGACTGGCAGAGTCGAGGAGTGCTCTACATTGTATGAGATTGCCATATCTGTCTTCCACTCGCACTAGTGCGGTGGCAAGCAAAACCTGCTGTGTGGATTTTGATTTAAAAGAACAGTAGCTAGATGGCGCGTCAATTGTTCTAGTAGAATCATTTACAGGACTAGATGAAGTTGCACGTGAAGCATTTTCTGTTACTATCATGAAGCAACTTGCTGTGAGTGGATGAGCCACAATTGCAGTATGAGGCACGATTACATTTACTTGATATGTGATTAGGAGCAAAGCAATTGGCACAAAGGCGCTTGGATTTAATGAAAGTCCAACGCTTATGCACATTAAGATTTTTGAAGTCATCACAATTATGTAGCATGTGATTGCACTGACAAAATGGACATACACGATCACTCGTGGATAAGTAAGAGTGTTTACTGTCTCTGCTGTTGGGCTTAGCAAAGTGCAAGTCAGTCTTAGGCTTAACTACCATCTTGTTACATGCAGTGTTAGCAGGCAATTCAAAAAAGTGTGCTCTTGCTTCTAAAAATTGCATAAGATCCTTCAAAGAAGGGAAGTTTTGAGAATTTATTTTACTCTCCCATTCTCTGCGTGTGGTGTCAGACAAATGTTCTAGGAGAAGTTGCATTAAAATGATTTCATGCAAAGGCGCTTAAAGTTTTAATGCTTCAATGGTATTCAAGTTATTTTGAAAATGGTTGAGTAAGGTACGTAGTTCATTTAGTGTTTCCTTAAGCATTACTGGTAGTGCTAATACATTTTTTTATATGAGCTGTAGCTATTAATCTTGTATTGTTATAACGTGAGCATATGAGCTCCCATGCTACATCAAAATTTTCACTAGTGACAGGTATGTTCTGTATTAGTGAATGAGTTTGTCCCTTGAGAGAGGAAAGTAAGTAGTGATATTTCTGAATATCACCTAAAGCTTGGTTGTTTACCACTAAGCTTGTAAATGTGTCATAGAAATATTTGAAATGAGTAACATCACCCTCAAATTTAGGTAATTGTATCACAGGCAGTTTGATAGCTTTAGCTGCTTGTGACGATTGCGACTGCACTGTGTGCTGCGAATGTCCAGAACAATTTTCTTGCTGTTCATGATCCTGTATTAATTCAGCTAACCTAGCCTTCAATTTGAGGTAACTGTTTCTTGTTTCCTCCTCGTGTTCTGCATGCATATCTAATTCACTTTCCGCTGCTACAAGAGATTCAATTTGGGTCTGAATAGCTTCATATTTGTCCCAAATTTCACTTAAGTTATCGAAATTAGCTCTCAATATGAAAATGTTGACATGTTCTGGTAATTCATCAAGAAATTTTCGAACAAAGGTAAATTTTCTTTTGATTATACCCCTTCTTTTGACAAGAGCTTTTAAATCCTGCTCCATATTGAATGTTTATGAGACTTGCTTAAATGAGAGAAAGAAAGAAAAGGAATATTCTGACCTGAAATGTGTTGCGATGCAGGCTACTGCGTCGTTGCGAATGAAATACTGATAATCTGCTGTGTAGATCCCGATGCCTGGCGTCCTGGGGCCCACTGAATCCATGCAGAAGAAACTGTTGCTATGCACAATATCCGGCCCGGAGGACCAATGTTCGTGTCGTGATTAATTTAATTCGGAGGACCACCTTGATTTTAGCAGAAATCAAGGAAACTGATTTTGTGGACTGTACTTGATAGATCTGTATTCATATCTCTAGATAAATTTATTGCACACGCTACATTTCTTATATGAATAATCCTAAAGAAGACAATACATTTAACATTTAGATAAACTAAAAAACGTATTTTCATTGCAACAACGTTGCACTCAGCCACACGACGAAACACATCACATATCTTCTACATGTCTCAAACATGTCTGACCCAGCAACCGGAAGAAGCCTATTTTCATGCGCGCTGGCGAGTCACATGACCAGCTGGCCGCATAACCGGCGCCAAGTGAAATATCAATGCGCCCGACAAACAAGTGACGATCATGGCGCAAACAGATTGTATTATATTAAACTTCTTTATTTGAAACTTATTTGCAATAAATGTGCAGGTTAATTACTTTCACATTAAATTAACTTATTTACAATAAATATAGATATACTTCGTTACATCTAAGGCACAAGAGTTATAAGAATGAAACAATGCCATTCATATTTATTGCAACTTGATTCAGTGTTTGAACACAATTAAGCCATGTCATTTGTAATACATACTCTCAAAAGTAAACGATTAGAAATGTTAAAAAAATTGTCATTCATCTTCTCTCTCTCATATATATATATATATAATTATTCAAAATCATCGGTTGTCATCAAAATATTCATGTATACTGAAATAGGCTATGCTTAACAAAACTTCAGTCAGTTTAGATTTAAAGTTAGCAGGTGACACAGTATTTTTTAAGCTTTCCGGCAGCTTATTAAGTAGTTTTCGGTCAAAGTATTGGGGCTTATGTTCAAAAAGTTTTAGCCTGTGACCTTAAACTATTTAGTTATTCTTTCCCCTTGTTTCATATGTGTGGACATCGGAATTTGTGGAAGTTATATTCCCGTTATGTACAAAAAGTATTGTTTGCAGAATAAATATGCAGGGAAGAGTAAGTATGTTTCATTTTTTAAAATATGGCCTGCATGAACCCGTACGTGTTATTTTTGCCAGATATCTGATAGCTCTTCTCTGTAGGAGAAAAATTATGTTAAAGTTTAATTTGGAAGGGTTTCCCCACAGCTCGATGCCATAAGAAATGTGTGAATATATTAATGCAAAATTAACTTACTAGTATCTACTAAGAGAAAATTGGCCAAGTATCACAACAAAATCCTGAGTTTAATTTACTTTCTAGTTTGTCAATGTGGTTGTTCAGAGTTTACTTATCATGGATTAAACATAAAATATTTACACTTTTTACACACGTGACTAGACTATTGACTATATTAAGCTGAGGTTCGAAAAGACGTCTCTTAAAACCAAATAGATTTGTCTAGATTTGTAGAAATGTATGAAAAGCAAGATTTTGCCATCTTGGAGAAAATTCATTATACTTCAAATTAGAAAATACTCGGGATGTTTGAAGCTCCGAAGTTCAGATCTTGGAAGTTTAAAAAAAAAAAATGTTACGTTATTTTTAGTGCTCGTCATCACAGTGCAGAACGCAATATAAATTGCTCCTAAAATGAACCAATATTGACTACTTTTATTTTCCATATTTTTCATTTTTGGGGGTTTTAGTGCCTATTAGTCATTTCTTAGCAAAATTATGTCTTCTGTTGCATTTTCTTCAGTTTTTCCTTTTAATCGAACTTTACGTTATTCATATGTATTGTACATTATAAGTTGACACTTCTCCGAAAACGTTTCTACTTACGACGAAGTATTCCAGGTTAACCATCAATGTGTTGTGTGCAACCTATTTGATCAAAGCATGTTTCTTTTGTGGTCACAAGGCGCGAAACGTGAATGTCATACTTTCCGTTACAGTTCTAGCCAAATATATGGGAAATAGGAAACGCAATTAAATTGGTTCACGTAACATTGAATAGGAAATGCCCAAAATGCTGACACTCAAGACTTGCTGGATGATCATCAAATTAAGGAAGTGTGGCATTTATCACTGCGAATTTTTTAATTTTCACAAACAATAACATTGCTAGAAAAAAGATGAAACATGCGGTTGTCAAAAAAAGTTTAATGGTATGGATGAACATTTGAGTAGGAAAAAATTGGTAACGAAGTATATGAGAAAATGAAAAGTGTACTAGAAAACTTCGGCTGTCTGTCATTGTGTAAAATTGGGAAAGTTCTGCTGGGTGACTATTATGATTTTAGTTTTAAAGGTTTTTCACGAGGAGACCTTGGTCACAAGTATGCGCCCATTACGTCAGTTGAAGTAGAGAAGTTTTTCAAAGTATAAGCGTGTTCAAGACAGTCAATGAACCTTCAAACCCGAGAACTACGAATGGCAATGATTTCTTATTGTAATGCTGGGTAAGATGTCTAAATACATTTTCCAGTATATAAATAGGTTATTACCTAAAATTCCTAATTATAACTGATTATATATTTAATATTTTGAGCCTTAAAATTAAAAAATGATTTTTTAAAATTTTAATATTTTATCCAATTTTAGAACACTTTTTGTCATTTTTCTCTAATTTTTGGGTCATCAACTTTCGAGCCCTTATGCAATAGATACTGAGTTAATTTTTTAAAAACTTCCTATGTTAAAGTTTTGTCACCCGCCTCGGTACCGGAGATGGTAGCATGTCTGCCTCACGTTCAAGAGGTCCTGAGTTCGAATCTCGGTCAGGGTGAGTTACCTGTATAAGGTTTTTTCCAGGGTTTTCCCTTATCCTGAAAGACGAATGTCGGGTAACTCTAAGCTCTATGGACCCTGCGCTCATTTGAGCATCATTTCACCCATTCCATTCATCGTCCGATAGGACTTAACGTTGGAGGACGTAAAAATTAAAAGAAACCAAAGGTTTTGTCGCCAAAAATTCAAATTACTCGTAGTATATAAAAAGCCAGATTAACCTTATAACGATATGTTTTAGTTCGAACTTTTTATGACTTAGTAGGCCATGTAATGACAATATTAAAAATAATATATATGTGTAATTTTGTGATTGGCCGTAGTAATAATTGTATTACGTATTGTGATGACGTAGCAGTAAATCGGCCAATCACAAAATTAATAGAGTAACGATAGTTACTGAAAATCCATCTTGAGAAAGATGTTCTTCAATCTGGTTTCATGACGATGGAAAAATGTTGCGGTGAATAGAAGTTTTGTAACTGAAAAACAATCGTCAGAAAGAGTTATTCGGTATTCGTAATAGTAATGAGTGGACGTATAGAAGAGGAATTTTAAGTAATTAATGGAAATTATGTTAACTTGAAAATAAGGATTTATCTATGTGTTGAAGGTAATCTACAGTGACTGTTTAAGAAAAAGTTCGAGTGAATTGTAATCCAGATTATACAATTAAATAATGTATTACGAAATCGGAGTTATATAAAACTTTGTCACCAAAATGCACACCTGAGAACAGGTCTCATGGCTCTTATTTAATCAAATCTCGACCTGGATCTTCCAGTCAACTTGCATCCTATCTGCTGCGAGTGGAGGAATAAGGCCACAAATGTCGCCCGAACTTGGGGCTCGATTAAGCTGGAAAATAACGCCACAACCTATCTCTATGATACTTAAAACTAGAAGATATTCGGGATCTTGAAGCTGCGAAGTTCAGATGTTAAAAGTTAAAATTATCGTTACGTTATGTAATATAAACTGATTTACTTTTGAAAAGCTTCACATGTTACATAGTTTCGTCATCAAAAATTCAAATTATTCTAATTCCAAAATGGAATAATTTACTAACGCGAGTGCAAATAAGGTCCTGAGTTAAATTAAGTTTGACGGCGGTAGCTTAAGGATAGCTATGACAGATTTGATGGTGATTTTCAAGAAATCACCTTTTCATCTTTAGCCTGTAAAATAGTGTAAGCCTTCCTAAATCCAAAGAATTCTTAAACAGCATCCGCAAGATATTTTTAAATGCTCTGATATACTAGGGTTGTTCAATAAAGAATGATAATTTTTTACGGTCATAATTTTTCGCACTAAAATTCAGTCTTATATTGTTAGCTTAATGTGAAACACGCCGTAGTAGTTTCATTGTTGGTACTCCTGGTTACCGCCTGTGACAACCAGGCAAGTTCAGACATGTTTAGTATCGCCTACCACTATAATGGAGGTAACACGCGAGGAACAATATGCGGCGTTGAAATTCTGCTTTCGTCTCAACTCTTCAATGTTACAGAAGGCCTATGGAGAGTATGTTCTTCCCTACAGCACAGCTCTAAGTTTAAAATGTTTAAAGAGGGGAGACAATTTCAAAGGAAGGTGGATCCGTTGCTCCAGTTACTGCTCTTATGGAAGAGAACATAAACACTGCTGCTGCCATTGTCAGAGGATCGACGAATTACCTTAAGATCACTTTCTGAAATACTGAAAATTCCATTTGGTGCCAAATTTCCGTGAAACATGCTGGATGCTGCACCACGATAATGCGTGGTCGCATATTGCCAATGTTGTGTGAAGTGCATCCCTCACCCTCCCTATAGTCCGGATTTAGCCCTATGTGACTTTTTTCTATTCCTTAACTTCAAGAAACGCCTTCGTAGGAGGCATTATACATCAGAAGCAGTGGTGAAGGCTGCGGAGGCGATTTTGAAGGATCTCTCAAATGGTTTCCAGCATGTCGTTGAATACTGGCAGAAATGCTGGGACAAGTGTATCGCATTCAGGGGAGACTATTTTGAGAAGGGCCATCAAAATTGAGGATGAGTAAACGTGCGTAGTGTAAAAAAAAAAGTGATAATTCTTTGTTGAACAGCCCTTGTAGTTTCAAAGTTACGCGAATGCTAGTGTTAGAATTGAATTCTAATTCTTCATCCCTGTTTACTCGCTACTAAAAATTTCATCATATAAAATGCTCCTTGTTTTGCAGTTTGTTAGACCAATGAAACTTGCTACACAAGTTCAGAGAGAGCGAGTAGAAATTGCCCTGTGTTTTATTGTGAGATGCATTTAAGCACTTTACCTTTACTTCAAAACATATTTCAAGTTTTGGGCAAAAATTCCATATTCACAGATTTAAACATTTCTGGAGTCTAAAGTTTGAGACACAGAAACCTAGGGCAATGGATGTATTGGGAACCTGTTGTTAAAATATTAGACCGGAATTTAAGCTATTTGGCCGCAAGGGACTTTTTAGGTGACGTAACAAAAAATAAATAAATTTGACCATGTTTACCAGATCATTAAAGTGAAATGGTTAAAATGTTGCTGTATCATATTTACACTAAGTTACATCTGGAGTATAGATCTTAGAAAAAGCAAGCGTTATTAGTTCAGGATTTCATATTTTTAGTCATAGGTATCCTTAAGCAATAAACTACTCCTTTAGACTTCATTTATCTTAAGGATGTGAGCTTGTGTAACTTGTTAGAACAGACGACCTCCAACCAGTTTCATTACTTAAATGTTTGAAGTACTTTACATCTTTAGTTTGATATTAAAAATAGGTTAAATGAAGCTAAATTTTTACTGCATTAAAAAGGCATTTGTGTGTTCCAAAGTTCAGTTTTCAGCACAATATATTTCTTTGAAATCTGTTCAGAAAACTTAGCCAGCATTAACGTAATGTCAGAAGTCATATTTTATATGTACATTAATAAATGTCCCTGAATACTTCCCCAATATTTATGAAAATGGTCTACTTAAATGTAAGGAAATAACTGATTCCGAAAAGCAAGTTTTAGCGTAACAAGTACCATTTTTATCAAATTCGATACAATTTTATATATTGGACACTGCATATAATTGCAATACTTTAAACATTTATTTTGTGATTTGTGAGATCACCTATCGTGATAGAAAAAATGGAAAGTGCCATTCAATTTAGAATATCCAAATTAGTTAATGATATCTGATAGCAAATCTTGCATTCTGTATTTTATACGTAATGCACGTGTTTTTATATCAAAAAGTATTTCCAAAATTTTTGCGATTTTTGAGAAAACCTTAAGTGTTAGAAAATACTGGAAATCATTCAATTTAGAACATCTTAGTTAAAATGGCGTCTTAGATCGCAAATCAGCGAACAAAATTTTACTTCGCAAGACAATGTAATCTTTAATATATTCAGATTTGGTTTAGTTTTTCAAAATCGACAAATAGCCCACATTGTTACAAAGTCTGTCGCCCTCAACATCTCGAACTTCGATTCGCCCGCTTCTGCCGCCCCGTAGCATTTTGAAATAAAACGGAATTGGTTGCTTCATACTCTCCATAAAGTTAAGAACATATCTGATAGAGCAACATTTTCGTTTTAAACTCCAGATAATTTCGGTGTTATATAGAAAAAAGTTCTCAAGAGTGGCCGAACTGAGGACAGCAGAGGGCAGGGTCTATAACCACTACAGTTTACTTTACAACTCCCCGGGCTCTCGACCGTCCCCCCTGGAGGTTTACGTATCTCCTGGGTGGCTGGGACTCGAATTTCTCCCCCAATCCAGAGGGCGAGTAAATTCCGTGATATTCAATGTTGAAACTCCCGTAGATAGAAAGCTGTAACACCAGACCAGGATGAAAGGAAGAGGAATAAGAAATTCAAGTTGTAATTCTTGCTAGCGACACAGGGAAACCCTCTAAGAAACCGATAAGTCGGGGCAATGGAACCCACGACCTCCTAAATGCGGACGCAACCTATTTTGAGTACCACGCTGTAAACTGGCATTACAGTAGTGAATCGTCGTTACATTTTTACTCAGAATAACAAAAGTGGCCATTACGAACAGTGATGTCATTGACATACCCAAAAAGTTAAGGATTTAAGATTTCAAATATTTTATAACGATAACGTTTCTGGTAAGTTTTAACTATACAGTTTCGATACCTTCGATGGAATTTGTAGTTACGGTAATTTGTAATACGCAATTGTTTTTTTGTTGTTTGAAATTGAGAACGCCTAAAAACCATTTTCTCTCCAGGTTTGAATACTGTGACTTTGTGGGTTCGTGAAATAATAAAACGAGGTTACGAAACACAAGAACTACACTTTATTCTCCTCGAAATACTGTTCAACATTACAAAATTGCTAGAACCTCAAACTGTTTATTTTTCCAACTCTACCTTCAACTGTCTGTGGCTACCGGTAACGATTGATTCCGAAGTTTTCCGCCAGGGTGACACAGCTCCCTCAAGGCTGGTCGTCCCGAACAGCGCCTTCGTAGCGGGCCAGGCGATCCAGGTGTACCACCGTCTTTTCTCGGGGCATCTTCTGGATGCGGTAGACCACGTCGTTAATCCCCTTCACCACACGGTACGGTCCTTGCCATGACTGCTGAAGCTTCGGGCAGCGTCCCTTGGTCCGGGTCGGGCGGTACAACCAGATCAGGTCACCTTGCTGGAAACCTTGGCTGTTGGCTTGCCTGTCGTATCGGGTTTTCATGCGGTCGCTCGCCTTCTGGATGTTCTGGCGAGCCATCTCGTGCATGTCGTGGAGGTGGTCCACCAGGTTCTCCACATCCCTCAAGAGTGGCCCCAAGTCTGCGTCCGCCAGCTGCTCCTTCCTCAGGCCTGCGCTATCCCAGCCATCCGTAGGCACTGCCGTGACTACTCGAACTGCTGCGGCACGCTCCTTCTCCTCCACTCTTGTGCATTGGCTGCACTCTTCTGGACGGGGTCTTCTGGACATAGCGCCCGCGTTACCGTGACTCTTCCCTCTGCGATGTTCCGAGGTGAAGTCGTACTCCTGCTGCCTCTGGACCCAACCTGCTGTCCGGCCTTCCGTTCGCACCGTCACCATCACTTCGCTCCTCGCGGGGACAACCACATCTTCGCTCAAGACGACCCTGCCAATTCCAAGGCGCTCTTCTGGTTGACGGAGTATAACCTCTTCCCCGTTGAGCCGCAGGACCTTCTTGCCGACGTCGACCATCGCCTCGTGGCTCCTGAGGGCATCCAGTCCCAAAATCACCTCAGCCACCTTCGCGACGAACACCCACAGACGCACGGCACTCCGTCCCAAGTTCAGCTCCAGCAGGGCCTCCTTCTCCACAGGCATGGTGTCGCCCGATGCCGTCACAACCTCGTATGGTCGGCTCGGCTTCCTCGTCGGCAAACCCTTCGCCACGTCAGGTCTGATGATGGTCACGGCCGCCCCGGTGTCCACCAGCACGTGGCACGGCTTTCCTCTTACCCAGCCGTCCGCGATGAAGTTGTCATCCATTCGCCGTCTGACGGCGCGGATTGTCACTCGAGGGGATGGTGGTAATGGCGCCGACGTGCCCCTCTCCACGACGGCCCTTACTCGTTTTCCGGCTGCTCTTCCTGGTGTGGGCAGTCTCTTCGCAGGTGTCTGGGCTGTCCACACCCCCAACACAGGCCACTAGGTGTTCGCCGGCGACCCTCAGCTGGTCTTCTGTCTCCGGCGTAGCGGACACTCCTCGTTCTCGACGTCGGGATAGATGTTACTTTGGCCGCCTCCATCCTTAATGCCGCTGTCAGCACCTCGTGGATGGTTTTATATTCGCCGAGCATTAGGCGCTGACGAATCTCCGTGTCCCGTACCCCGTCGACAAAGTTGTAGGCGGTTTCCCGGGATACGAACTCCAGTGGCCGGTCAACCAAGGCCTTGCCAGCTAGCTGCTCGATCGCTATGGCGAACTCCTGCAGCGTCTCCCCCGGCTGCTGCGACCTTGCCTTTAGCTGGCTGCGGTATGCTGCGGCTAAGCGGTGGTTCCCGAAGCGATTCTCCAGGGCCTCCCAGATGTCCTTGGGAGCCGCCGTCGTCTGCACCGCGTTTTGGATTTCCGCGGCCCGTCCCTGGAGGCTGGCTATTAACTGTGTGGCCTCCTCCTCCGGTGACCATCTGTTGTGCTTGGCCACTGTGTCGAACTGGCGGCGGAAGACCTCGAATGTTGACGCGCCGTCATATTTCGGAGGTTTGATGCGCGCCGATGTTGTGTCGCGTCCCGGTGCGTCGGCCTTCAAATCCTTCAGTCTCCTGCCGACGACGTCCTCCACAATGGCGTTCAGGGACTTGACGCTGCTGTCGACCTTCCCTCCAGGTTGTTTACGCGGTTCGCGAGGTCTTCGACGTCTTCAACCATGGCGTTCAGGGACTTGGCGTTATTGTCGGCCTTTTCCTCTAGATCATTGAAGCGGTTCACCAGGTCCTCGACGCGCTCGTCCACTTGGCCTATCCGCTTGCCCAGCTCCGTCACGTCATCCCTCACGCCGGCCAACTGTTCCTCAAATTTGGCGGCGAGGACCTCGTTCGCCTCCATTTCCGTGGCCAGACTGTCGTTCGCTGCCTTCATTTCTGTGGTCAATTCGGTCTTTATTTCTTTCAGCTCTGCGGCCAGGTTGTTATTTGCCGCTTCTGTTTTTGTTGTTAACTCGTTCATCTTCGCGGCCAAGTTATTTGCCGCTTCCGACTTCGCTGTTAATTCGTTCATCTTCTGCAAAAGCATTTCCAATGCCGATTGCATGGCCATAATGTTCGGTGATGTTGTCCCACTTCCTGACACCAGTTGTGACTTTATGGGTTCGTGAAATAACAAAACGAGGTTACAAAATACAAAACTACACTTTATTTTCGTAGCAAATGCATTCTTCACCTTACAATTTGCTAGCAACCTCAAATACTGTTTATTTTCTCAACACTACTCTCAACTGTCTCTTCCGGTAACGATCGGCTCCGAAGTTTTCCGAATCTCCACCGGCCATCATTTGTTCATCGGCTTCGCGAGTCTACCGCCAGGGTGACAGTATGTATTTCAAATACTTTTGCGTAGTTACTTGGAGGATAATTGCGTTGTCATGACAACTAGCCGTGTATTTAAATTTGTAAACTTAACACAGTATTTATTACTTTCTCTACCAGGTACATGTAGATAGGAGGTATTGCATTCCACCGAAAAATTCAACATCGAGACTTTATTGGGGTCTACTTAATAGAAAAAGAAAGGTTCGTTGTGTTTTGTTTTTAAATGCTGGTTCTAACAAATTTATAAGTTGATCTAAAGTGTGTATTGAATTTGTTGGGAATCTCAGAAATACTTCATTCCGAAGGGCTTATGACTGGTAGAGTAAGAGATAGTCTTACTGCACAAAAATTAAGAGTTGCCATTTATTCCTTGAGTGGAAAAAGACTAAATGTGTAATGAGAATGGAGGAGCTGGTTGGCGCTAAGGAAATTCAACCTGGACACAAACCCGGAGCCGAGGAATAAGTAGACATACGATTTTCAGGCCTTTGGAATTACATTATTTCTCCTAATAACCAGAAAAGTACTGACATTTATCACAAATATTTTGTATATCCTACTTAATTGCCATAACTGCAAATTCCGTTACATGAAACTTTATAAGTGAAACTCGCAAGACAAGTTCACTTTACAAACTGTTTAAAATCTCAAATTCTCTTTACTGTGCGTCCTTGATGGTTTAAGTTTTATGACTGCTGCTTTTGTTCTTAAAATAACGATCATGATAAGGCTAAAATGATCATGGCTATCCAAACTAATATTAACAAAAAAACTGCAGTTTTTAAAGATAAAAATATTGCAAATGAATAAATTATATTTTTACACAAACAAATTATAGATAATATCTCGTAAATGGTTCACTCCCAAAACAATGTATTTGACATAAATTGTGTTTTAACAAGATCAGCATTTTTGTGTTGTAAGATTTTGAATAAATCAATTTCGAAAATATTTCATGTAAACGTTAATTTGTGGAGAATTTTTTTTTAATCTTGGCGTCATATCCCTAGAAGATGCAACGCTTAAATATCAAATTTGGTATTTATCCGATACTTTGTTTGCTTTGTTCACACACACAAAGGTTGGAGCTTTTTCTATTCATATATAGGTACATATATAGAGTCCCTTGAAATCACCATATCGAATTGTTCGCTGCAGTGCATTACTTTACGAATTTTAAGGATTTAGTAGAGAAATTAAAAGAATTACATTTCAATAAGTTTCTACATGCTTTAATACCCTTAGAAATTAAGGATAAAAATCGGTATTATTCATTGGTGGTAATGTAATTATGGAACTAAAACTCTGCCATATTGGCATTGCTCAATTATGACGTACTATTACGTAATATGGTGCGTATTAAGTTTATAAATATTTAGCTATGTGTAATATGAAGCATTAGAGAACTGTAACATAATACAACCTCTGTTTAATATTTGCCGAATTCGTGGGTTAAAATATTTTTAAATTAAATGTGCTTTATGTTTCATTGCACTTAAGTGTTGGCAGTGGGTCAGGGAAAGATTTATCTTGACTAGGGTGGATCAGAGCGCCATTATGAATTGTGCTATTGGGTGACATAAACCTATTAGAGTAAGACATAAAAGTTACACAATGCGATAAGATATTCACTGTCCCAGATTTTAAAGTAAAGTATTGTTGGGTATTAAATAGTGAAACGTTCTTAACATAACAGTTGCGGGTTAGTGTAACTTTTATTGGTAAATCTAACTTCAAGCTGGTGCAGTACCTACACGACCAGCTGAAAGGTATGTATTCCAAATACTTTTGTTTTGCTGTTAAATAAAGTTAACTCTCATTTGCTTGTGCATTTCAGTATTTCCGTTTCAAATGAAGTTATGTCGAAAGAGCGGAACACTGACTTTTAGTTTATTTGTAGTTTTTCTTTTGCGTAGGTACTTACAGGATAATTACGTTGCCATGACGAGTCTCGACATGAGTAAGCAATAAGTCACAGTTCCAAATTTGGTTTTCCTTTTCATAAAATTCGTAGTATTTATTACTCTCTTTTAAGAAGTTGTAGAAGAAAGAAAATATTGCATTCCACCTAAAAGCTCAACATGGAAAAAAATTTGAAAAAGGTTCGTTTTGTGCTCTTAAAATATGCTTCAAAATTTAATAAAATGGCCTTTTTTAAGATATTTTTATGACCTAAAATGTATATTAAATTTCCTGGGGTATCTCCTCGGCAATATCAGCGGTGAAAGGTATTACTTTCCCTACTTACTGTAAGAATGTAGTATAGAAATTAAAATGAATTTTATTTTAATGAATTTTCATATGCCTTATCCTAAGAAATTGAGTATCGAAAATCGATATTTATTGATTGGTGGTAATGTACTCATAAAATTGCAACTCATTTGCAGTTGCCATATTGATGACGTACTGTTACGTATCATGATTCTCCTTCCAAAAATGGTATGCTACCACCGATTTATTTTTGTTCCTGATGTTCCTAAAATGCTCTTTAAGCCTAATGTTAAAGTTCCTTTTGGTTTTCCCAATGTAAAAGTTGTCACAGCCTTTGCAGTTTATCGGGTACACCTGATTCTTTGTCTGTGGGTAAGTCCTTTGTATTATGTGATTTCAAAAGCTGTTGTACACTTAATTTGTTCTGTGGAGCCAAGGTAATAATGTGCTCTTTGAAGACTTTTTGGAAAGGGTGTGTAGCTCTGGGATGATATGTAAATTTTCTGTATGCAAGTATCATTGCTGATTGCGGAAAGAGTAGTTACTTGTTTGTATCTTTGTTGTCTTTTGGATTTTATCAATTTTCTTTTTGACCAATTCAGCACTGAATCCATTATATTCTGCAATGTGAATGATATTGTACTCTTTGATATATTCGAACTTGTTTAAAGGTACATTAATCAGCCTGTAAGCTAAACTGTTGATAACAGCATGCCTGTGTTGTCTTGAGTTATATCCATGTGCTTTTATGAAATTTTCTGTGTATTTCCTTCCTATGTATGCTAAGTTCAAGTTTATTAAGTTTTCTGGTAAGTTTCAGATCTAAGATAGGGTTTTAATTGTTTCTTTTTCTATGGGAAATGTTATTGAAGAATTTTGTAAATTATGTAGTTTTAATGCATAATCCACTTGATTCTCATTTACTACTGCCCAAATGTCATACACGTCTATACCAATGTTTGAAAATTAGTGGGAATGCCTTAGTGAGATGGGTTTCCAAAAAGCTCATGAAGAGGTGTTATAAATGGGGACAAGGGTTGCCCACAGATAGTCCTGATTTTTGTTTGAACATATTGTTATTGAATGTAAAAAGGATTGTTCAATGCAAATATTTAAGATATTCCTCTATGATGTTTTGTTCTAACTGTAGGGACAGAAGCCATATTCCCACTATTTTTCCAACATTGGTACAGACAGTTGGATGACATTTGGGCAGTAGTAAATGAGGAAAAAGTGGATGATGAATTAAAACTACTTAATTTACAAAATTCTGCAATAACATTTTCCATAGAACGAGACAAACAATGAAATCCCTTTCTTAGATCTGAAACTTATCAGAAAAAAAACTTGAATTTGGCATACATAGGAAGGAAATGCAGAAAAAACTTCGTAAAATCAAATGAATATAACCCAAGACAACAAGCATGCTGTTATCAACAGCTTAACTTGCAGGCTGGTTAATGTGTCTTTAAACAAGTTCGAATATATCAAAGAGTACAATATCATTCACATTGCAGAATACAATGGATTCAGTGCTGAATTGGTCAAAAAGAAAATTGATAAAATCCAAAAGACAAGAAAGATACAAACAAGTAACTACTCTTTCCGCAATCAGCAATGATACTTGTATACAGAAAATTTACATATCATCCCAGAGCTACACACCCTTTCCAAAAAGTCTTCAAAGAGCACAATATCTCCTTGGCTCCACAGAACAAATTAAGCGTACAACAGCTTTTGAAATCACATAATACAAAGGAGATACCCACAGACAAAGAATCAGGTGTACCCGATAAACTGCAAAGGCTGTGACAACTTTTACATTGGGAAAACAAAAAGGAACTTGAACATTAGGCTTAAAGAACATTTTAGGAACATCAGGAACAAAAATAAATCGGTGGTAGCATATCATTTTTGGAAGGAGAATCATGATACAGAACGAGAAATCCGAAGGTAAAAAAAGATACCTTAAAAGGTATCCAAGGTCCAGCTGCATTAACCATGTGGGAAAAAATCTTCATAAAGAAATATGAAAGCAAATTTTTAAATTTCTACACTACCTTTTGAAGCAAACCCAAACTTAAAGCTCATCAAGATACCGACAGAGATGCACCTATCGCCTCCAATGACTTCACCAAACCAACATCTGTTAGTCGACAACAGCTGATGTTAGGAAGATCCTATCAAAATGTGTTCTAGGTAAATACTAGCAATAAGTGGAGCATTGAGTATTAGTTGGACTTAAAATTGTTAATTTAATGCTTCTTTGTATCATAGACCTTACACATTGGAACGTTAATGTTTTTATTTCAGATGATAATTTTTAGAAACAATGTGAAAAATGATAGTAGTTAAATGTAGCTATTACGTATAAAATTTGAACTATACTAATATCTGGCAATATTTTGGAGATCAATAAATAGTAATCTATATGGTAGTTAAATAAATTGTAAAAGAATATGAAGATAATTTTATTTTTAAATATTAAAAGCAGAAGCATTATTAACAGTGAGGTATTTTCATTTCAGAGTTTGATTTGAGTCACTGTTTACACTCAACTTCACTTACTATGTTCTATAATTAAAATGTTTTCAAGGTCATTCGACCTCATCCTCAGCTGTTTGGTGACTAAATGTATCAGCTGATTTTCTTGCCAAAAAGGTGCAAATGTAATTCATAATATAAGTAAAAACTTACCCTTTACATCCATAAAAAGATTAATAAGAATATAAAAACAAACAAAAGCAATCAATATCTAAACAAAGCCAAATAAAAAATGGAACATTTTAATTAAAAATCCAGAAATAATTCCAGAAATCCCACGTAAAGCTGCAGTAGCAAATTTTAGATTACTTACGGAACATGATTATTTAGCCCAAGACTTACACAGAATATGAATTTATACAAGTCCAAATTGTCCTCTGTGCAACAAAGAGTAAATGACTGAAGAACATCTTTTAACTGGTGAAGTCCTACCTGCCGGACCCACTACACAGAAATATTGGAGAGCAAGAGAGCTAATGGCTTCATTGCCAAAACCTAGTATTTGACAACAAAGAGAAAATGACTGAAGAACATCTTTTAACCTGTGAAGCCCTAACCTGCCGGATCCACTACACAGAAATATTGGAAAGCAAGAGAGCTCTGGCTTTAATGCCAAAGCCTAGTATTTGACAACAAAGAGGAAATGACTGAAGAACAGCTAACCTGTGAAGTCCTACCTGCCGGACCCACTACACAGAAATATTGGAGAGCAAGAGAGCAAATGACTTCACTGCCAAAGCCTAGCATTTGACAACAAAGAGGAAATGACTGAAGAACATCTTTTAACCTGTGAAGCCCTACCTGCCGGATCCACTACACAGAAATATTGGAGAGCTGGAGAACTAACGGCTTCATTGCCAAAGCCTAGCATTTGACAACTTTCATTCCAAGGATTTCATAAAGGAATATCTCAGATATATAAAACAGGAAAATTATTTGATAACTTCTAAGTTTTTTGGTACTTCTAACTTAAGAATCTGAAGTAACAAGTACTCAATATTACGTTTTAAGAACTTTGTATTGTAGAGAAGCCAATGTTAATGCATATAAATCACCAAACTACGAAGAAAACATCAAAACGATCATTTTATGCAGACAAAAAAGCTAAGCCGAGGGTTTATTTGATTTAAAATTCCGATCCCTTGTTTTGTACACTGTCCTATTATAATGTAAGATTAATATCAGTGACGTAGTACCTATATAATAAATGACAGTAGGTAGAAAACGTTTCATGAATGTTGCTACGTGTCTTGTTTACAGAAGTTTATTATACGTTACTTTAAATAACTTGTCATTATTGAACGAGGAAGAGAAATCACCTTTAACTTTATTCTTTATTTCACCGTATCTTATACACGGGAACGGTTATCAGAACGTGTTTCTGTACCAGAAAACAATGAATGATAGAAGCAAGTAAATATTAACCACATATACGACTGCAAATGTATTTGACCATTTCGACCACCAGAGTGACTACAAACCAATGAGCTACATGCGTGAACGTCAGACGGTTCCGACAGATAGTACAGTCTCGTGCTACATTAGTTGAGTTGTCAGTGGCTTAGTGCACTCGGGGAGTAAAAATCAGAGCGAGATCATGAACGTCAGACAGTTCCGACAGCTAGTTAAGTCTCGTGGTACATTAGTTGAGGTCTCAGTTGCTTGGTGCAGTCGGGGAGCAAACATGAGAGCTAGGTCATGTACGTCAGACAGTTCCGACAGCTTGTCAAGTCTCGTGCTGCATTAGTTGAGTTCTGTTAGTTGCTTAGTGCACTCGGGGAGCAAGCATCAGAGCGAGGTGAGTAGTAACGTAACTCTTTTTGTAGTAGTAATGCGTCATCGAAGTGACTGTGTTATATTAAATGCATTCATTTACAGCAAATATGCAGGTTCACTGCGTTATATTAAATGTACGTAAAGGTTAACATAAGAGAATTCCTATATTTTATAGTTCAATAGCAAAAGTACGTTCATTCATCTTACATTTATTTGAACTGTTTTTATACCTAAAACTAGTTGACGTTCGGGCATTTTGAAACTTCGACGTTCAAATGTGCAAAAGTTATGAAGTTCTCATTAACTTAGATATTCTAAAATTACATTTTGGAAAGTTTTCAATTGTGATTTAAATAGTTTCGCCTCCAAAATTACTCAGTTAAACTCCGGTACTGCTTAATTTAGTAAGCCAAGTCCAAATGAAGGTCTAACAGAGTTAAATTGCATTTGAGGACGAAACTGTCTCATTGTCATTAGACTTGGCCGTTAGCGATCTTGAAGTTGTTCATAGAGATTTGTAGGCTTGTCTAAATTTAATGTTAGAGATAGCAGAGAGTTTAATTAAATGCTTAAACTTCTTAAGTTTAGTAAAACAAAAGTTAAATTTTATTGTTCTGCAATGTTAAGTTTTCAGTCCAACATATTTTGTTTTAAATATGTCGAAAAGACCTGTAAAATTTTAACGTAATACAAGTCACAATTTGTTCTACTTTTGACACTTAATGTATTCAAATTTTATATACAGTTTTAAAAATACCCAATTCCACTCACTGTTGTCACAAATTGAGCCTGACGTTCGTCTCCCCCTTTTGACGCCACGTAACAACTTCATACAGAACAGAGTTGAGTGTTTCGCTATCCTACGTATACAGTTGCGTAGAACAGATCCGATAAGGCGGCAAAATTTTTATTCTAAAAAAGTGCATGTGATTAATTTCACTTTTAATGAATTCACGTGATACAAAAGGTGGATAAGATCTTAAACTTTATTTTTGTGAAAGATGTTCAAAGTAATATTTACTCACGTTCAAAAGAGTTCGAATCTCTCAAGTTGAGTTACCTGAATAAGGTTTTTATCCGGGGGTTTCCCTTATCCTGAAAGACGAATGCCAAGTAACTCTAAGCTCTATAGACCTTGAGCCCATTTGAACATCTTTTTACCCATTCCATTCAGCCTCCTATGTGATTTAACTTTGGAGGACATAAATTAAACAGGCACGCACGAATACTTACGCAAACACAGTAATATTTAGTTTGGGGTAAGAATTTTTTCCCCTAAATCTGCATTTGTTGTTTGTAATCATTAAGTTAAATGTCCCTGTTGCTTTATACTATGTCAGCTTTTAAAAATTGAATCCTTGATTTATGAAATTTATTTTAAGTCCGTGTCCATTACCTAAGGTTAATATGCTTTATGAATAATTGTAGCTATAGCATGGCGATACAGTTAGGTTAAAACGACCTCACAAAGTAAAGGTTTCATATTCGTTAAAGCTCTTCTAACATCGACTCTAGAGTAATAGCACAATAAAATTTGCCTTTTTTAGTTGAAATTTCTAGTGTGTTGCTATTTTACGTTAAAATGAACACTTATACGCGTTATTTAAACTGACTTTTGTATTTTATGTATCCTAGGAGATTCAGTTCACTACTTAAGGATATTATTTCCAAAGAAATGCATGACAAGTCAAACAGCAGCTGGTTATAATGTACGCTTACCTCGACATAAGATAATATATTATTTATTCAATTTGTTAATTATAAAGTAGGGCATGTCTGGCTGATAAAGATGCCTACGTACATTCTTTATATAAATTTGCCTCAGCAAATATTTCTTTGTTTTTCTTTCCCTTCTTTCCTTCCTTTCTTTTCGTCCTTTCTTTTCCTCTTTTCTTTTCCTCTTTTTTCTCGTTCTGTCTGTTTCTCCCTCTTTGTCCCTTTGTCTCCTATCTTCCGTTCCTTTTCTATATTTCTTGTGCTGGCGATAGGGCAATGTAACAATTTACCACTTTCTTAACCTCTTACCTGTCATATGTAGAGAATGTACTTCGACACGAAAATTCTATTTCTAAAACCTTGTTTCAGGTTTCATAAAATCACAAAACTAGCTACATGCAGACAGTGTTTACAAATTATTCATGACTTTCTACATTCTACATATTCGTGTATAGACTACATTATATTACGTAATTTCTAAAATTGTTAATCGAACTATTACCAAATATTGTAACAATTTTGTACACTGTTAGTTTGTCATATATCCTTACATTATAAAATGTTTGTTTTAATCAATGTTTAAAGTTGTATTTTAATATTTAAACGTATCTTCCTGAAAATCCTGAAATAGGACAGCTATCCAATTACTGGGTCTTTTCCTCTACATAAGTGATAGATGTATAAAAGCCGTGTTTCTATGTGATGCATGGCCACAATAAAAGTTTCTCTTTATTAATGACTGTCAACTGTCATATCGGAGCTGCCGGTATGCCGTAAATTTGTCCCACGAGTGTTTTTACGTTCCAGTAGTATGAGTCGGTGGGTTTTAAGTACATTGAAAACCATCGGTCTGTCGCGAGTTCGAACCGGCGCCACTAAGCCACGCAGACAGAAGAAAACAGAATAACGCCTTACCAGTTGATAAAGTATACGTAACTTAACGTACAAACCTACAACAGCGAATATCTCGGATATCCTTTATTATTTTTTTCTTTAGCAATGCTTAAACCTTTTTCTTTGTAGTAAGATTTGTCCATCTTAGTTTACCAGTATATAACACTTAAACACAATGGAGAGGACTTTTGAGGGTATTCTCAGAAAATTGAAGATGGGTATTCAACTTCCAGCACAGTATTAAAATGTTTTAGTTGAAATTGTTTGAGCCATTTTGTAATAAATCAGTTTTACAAAGTTTATAATGTGAAAGTCGCCCGTCTCGGTAGCAGCTTCTCACTCAGGTTCAAAAGTTAGAATCTTGGTTAGGGCGAGTTACCTGGATAAGCTTTCTCCGGGGTTTCCGCTTACTCTAGTAGAGAATATCGCGTAACTCTAAGCTCCATGAACCCCGGACTAATTTGATTATTTCGCCCATTTAATTCATCGTTCAATATGACTTATCGCGGGAGGACGTAAATTGCAACAAAATTGAAGGTCAGAAGTAATTTTCTTGGATTTTTTCTTTTACAGTTCAACTTCTCTAGCCAGTTGGGTTATATACGAGTAGACATATAAATGAAATGATAAAGTAAGAGCTTAGGGTTACTCGACACTCATCATTTGAAATAAGAAAAAAAAAAGTACAGAAAAGTTCATCCTAACCTAGATTCGAACTGACGATCTCTCAGAATGTGAAGCATATCCTACCCCTACTCCACAGGAGTGGACTTGAAAATGTTCATATTGTGTAGTTTCAAAATGCTGAAGGTATATACCTAATGTCCTGTTCAGTCGAATTTTGTGTTTGGCTTGTGTTTACTGACTTGAATGTTTGTACTCATTGTACCTCAAGACATGTATTCGTAACTAAATCTCGTAAATAGTTTTTGGATGTAATACAATACTTCCTCTACTGTAAGAGAATTTTACGATCGTGTATTAACAGTAAATTTTGTAATTAGTTTTGGCGTTTGTTTATAGTTCTTAAGCAGTTTATTGAGCGTGTTTTAATCAGTTATTTCAATTGTCATTTAATTAGACTTGCAGAGCAAACGCAGTTACATAATGTCGAGAAATGTTTTCTTCCTTAACCATTATACCCAGCTAGGTAATTACTTCAAGGCTGTTATTTATTAAGCAGAATTTAATTAGACAGAACCAACGTGGCTCAAACATAATAAAGTAGCAATAAAGTGTTTGTGGAGTAATTAAAGGATTTTTAAATTATCTATTCGCCGTATGTTAAATAAACCGTATCTTTGTCAGTAGATTTAATTTACGGAGGAAGTAAATAACGTTAAGTTGAATTATTTCTGTATTTTACTGTTACTTGGTAATGATATTAAGTTACTAGTAAAACTGTAACTCGAGTACCGAGATATTGCGGCTGAAGGCATTTACCAAATAACAAATGAAGAGGAATGCTGTAACTATATGAAAGTATAAATTTGTTGAATCAGACTCAAGTTGGTTGCAGCTATAAAAATAATGGAAAGATAAAGAATAGAACTCGACAAAATCTCTCCATCCTCATGTAATAATTCAATAAGTTTTCTATGGGCAGGATACAGTTATATATTTAATTATAATTTGATGTATAACGACGTTCTCTTTAATTCAAAATCACTATTTTGAAAAACAAAACATGCCGTTTAATAATGAAACAACGTGTGCATATTAGTTCACTGAAAGTTTTGATTATTTCCAAAATGGTTCATTGGGTTAATTCTATCAGAACAATTAGGTGTTACTGTGAGTAGTACGGGCGACATTGCTCGGAGGTCTATCCTCTTGATCACAAAACTTAGCGCGCTGTAAATATAATTAAAATAAGTTTATATACATCTTTATGACCAAAGCTTAATGTAATATTTACTATGCTTTCTGAACCCACATTGTTACAAATGTTTAGTTTCCTTTCAGTTACAAGTTGAAGATAAACAGTTACAGATGGTTTCATTTTAATTTTGTTTTAAATAAACTACATAAGTGATAGTTAAATGTTTATAAAGTGGGTAAACTGTACGTTGTCATTATAAAGAGATCACGAGAAACGCAATAATGTAGCTTAGCATTTTAGAATGTTAAACCTTTTGGAAAATTAAAACAAAACGGAACTAATATCTCGGAATTCTTTAATGAGTTAAATTAAATTGACTTAAATTATGTGTTCTAACCAAAGGTTCATTATTTGTTTAGGAAGTCTTTGTTTATCTTAGTCCATGTCCTGGCGACATTGGTTCCCGTCTGCGTAATGTTACCCGGTTCGATTATAACTCAAGCAGTGGTACTTTTTATTGCTGGGTATTTTTGTAATCACTTCATAGTACTCCCAGTAGGAAATAGTTGTAGTTTATCCAGGTGCGAGGACCGTTAAACACTCCAGTCCCTATATACACTGCTGCATTTATTATAGGCTAATATAATTAGGTTTTAACTATTTCACCTAAAAAATGTAATGAGGGTTTGATAGCTAAAAGAAATAGCTGCTTTCCTTTTTAGAAACTAACATTTCCCGACTTTCAAAGTTAATTTGGAAGGCTACATTCGAGTGTGTATTAATAAAACAAGTGAATGCAGCCTTAAATGCCATTCACCTCAAGATTTCCGGATAAATCAGTCCTATCGAGCTTCGAATTCTGCTCCTTCGGGATATCAGGCAGCACACTATACAACACAACAGGTGAAATGGAAATTGTTTTTACATTGGCCGTGAGAACTGAGAAGACGCGCGGTTCATATCCCGACTATGGCATTGAATTTTGCAGTCTCTCTTTCCATACTTTAGCCTACACACGGCTAGTGTGAAAGAACAATTTCCATTAATTGACCTAATAGTGGTCCGAACTATAACGCCCGGGTCTTAAAGTACTTACAGCATAGTAAGTCGTCCATAAGGTAGTTGTCTCATGTGTAAGAGAACTAAATGGTTTACCGGGAAACATACGAGTCAGTAGGAGAATTTAATGTCATATCGGCACGTTGGCCATAGTAGCTCAATGTGAAATGTTTCCCTGTTTTTTTTTCAACTATGATATATATGCATTATGTTACTCCACTTAATAGATTTTCTTTTGGAAATAATTTTTCACATTAGCCGTGTGCAGGCTCAAGTTTGAGTGAGTAGAGCCAAACTGGAAAATTCAATGTCATAGCCGGGATTTGAGCCACGGTTCTCCCGCTCTCCGTGCGGTTGCTCTAAGCCACTGAGCTACAATGGCCAACACGCCAAATTGACATTTAATTCACCAACTGACTCGTATATTTCCCGGTAAACCACTAGGGGTTCTCATGTGCTATGAGACACGCACCTTTTGTGGCGACTTACCATGCTGGAAGTACTTAAGCCCAGGCTTCATAGTTAAACCACTGTTTTTATTTGAGGTAAATTGAAGGAAATAATCATTTCTTCCACACTAGTCGTGTGTAGGCTAAGCTATGAATGACTAGAGCTAGACTGAAAAACGGCACGGAAAGCGGCAGATCCGTGGTTCAAATCGCGGCTAAAGCATTGAATTTTTCAGTCTGATTCTACCCTTCCATATCATTCAGAAAGTGTCTTACACTTCATGCCAAATTTAGTCCAGCTTCTTTTTTCTCCCCAAATCGACTCTATTGGTTTCAAATTTGTGTGGTATTGTGGAAGTCACAGTACATCATGGGCATGTTCATTCAGAATCTGGTCCACTAAATACATCTTCGATGTTTTAATTGCTGGTTTTTAATTTTTCTGCAATCTATAATAAAAATTAGTAATAACTTGTTTTACAGCCATTTTATAAAATTAATGGCATTCATGATTGCCAGTGTTTTGATTAGATTTCAACATTAGCAGGAAATTTTTTACCAATCTTTTTCTCCTACTTCATAGGCAATTAACAATCTGGGTCCTTTTCAGAGAGCTTTGTAACTCCAAAGTCATTTGCAGACTGCGAACAAAAGCCACTGTGTGACGAGCATTTATATATGTTATACTTGAAAGTATACACCAGAATTATTTCTCCAGGTCAATACCATAAATAGCTAAAAACAAAATTTGGTTGTAATTTGACAAGTACATAACTTAACATATTTAAAAAAAATTTAAATGAAAGGGGAGAGCCAGAGTGAAAAATTCAATGCCATAGCCGGGATTTGAACCAAGGATCTTCTGGTCTGTCCAGCCGCTCTAACCATTGAGAGCCCGCCTCGGTAGCGTAGATGGTAGCGTGTCTGCCTCACGTTCAGGAGGTCCCGAGTTTGAATCTCGGTCAGGGTGAGTTACCTGGATAAGGTTTCTACGAGATTTTCCCTTATCTTGAAACACGAATGTCGGGTAACTAAGCTCCGTGGACCCCGGAGGCATTGAGCATCATTTCACCCATTTCATTCATCGTCCGATATGACTAATGTTGGAGGACGTAAAAACAAAAATTGAGCTACTATGGCCAACATGGCATTGAATTCAACTGACGTGTTTTTCCCGGTTAACCACTAGGAGTTCTCATAAACACATGAGAACTACGTTAATGACGACTTACTATGCTGCAAGTACTTTAAGGCCCGGGCTTTATAGTTCGGACCACTATTCGTTAAATTAACGGAAATTGTTCTTTCACACTAGCCGAGTGTAGGACACAATGAAAGGTTAGTCAGTGAAATATTCAATGCCATAACCGTAGTTCAAATCCCGGCTATGGCATTGACTTTTTCACTCTGGCCCTAATCTCTCATTGTGCGTCTTTTTTATAATTTATTGATCGATCAGCAGTACAATGCTTTACAGATGAGAGTGAAAAGAAGGTAACAGTACAATAAGAATAACAACTCAGGGGTGGCTAACAGGCCGCCCCCTAACTACATTAAGTTAGAACTCCAATAATACTCTCTGAGATATTATGTCAAAATTGAAGATGTAAGACAGACATCAAGCACTAGAATTAACCGAATCAGATGTATCACTTACAAGCAGGTCCTGTGGTAGTCTGCTCTTCAAGCGTGAGGGCTGGTGCATGCGGACGCCGATGTTATAATGCACAGCTCCTGGAACTTCTTGCAGCGTGGAAAAGAAACTACGAGCGATCCTGCGAATGTCGTGAAGAGGAAACAGTCCTGGTTCATAATGGAGCTGCTGATTACGGATGAACCATGGAGCGTTGGTAGCGATGCGCATGAAGCGATTCTGTATGACCTGAAGACGACGCAGATGACATGTCTGCGGTCCCCCACACTTGGCAGGCATATGTAATAAACGGACGAACGAGTGATTTGTAGAGTAACAATGAAAACTGTAGGCCGAGGCTGGAACGGCGATGCAACAGACGTGAGAGTTTTGAAAGTCGCCCGGAGGCCAGTGATATAAGACGATCGATACGAGCACGCCAGGTCAGTCGAGAGCCCAAAAGCACTCAAAGGTATTTAACGGGAGTTGTAGTGGGGAGCCAAGGGACATTGTTCCTGTAGAGACACAACAGATGAAGCGGAGTATATCGGCGAAGAGTGAAGATTTTAGCTTCGGTTTCCTGAGGGTTCAATGAGATCCGCCAAGTGCTGAGCCAATGAGTTAGGCGATCTAAAGAGAGCTGTACTACTTGTTGTGCCTGCTGGAGATTAACATGAGAATAATATAATACTGTGTCATCAGCGTAAAGAGCTAAAGATGTCGGAGCTAAGTCAGGAATATCAGAAATGTATATATTAAATAGTCGGGTCCAAGATGGAACCCTGTGGGGCACCTGCGCTAATATTACGTGGGGATGAAAGATTTCCACCAATGCGTACTGAAAAGCTCCGGTCGTAGAGGAAACGGTGGCTAAGATGTGATAAGTAATTAGGAAGACCGATGCGGTGGATCTTAAGGAGCAAACCATCATGCCAAAACCTGTCGAATGCCTGTGCCACATCGAGGAAGACAGCCGTGGTATACTGATGGGCCTCGAAGCCGTGAACAATTGACTGAGTTAATCGTAAAAGCTGATGGGTAGTGGAATGTTTGTGACGAAATCCAAATTGATAAGGTGGAAGAACATGGTTATGAATAAGGTAAGACAGAAGACGTGCGATGAGTTACTTTTTCAAACAGCTTGGAGAGGGTCGGCAACAGACTTATAGGACGATAGCTTTCGGGGAGGGGTTTGGGTTTATTGGGCTTATGGAAGACTGCTATATGGGCAAACTTCCAGGTGCGAGGAAAATAGCCGAGGCGTAGACAGCATTGAGGATGGCTGACAAGTATGCAACTGCTTTTTTGGTGAGCTTCTTGATAACAATGTTAGGAACCAAGTCGTGCCCGGGAGATTTCTTAAGGGGAAGGGCTCGAATCAGGGAAGATTGTTCCCGTGGGCTTGTAAATGAAATCATCTGTGAGACTGTGGGCCAAGTGCGATGGGTATGTAGGTCCTTTTCCACGTCTGCAATAGTCTCATCGGCTGATATGGGATGTGCAAACACATGCTCAAAGTGATCGGCCAAAATTTTACACTTGGTGGGAATATCTGTAACGAGTCTATCGCCTGCAGACAGTGCCGGTACAACAGTCGGTTCACAAAGAACATGTTTGGTGGCCTCCCACAGCGTGTGGTCAGGTGGAGAGTGTGACGCAAGATAGTGCTCATAGGACTCTAGACGATGTCGCTCCAACTCCAGTTTCACCCGTCGAATGAGTCCGCTGAGCTTTCGGCAGAACCACGGTTGTCGGTCCCATTGCCACTGTCGACGATCTTGGTTTTTTTCTCGGACGAGACTTAAAATGGAGAGGGGTAAGAAGGGGGAAGAATGTCTATGTGGAGAAATGGAAAGTCGGGTGCAGCTGCAAATGGTGTCAGTGAAGTGCTGTATCGCGAGATCCACATCGTGATTAGTGGCAAGTTGGTACGAACTGGTGAGTGTTGCATCCAGATGAGACTGGAATGTTTCCCAATTAATGCAACCGTTGAGCAGCCTGGGAGCTAATTGGTAGAAGGCAGGTGGAATAGAAAAGGTGACAATCACCGGACAATGATCAGAATCAAGCTCTGGTATGGAAGAAACAAAAGTGGGCAGGTTTAGATTACGGTGTATGCCGATATCTAGCATATCAGGGGCAAATAAGCGATTGGAAGGAAAATGAGTAGGATCTTCGGATGCCAATATCGATAGACCATAAGTAGCAAGGGCTGTAAACAGAAGTCGGCCATTTGGATTTGTCGTTTGGCATCCCCAGGAGCAATGCTTACAGTTGAGATCACCTAGATGAAGAGTGCTATTCCCCGCAGGGAAGAGAAGTGACAGATAAGTAGTATTGAGCCTGCGATTCGGTGGTTTGTATGCGCTAAGAATGACAAGATCACCACCGTCAGCACAATAGATTTTAATACCCACCACTTCCAAATTGGGCACATCTGGGAGAAATATCTCGCGGTGACTCAGAACGTCGGATGAGAAGAGCCACTCCACCAGATGCTTTATCTGCCTCACGGTCCTGCCGGTAAACGACGTAACCAGGAACAGTGAAATTCTCATTGGAAAGAAAATGTCTCTGTTACACAAGCTATATCAACATTGTGATGCGTAAGAAATGCTATGAAGGAGGAAAGTTTAGCCCGAAGACAGTTGGAGTTGCAATTCAGGAGTGTGAGCTGACGTAGAGATGACAAATTGCGGGTGGCCATTGTGGAAGATTGGAGAAAGAAGGGAACGAAGAAGCTGCAGCAATTGCGGGAGAGCTGGAGAAAAGACTGCACAGAAAAGTAACTAGCGGTGCAGTCATTTCTTTCAAGGAAGTCCGAGACGTGGTGCAGACATAGAATCCTCTGGCCAAGGAATTTAAGAAAGTCCTTGAGAGGGAGGTGAACGCCCAGTCAGTGCCTGTGAATATGTCCGTGATGGCGGAGAAGGAACAGTTGCGGAAGGACTATGTCGTGTTGTTGCTGTTGTGGACGCTGTGCTGCTTGTTGCTGAACCAGTGGCTGTTAATGAGAAGCTGAGGTTGGTTGCTATGAATTGTGACGGGATGGTATTGCCTGCTGCTGAAAGCGCCGAGACTGTCGTTCCTTCATCTGTAAGTAATGAACAACCGCGATAGTTTGCCGGATGATCTTGTTGGCAATTAACACACTGAGCTGGTGTAGTAGAGGGCTTCGTGCACTGAGAAAAGTGATGGTTGCCTGTGCAGTGAACACAGCGGGGCTCTATGTGGCAGTAATTTTTGGTGTGTCCATAGTTTCTGCAGTTAGTACACTGAGGCAGTTCCGTATTGTCGGCGATGTTTTACTTTGACTACGCTGTACAGTAGTCGGGATAGATTAAGTTTACCTTGGTCATTGTTAAGGAGGTCAACCACACAGATAGGCAGTGAAGTTGAGATGGTCGTAGTATTGGTTTACTTACTGTATTATCCCCGTAAGCAGAAGACAGTTCAGATTGGTAGTGCTGATTAGATGACGTCAGTTGTAGCGTAGAATTGGAGCTATCCCGGAAGTTCGTGTCATTTAATACATTTAGCGCTGAATATAATATTCTGCTGGTATCATCAGTTTGTGGAGCCATGTAGATATATGATATATAGCAATGAACAATACAGAAAAGCTAGCTGACACAGCTAACTACAAAAACACGATTTTGTAAGCAGAGCGTTCAGAGACAACCTGCGCCCTCGACGTTCACTTGTCGACTCTGCCAGGTATCTGATAGCTCTTTTCTGTAGGAGAAAAATTCTGATAGTTTAATTTGGAAGTGTGTCCCCCACAGCCCGATGCCGTAAGAAATGTGTTAATAATTAATGCAAAATATACTAACTTACTAATATCTACTGAGAAAATTGGCTAAATATAGCAACACAAAGTCCTGAGCTTAATTCACTTTATAGTTTTGTGATGATGTTCCAAGTTAACTTGTCATGAAGGATTAAACCTAAAATATTTACTTTTTACACACTGGACTAGACTATTGCCTATATTAAGCGGAGGTTCGAAAAGACGTCTCTTAAAATCAAATAGATTTGTCTAAACTTGTAATATATGAAAAGCAGGTTTGGCCATCTTGGGGAAAATTCATTATACTTAAAACTAGAAAATACTCGTGCTATTTGAAGCTACGAAGTTCAGATCTTAAAAGTTAAACAAAATCTCTTTACATTAGGGCTCTCATCACAGACAGTGCAGAACGCAATATAAATTAATTGCTCCTAAAATGAAGCAATATTGACTTTTATTTTCCATCTTTTTTATTTTGGGGGTTTTAGTTCCTATTAGTCATGTCTTAGCAACATAGTTTTTATTGCATTTTCTTGAGTTTTTTCTTTTAATCGAACTTAACGTTATTCACATGTATTGTACATTAGAATTTAACACTCCTCCGAAAATGTTTCTACTTACGACGAAGTAATTGAGGTTAACCTTCAATGTGTTGTGTATGCAACCTATTTGATCAGAGCAGGTTTCTTTTGTGGTCACAGGGCGCGAAACTGAAATTTTTTACTTTCCGTTACAGATGTAGCCAAATATATTGTGAAATAGGAAACGCAATTAAATAATTTTACACCAAAGTGCTTCACGTAACATGCATAGGCCATGCCCAAAATGCTGTGTCTATAGCTGATATTGGAGACTTGCTGGATGATCCTCAAATTAAGGAAGTTTGGCATTTATGATTGTCAATTTTTTAATTTTGGCAGAAACAATAACGCAGCTTTAAAAAAATTAAATCATACATGCGGTTGTCAAAAAAGATTAAAGGTGTGGATGAACATTTGCAAAAATGAGTGGGAAAAATTGGTAACGAAATGTATGAGAAAATGAAAAATGTATTAGAAATGAACTTTGGGTGTCGGTCGTTGTGTAAAATTAAGTTCTGTTGTGTGACCATTTTGATTTTAGTTTTAAAGGTTTTTTCACGAAGACACCTTGGTCACAAGTATGCGACCATGACGTCATTTGAACTAGTTACTTTTTTCAAAGTAAAGATGTGTGAAGACAGCAAACGAACCTTCAAACCCGTGAACCTACGAATGGCAATGATTTTTTATTGTAATGCTGAGTAAGATATTTGTACACTACTATTTTCTAGTATATAAATAGGTAATTACATAAAATTTCTAATTATAACTAATAGTGATAATATATTTAACACTTTGAGGCTTAAAATTAAGATAATGGTGATTTTGAAAATTTTAATACTTTGTACAAAATTTATGAGCATTTTGTTTATTTTTCTCTAGTATTTGGGTCAACCTTCGAGCTGTAATTATGCAATAGCTATTGACTTTATTTTTGAAAAACTTCACGTTAAAGTTTCGTCGCCAAAAATTCAAAATACTCGTCTAGATTTGTGATAATACATAAAAAGCAGATGTACCTATCTTTGGGAAATTCATGATACTTAAAAGTAAAATATTCGTGATTTTGAAGGTGCGAAGTTCAGATCTAAAGTTAAAATTATCGTTAGGTTATGCAGTAGATACTGACGTTATTTTTGAAAAGCTTCACATGTTAAATAGTTCATCAAAAATGCAAATTATTCGAATTGCAAGACGGATTAATTTACTAACGCAAGTCCAATTAAGGTCCTGAGTTAAATTACGTTTGACGGCGGTAACTTAAGGATAGCTGTGACGGAGTTTTCTTAACATTTTTAAATGAAATCACATTTTCCTCCTAAGCCTGTAAAATACTGTAAGCCTTTCTGAATCCAAAGAATGCTTAGATAGGATTCGAAAGTCAGTTTTAAATGCTCTAATCTAGTTTCAAAGTTACGTGAATACTTCTGTTAGATATGAATTCTAATTCTTTATCCTTGTTTACTCGCTATTAAAAATGTGAGCATTTTCATAATTTAAAATGCTCCTTGCTTCGCAGTTTGTGTTAGACTAATGAAACTTTCTACACACGTTCAGAGAGAAACAGTAAATAGAAATTGCCCTGGGTTTTATTGTGAGATGCATATAAGTTCACTTTTTTATTGCAAAACACAAATTTGGGCAAAAATCCCATATTCACAGCTTTAAAAATTTCTAGAGCTTAAAGTTTGAGACAGAAAGCTAGGGCAAAGTAAAAAAAAATAATGGATGTATTGGGAACCTGTTGTTAAAATATTGGACCAAAATGTATTCTGTCGCAAGGGACCTTTTAGGTGACGTAACAAAAATAAATTTCACCATGTTTTCCAAAGTCAAAGAGAAATTGACAAAATTTGTGCTGTATCACGTTTGCACTAAGTTGTATCTGTGGTATACGAGGGCTGTTCAATAAAGAATGGTAATTTATTTTTACGATCATAATGTTTCGCACTAGAATTCAATCTTGCTATATTCAACTAGCTTAATGTGAAACAAACACGCTGCAGTAGTTTCATTGTTGGTACTCCTGGTTCCCGCCTGTGAGAACCAGGCAAGTTCAGACATGTTCAGTCTCGCATACCGCTGCAATGGAGGTGACACGCGAGGAACAATATGCCGGTTTGAAATTCTGCTTTCGTCTCTACAAATATTAAGTTGAAGCCTATACAGTGTTACAGGAAACATGCAGTCAAAGCTGATGTTAGAGGAATAACCGGATTTTCTTTCAAACGTAATCACTGCTGATGAAACTTGGCTACATCATTTTGATCCTGAGAGCAAACAGCAAGACTCAGTGTGGTAATCTCGTTCATCAC
>CM060956.1:165700623-165823123 GCA_030765055.1 Mantis religiosa
TTGAACTGTTTGCCGATATGAATGCCTAAGTATTTCATGATGTCTACTTGTTCTATAATTTTGTTATTAAGGTAGATGTTTATCTTCTCGTTTGCAGCTTGTTTCTTTCTTGATATCACTAATACTTTTGATTTAGCGTCATTGAAAGTAATTTTATTTTCTCTTGCCCAATATTCAATTTTTTTCAAGTCGTGATTTGCAAAGTTTTCTACGTCTATTATGCTCATTCCTTTCGTCATGAGAAGTAGGTCGTCGGCAAAAGCGATTAATTCAGTTCGTTTTGAATAGACTAAGTTGAGCAGGGAGTTGTACAAAATATTCCAGTAGCCGGGTCCGCAGCATGATCCTTGTGGGCAGCCCCTTTTGGCTTCTTTCTCAGTGCTAAATTCATTTGTGCTTGGACTTGTTATCCTGTTTTTGAAATAGGTCTGAGATAATTGGTACAAATTTCTTGGGCATTCCAGTTCTCTTAAGTTATTTAATATGCTGGGCCACCAGGCAGCGTCAAAAGCTCCTTTTACGTCAAGGCTTATGAGAGCAATATATCCCTAAGTATTCAAGTTGTTCTCAATGAAAGTTTTCATAGTCATAAGTGCGTCTACCGTGCTTTTCTGGGTCCTAAATCCAAACTGTCTATCATTCATAAGATTTCTGGTGTTGATGTCATGCTGAATCCTATTCATCATAATTTTTTCTAAAATTTTCCCATTTATATTTATCAAGCTGATAGGTCTGTATTTCGCTACGCTTGGGCTGTCTTCTTTACCCGGCTTGATTACCGGAACTATTACTGCACGCTTCCATCTTTCTGGAAATTGACCGCTATTGAGGCACTTGTTGTATAAGGCTGTGAAGAAAGTTGGGAATCTCTTGAAAACCAAAAGCAGGATATCACTAGTTATTCTATCCTTTCCAGGTGATTTTCTTGGGTCGAAGTTTCTCCATGCTGACAGTATTTTTATAGTCGTGAATTCCATATCGTTTGGTGTATCAATTGGTTCCGTTGCCCGTCGTCTTAGTTCTCTTTGTCGCTGAGTATCATCCTGTTCACTGTCATCCGGGATAAACTTGTCTAGCATGTACTGAATTGTTCTTAGTGTCTTCGGTATAAGTTCCGTCTTCTTTCTGTAGTGTAGTAAGAGAGATCAGGCTTCTAACTTTCCCAGCCGCAATTTTGTAAACAACTGACCATGGATTATTTCCATCAGTGGCACTATAAAATTCCTTCCAAGATCCTAGCTTTTCGGTGTTCATTTTTTCCCTATGCTCTTGGTTGCTTTCCAATATTGCATTTTTCTTTCTTGGCTTAGCTGCTCATTGTTCATGGTTCTTTGATAGCGTCGTCTTAATGCGTTCGCCCTTTTTCTTAATATTGTAAGCTCGGCCGTCCACCAAGGAACAGATTTGCCTCTAAACTCCTTTTTCCTGCACCTACCCACTCCAAATGCACCTCTGCATGCTTCCTTCCGGGAAGAGTGGAATATTTCGGTTAGATGGTCAGCGTTCAAATTACTGTTAACTTTTTGGGCGAGTTCCTGGTCCAAGTTATCGCTACTACTCTTGCAATTAAAATTTGAGGTCAAATTTGTTGCTAACAGGTTTATTAATTTGTTATATTTCTCTACTTTTGTTATGTATCTTATGGCTTGAAACTGCCATGTGGGGTTTTTTGATTTATTTTCTATTTTGAATGAAATTATTTTGTGATCCGAGCAGCTCTCTTCTTCTCCTACGTTCCAATAGGTTATGTCTCGGAGAAGTCTATTGTTGACTAGTGTCAAGTCAATCCAGCTCCTTCCATTTGGCGATTCAAAGGTTGACACTCCTGCATTTTCGTTTACGATATGTAAGTCGTTTATGGTGATGAATCCTTCCAGTGTTTTCCCACGTTCATTTGTGAGCACGTCGTACCACAGTTTACTTATGGAGTTGCTATCTGCTAGTATCAACTTTTGGTTTCTAGAGTGTCTTAATATGTTTTCGATTTTCCTAATATCATATTCTATATCCGTCAGTCCATCAAAATACATATATGCTGCAAATAATGTTTCGTTCCTGTGTGTTATCTGTATGACGACACAATCTCCA
This sequence comes from Mantis religiosa, assembly GCA_030765055.1. Classification (NCBI taxonomy): domain Eukaryota; kingdom Metazoa; phylum Arthropoda; class Insecta; order Mantodea; family Mantidae; genus Mantis; species Mantis religiosa. The sequence continues at coordinate 165,702,712 of CM060956.1, forward strand.
TCCGAAATTTGACTGAGAGTAGTGACATCAACACCGCTGTTATTGATTAATATTACTGCTCTTTTAACCTGATTTCCGGCTGTAAATATTCTGAACGTTGAAGGTATGGAGGCTGGTTTGTTATTAATTATAAAGGGTTCTTGTACGAATGCTATATCAATGTTTCGTTCTATCATCAGCTGCACTAAATTACTAGTCGCTATTCTTGAGTGTTGCAAATTGACTTGATAACATCGTAGGCCAAAATGGTCCATGCTAGTAGTCAGTGTTTTGTTGTTGCTTCAGCGCTGCTTGGTAGCAGGGATAGTTGGGATCTAAATAATTTATAAAACGGTTAGTCGAACTATTACGACATAAAACAATTTTTCACACTATTGGCTTGTCAGATATCCTTACATTATAAAATATTTAATGTTCTTACCTATGTTCAGTGTTGTATCTTACTACCTCAAGTTGTCTTTATGACAATCCTGAAACACGACAGCTATCCAATTACTGGAATTTTCCCTAGACTAAAGTGATAGATGTATAAAACCCGTATTGCTATGTGATGTACGACCACAGGGAAACTTTCCTCATTGATGGCAATGTAAACTGTCATATGAGAGCTGCCGGTATGCCGTAAATAAGTCTTTTTGCGTGTCCGTAATATGGGTCGGTCAGTTTTAAGTACATAAAAAATCATCGGTCTGCCTCGAGTTTGAACCGGCGTCCAGTAAGCCACGCAGACAGAAGAGAATAGTTCCTTATCAGTTGAAAAAGTATAGGTACGTAATTTAACATACAAACCGACAGCAGCGAATATCTCGGAAATCCTTTCTTAAAATATTCTTAAGAGTTCCATTTTTATGTAGAAAAGTTTTGTCTTGTTCATCAATATGTAATAAACTTATCCACAATGAAGAGGACTTTTGAGGGTCTTTCCAGAAAATGAGATTTAACCTCCCAGCAAAATATTTAAAATATATAATTTAATTAAAATTGTTAGGGCCATTTTGTAATAAAATAGTTTTACAAAATGTATAATGTAAAGGACAAAGTTATGAAATTATCTTGCATTTTTCGTTTTCATAATTTAAATTCGCTAGACAGTCAGGTTATATAGGAGTAGAAATATGAATGAAATTATAAAGTGGGGGGCTTAGGGTTACTCGACATTTTATTTTGGGATAAGAAACAGTCGTTGGGAGAAGTTTACTGAACTTGTTTTAATTAGATATCTCAATTGTCATTTAAACTGGCAGAGCAAACGCAGTTACATAATGTCGAGAAATGTTTCTTACTTAGCCATTGATACCCAGATTGATAGTTACTTCAAAACTGTTCTTTGTTAAACAATACTTAATTTGACAGAACCAGCGTGGCTCAAATATAGTAATGAAGTGCATGTGGAGTAATCAAAAGTATTCTTAAATTATCTATTACGCGGTATGTTAAACCGTGTTTGGTCAGTCATGTAGCGAAAGAAATGTAATTAACCAAGAGTAAAAGTTGTTTAGGAATTAAACTATTTCTGTATTTTACTGTTACTTGGTAATAAGTTACTGGTAAATCTTTATAACCTCGAGTACCGAGGTACTGCGACTGCAAGTTTATCAAATAACAAATGAAGAGGAATGCTGTAACTATATTAAAACTAATGTTTTGTGGAAGAGATAATTACACTTAACAACTTAACTTAAAGGAAGTTCAAGTGGACATGGTTTCTTGAGAAACTTTTTCACAAATTGGTCATCTTTCAAAGTCCCTTTCGCAGTGATGAATAGTTTACTGTACATTTCCTCAGCGTATTTGATGCGTATTATCCTTATATGCGATAGTTGAAATGTGCCGTAAGTATTCACGTTGTGACTTGGAAAGAAATTGGATTTTCAGTCCCGCGAAGGGAAGGGTAGCGAAGGGTGGGGGGAGCGGATGAACCATAGCTCAGTCACAGTAGCTGGCTACCTCACCGACGGAATTCTTAGTTGCGTTCGGTGCCTGGGGAGAGCGCCCTAAACGGCTTCAATCCCTACCACGGAGTTGATCTGTGGCTGTGACTATATGAACATATAAATTTGTTTGAAGCAGCCTTAAGCGTGATTCCGCTACAAAAATAATGGAAAGATAAAGAATAGAACATAAATTACTTTCCTCATGTAATCAAGTTTACTGTGGGCGACATACTGTGACTTTGTGGGTTCGTGAAATTTAAAGCCAAGGTTACAAACACTAAAAATTGCTCTTTATTTCCGTAGAAACACTTTTATCAATCTTTACAGTCCAGAATTACCTCACATAGACAATGCAACTTGCAAAGTCATCGACTAAAACAGCCGTTTACGCACGCGAGTTAAATTACCGACTAACTGCTTTTATAGCTGACTAATTATCCGGAATGTTCTCAAGCAATAAAGACTGTGCTCGAAGAAAGACGAACTCTCCTTCCCCCCCACCGTTTCGCCGAGCTTTTATCTCCGCACTGCACTGCCCGTCTCTTTGATCTCGTTGCCCGCGCCGCCTCGAATCAACAATGCGTCGCGGCAAAACGTTTATATATGTAATCATAATTTGAGGTATAACGACATTCTCTAATTAAAGATCACTATTTTCAAAAATAAAATGCGCCCGTTATTAGTTACTAAACGATGTGTACATAACATTAGTAGTTTACTGAAAATTTTTGATCATTTCCAAAATAGTTCATTGTGTTAATCCTATAAGGACAATTAGTTGTTACTCTGAGCAGTACAGGCCACATAGCTTGGAGGTCGATCCTCTTGGTCACAAACTCAATGATAGAAGCACTGTCATGCTCGCTGCACAGTAGTATATCCGCTCTCTCCTGCAGCTTGAAGGCGAATCCATGAAACACTTGTGAAGTAACCTAACATATACTTCCTTCAAGAGTTACTTTCTCACACAAGTGTGTTGAATACTCTTGCTATACAGTATACATACTGCATTATGTACAATGCCATGAAAGTCGGTTAAATCTAGAAGATATGTAAATAATATAATTATAATTTGTTGTAAAACTAGTATAATTACAAAACTTCTTAAAGGTCATGTTACAAGAGAAGCCAACCGTGAGCAAAGAGATGGTCCATAGAGGTAACTCCAAGTGGCCTATCAGTATAATTAAAATAAGCAGGACGGCTGCTGTTTTGGAGCACAAAAGCTCGTGAACCCCCAATATTTGTCTTGTAGATACCCTTTTCATTCGTTATTTGTATTTACCGCGCTCACTCCTTTAGAATGATGACGACAGTATGAGTATCTGGCAACGTTGCAGCTAGCACACATCCCTTGTACTAGCACATCATGTAACGTTTGACGCTCTGCGCATGCGTAGACAAATGCTACAGACAGGTATTGGCTGGGTACGCTCAGATCATAGCACAATTACAATGTGCACGTTAATTCACATTGGCAACGCCAGAGTTCTTGGTCATCTCTGGGAAGTGCTACTATCTATAGTTTAACTACAACTATCTCCAAATACAAAGAATATTTACAACTCCTGGCGCTATGAGTGTTTGCGTTGTTGCTTTGAATACGGTGTATTATTGCGGTCGAGTTTCTACACAGATGTTTCGTTTTAAACAATGATAAACTTGGAATTTTTAGATAATCAGCAGATAAGACAATTGAGTTTCGTAGTGCATAAAGTACAACTAGTGCTTTAGCGCTAAATAGTTATTCTTTGTGTGCAGCGACCGACCACGAGGTTTTCGAATCTTTGACTGTTGAACTACTCTCAAGGGGTGGCTATGAACTCGTTGGATTCCATTTTAAGTAGTAAAACAGATAAACTGGCTTACGAAGAAAAAAATGTAATAAAGCGACTAGGCCGTACGTAGTCCAATTTGACATTTGAGCGTGTTACAGAAATCAGAGCGGCACTACAGCCGCAAATTTAACAATGTATGCACAACCTGTAAATGGCTATGCGGTTTTTGCTTTTCGTGCCTTCTGTTTAGCTCTGAAGTGAGTAATTGGACAAAACTAGGAGGTAACGACTTGGTACATCTTACCGAAAAGATAAAGAAGCACGGGAATTCACGATCACATACGAATACATATGTTCAGTTCGCCATGTTTGCTTGTGTGAATATTAGTGCTCAGCTGGATAGCGCTTACAGACTGTCAGTAAAGCAACACAATGAGCAATCTCATAAGAATAGATACATGCTTTCTAGTCTAATAGATTGTATAAAATTTGGTGGCACATTTGAGCTAGTACTCGGCGGCGGCGGCGGCGGCGGCGGCAAAGGCGGTGGTGGCGGTGGTGGTGTGCATTTTAAGTGTAGGTTTTTGAACACCCACAATTTAATGCCACGAGCCGCCACTGAAAATAGGTTCATTTGTGTTCACGACCAAAGCTCAATGTAATGTTTCAGCTTTCTCAACCCACATTTTTACAAATGCTTACTTTCCATCTGCTACAAGTTGAAGATAAACTTTTACAGAATTAGTTTCGTTTTAATTTTGTTTTAAATACGAGACTGAAGTGATCGTCAAATGTTTAACAAGAAGGTAAGCTGTGTGTTGTCTTTCAAGTTCCATGTCATTACCAAGAGATCACGAGAAACTCAAGAATGGAGCTTAGCATTTTGGAATGTTAAACCTTTGGAAAATTAAAATGACCTGAACTACTATCTCGAAATTCTTTAATGAGATACACTAAATTGACTTAAATTGTGTTTTAACCGAACGTCCATTGTGTAGTAAGGCTTTGTTTGGATCTTAATTCATGTCCTGACGGTATTGCTTCTCGTCTACGTAATGTTACCCGGTTCGATCATACCCAAGCACGTGGTACTTTCTACTGTCAGCTATTTTTGTGACCACTTCATAGTACTCCCAGTAGGAAATAGTATGTACAGGTGCTAGGACCATTAAACATTCTCCAATCCCTATATATACTGCTGCATTTATTAATGGCTCGTATGTTTAATTTTAAGGTTCTCACCTAAAAATATCTAAATGAGCGTTTGACACCTTCAGCAATTTAAAGAGCTGCTTTCACTTTTTGAAACGAAGAATATTTCGCGATATTGAATGTTAATTTGGAAGGTCATATTAGAGAGTAAATTTATAAATAAGTGAAATGCACCCTTATGCGATATTCATCTCAAAGATGATTTCCCGATAAATCAGTCTTATCGAACTTCGAATTCTGCTCCTTAAAAACATCAGACAGAACACTATAGAATATAAACAGATGAAATATTTCCCTGGAGTAGTTCTTTGAGGTTATTAGATATATGCATTTTATTACTCCAGCTATAGATTTTTTTTTTTCACAGTAAAATATATTTGTTGTATATGTACCGAGACAAACACGTACAGAAATATTACTTTAGAGATTACAAAAGGGAGAAAGTGATGTCTTTCCAATTGAAACTCCCGTTAAACGCAGCACAGGACATCTTGATGCAGATATTAAAAGCTCGTTGAATTGTTGTGCTCTATAACCTCCATCGCCCTGTGTGTGTTTGAACCATCTGTTGCTCTGAACTACAGGTTATGGGTGGTTAAAGTAAAACTGTACTATGTACATCGCAATTTTAGGGTGGACATAAACCATGTGAGTTCTGACTTGCTGCACCCGCGACAATGACGTCATGTTCTGTTGAAAGAACGTTTTCGTCATAAAAGAAAGTGTAGGAAATCGTTTAGCCCAGAACATTTGTGTATGTGTATAACTATTTACTGCATTGACAAAAAATAACCAACAAAGCAAACGGTAAATGTATTTTGTCCTATCTTTGAATATATTTGACAATGTATAGTTACTTTTGTGAAGTAAATTCATGAATAAATATTAAAATATGTAGCAGAAAAGGAAAGTTATCAGCACATAGACTTATAAACAAGACATTTAAAAAATTTATTTTAATAAACTTAAAAAGACCATTATAATAACGAAAAACAAAGATTGAATAAAGGAAAAACTAAAAAAAAGTTATATAAAAAGACACTAAAAAATTACATAAATACAAAACTAAAAAACTATATGAAGAAAAATCTAAAATAAAGGATTATTCCTCCTAAAAATACCGGCCCTACTTTTGATTTACCAGTTACAGGACATTTTACTGTTGCCATTAGCACAAGTCATACTTCAGACTGTCACGACGTTCAAGATAAACATTTCGTTTCTCATAGATATTTAAAGATGTCCTATTTTGTTCAAATAGTTAGGTATTTCACAAAAAGTAATATAGAACATCTCAACTTTTTTTATGTAAAGACATTTTCTGCAGATAGGTTTGCTGCATTTTTTTAGAACAAACTGGACTTGCCTAACTTTACCTTTTGTTTGTCGGCGCACGCGCATGCGCACTCACAGAGCATATCTAAGATATATGTTTGTGTTTAGTGGATATTAAAACTGTTTTCCCTTCAAATACTGGTATCCAATTTTGAACCAAGATTCTCATACAAATACTCCACACAATATACATTAAATAGCTATGAGTACTCGTTTATTTAAAAACACATTTGAGTGACCGACATAAGTGTTCGAGTGTTCTGTAAACATTTTATGTACCCCAGTATTGCATTGCTACGTATTTATCTTTATGGGAGTGAAATAGTAAAAGGGTGACTTGTATTTAAGTACTTTAATTTTAGTTTTACTTATCCAACATACCGAACGTTTTGCCGGATTAGTCAGTCGCGACAAATTACAAATAAGGGTTAAAAATTCCCGTAGGGGAGGGGATCCGTCACCTTCAGCTGCCGTGGTGCGAGCGCTGCGGACCCCTAGCACTCGTGATACCTCTGACGTTACTAGAGGTACCTCGTGCCGAACTGCCGAGCCCCGATTGGGTTGGACTCGAGGGGGTAGTGGTTCCCGATACCCGTGGGAGATCGGGTACGTCTCCGGACGGGGTTGAGGGAAGGCATATATTCCAGCCTACAATCGGTAGCCTTCCCCTTTGGAGTTGCTGCGCGTAAGTGGTGTATCCACTTCCATCCCGTCTTGAGTCCCTCGCACCAGATTGGGGGCTTGTTAGTTGTCCAGGTCGTGCCCTATGGAAAGCCCCACGGAGGTGCCGGGCGCCCTTCGGGGACAGCTCGGTAATCCTCCCTGGTTGAGAGGGGGGGGGTCGTTTCACTCTGTGTGATGCCGTGGTAGATACCCTCCCTATCGTCATTATAATTATCATAATGAAGGGTTAAAACTATTACTACAGTTAAAAGTTACAAGAATATTGTTACATCCGCTAAATCAAGTAGTCCAAATGTCCTCATTTGTGTTCTTATAGAGCGAGGAGCCTAATGGTATAAAGTTTTTAAAGTTTCCAAGTGTCTTTTTTACATGTTTCGAGTACAATATAATTCAAAGTAATGTTAAGTGAATTTTGTAAGTTGTAACGCAATCTAAGATTGTGTAACTACACAATATTTTGATCATATTATTTAAACAGCATAGATATAAATATTTTAAACAAGTTCAGGCTTGATAATGTATCCCTATATATTCCAAGTAGTAATTAATTCTCTATATTTACAACGAAGTGCCAAAGGTAACCTCTGATATCAACGAAACAAATGCAATCTTCTGACAGGAATATTAAAATGAAACTTCTAATTTCATTTACTTTGTAAACAATGTAGATTCTTGATACATAGAATACTTTTTGAATCGCGAAACAATATGCAACAGCGACTTAGTTAAGTTTACATATTCTCTACTTTGATAAGGTTAGTATAAAAAGTAAAAAATAATACTAGAACATCGCAATGTTCGCCGTGTCACAAGTTGTTTGCTATAACTTGACTAATTTTTGGCTGAGCCCCAAGGTAATAGGAATTAGAACTTCGAATTTTGGAATTCAACCTTGGTATTCCTTGCTGTTTAACAAAGTTCAAGATGTATATTGGCTGAAAATGTTAATTTAACTGCAACTTAAAAGATCTTAATGAGGAGTTGACACTTAACCTAAACAAGTCGGCGATGCGTAAAGAAAATAAATACATATCTGAAACTGACACTGCATATTCGTTTAAGCTTTAGAACGCAGTCGTTGTTTTGAACAAATGAAAGTGTTACAGGAACAAAAGAATAGAAACAAATTACCCTGCTTTAACATCTATGCATATCTTAGGCTAGTGACGTCAGTTGCGTTAAAATACTTTCTTTTATTAGGAGTTACATGATAATGAGCAGTTGTTTAAGGCAACAAATTGGGGTTTATTTACTGCAATGCCAAACAAGAGCCTAAGAAGAAACATTAAAGTACGCTCACCAGGTACTTACGATGTTTATTTTTGATAGTTAACTTTCATTACAAAGATTTCATAAAGGAATCTCTCAAAGCTAGAAAAAAGGAAAATTTGGTACCTTTCAAGTTGTGTGGTACTTTTAACTTTAGAATCTGCACTAACAAGTATTCAATCTTAGGTTTTAAGAACCTTGTATTGTAGAGAAGTTAATAACGTCAATGCATATAAATCGCCAAACTACGAAGAAAATATTAAAACAATCATTTTACAGACAAAGTTAAAGTGAGGGTTAATTTGACTTAAAACTCCGGTAGCTAGTTATTTTGTATGCAATCCAATTATGATGTAAGATAAATCAGTGACGTAGTAGTTATATAATAAACGACAGTAGGTAGAGAACGTTTTACGAATGTTACTACGTGTCTTGTCTACAGTGTCTGTTATAGTGTTACTTTGAATAGCTTGCCATTATTGATCGAAGAAGAGAAATAACCCTTAACTTTGTTTATTCTTTATTTAACCGTACCTTATACACGGGAATCAGAACGTGTTCCTGTACCACAAAACAATGAATTATGGAAGCAAGTAAATATTACCTACATGTACGACTACAAATGTATTTGACCATTTCGACTACCAGAGTGACTATCAACCAATGAACACATGCCTTCGCATCTCTTGTTGTTCTGTGTCACTTTCCACATCGTCGTTGGGAGTGAAGTGGTCCATCATATACGTAATTGTTTCCTGAGTATCGTGTGTGTAGCTTCCGTCTATTTTCTGGATAGCTGTTAGGGTGGGCTGGTTCCTTATTTTCCCTGCAGCCAATTTATATGCTGCGTGCCATGGGTTGCCTCTGTTTTCGATGGTACAGTATTTTTTCCAATAGTCTAATTTTTCGTTTTGTATTTGCTTCTGGTACTCACGTTTTCCTTCAATGTATAGCAATTGTCTTTCGTCTCTGAGCTGTTGGTTATTTGCTGTTCTCTGGAATCTTCTGCGCAGAGCGTTCACTCTTTTTCTTAACATCGTGAGCTGATTATTCCACCATGGTACAAGATTTCTTCTTGGTTGATATTTTCCCCATGGCTGCTCGCCATCTGCGAACAGGCTAGAAATGTACGTCACTAACCGGGGTGCTCAGCGGAACCCGACTAACAACGCATGCACTTCACTAACAAGCACCCCCCTTTGCCCTGCCTGTTTCTGCATGTTTAGCCTTAACAGCATGTGCATGGGGAGACGATGTAACCTCTTCAAGGCAGAGACGATCGTCACCGGGGGCGGCGGGTGTGGGGCCGCCTCCAAAAAAAAAAAAAAATTAAAAAAAAAAGGAAAAAAAAAAAGATGCACGTGTTGAATCTTTCTGTCACCTTTTCAGCATCTCGAGAATCATTAATAATTTCACTGATTTATTTGTCGGTCTGTTGCAGGGTCGTTCGATGTGTTTAGCATTGAAATTCTTTGGCCAGAGCCGAGTGTAAAAGTTTTGTGTGTCTGTGTGTGTGTGTGTGTGTGTGTGTGTGTGTGTGTGTGTGTGTGTCTGCTTTTTTTCTTTATTGATAGCAATCAGCATGCCCCACTACATAGTAGTATTACATGCATTACATTACATTTTTCCAACAATTTGATTTTACAAATTGTACATATTTACAATTTAATATTACATTACACCTTTTAGCAGTTGATTTCACAAGTTATACATATTTACATATCTTTACAGGTTAATTGAATTTATGTATTTACAGAATGCTTTTAGGTGGTGGTTTACAAGGCTCTCGTTGGTTACTGGCCACTTGCTTCCATTTGGAGTTACATCTTGTATTAGCTTGGCTCTTTGACTTTTGTCTACACATTCGTATATTACATGGTTTACGGTTTGTTGGGAGCTGTTACATGTGCATTTTGTATCGTCTACTATATGGAATCGGTGTAAATAAGCTTTGGTTTTTCCATGGCCGGAAATTATTGCTGTGAAAATTGGTGTTAAAGGAAGCATTGTCTTCAGTCTATCTTTTATTGTTGGAAAGAATAATTTGCTGAGCGACCCTTTATCGGTGGCATTCCACCTATTCTGCCAGACTTGATGTCCTGTTTCTTCTATTTCAGAAATAATTACAGATTTAGGTATCAAACTGTATCTATTGGGCAGATCTCCATCTAGAGCAGCGGATTTCGCTAGTTTGTCTGCTAACTCATTTCCGCATATACCTACATGCGCTTTCACCCAACTGAAATGTATTCTCCATTTTTGTCTGTGTAAGGTTTTACATATGTTAAGGGTTTTCTCTGCTATGGAGTTATGTTTATTATTATTCCGCAGAATGGCTAGGGTTACTGTACTGTCTGAATATATCGCTACAGTCTTCTCTTCCTCCGGTGTGTTGTTAAAGTTTTGAAGTTCTTGTAGCGCTTTCAATATGGCCAGTTGTTCTGCCTGATTATTAGTACCTCTTCTGTCTAGCTTGTATTTTAACTCTCGAATTGAAGTCACTTGTTTGAATATTACAACTGCTGCACCCACTTGCTCTCCTATTTTGCTTCCATCCGTGTACATTTTGAATATAGTCTTCATCATCAGCTTCTTTAACTTCCGGTACCTCTGCAGGGTGGTTCCAGTCACTGGGGGGCAAGGGTGCGTCCTAGTCTTGTTTATTTTGCAAGAAGTTGTACAGTTTGACTTTCCCTTCAATTGTGATATCAATGGGTTGGATGCCTGCAATGACACAAGATGCGTCAAATGAAATTGACCTGTATGCCTTCGTAATTTTTATGATAAACAACCTTTGGATTCTCTGAATTTTTCTCAGATTCTTCGGGTTGTGTAATGCAGGTGCCCATAAGGGTGCCCCATACGTCAGTATAGGTTCTATAGCTCCTCTGTATATTGTTTCTAGTGCTTTGCTTCCAAGTCCCCAGGTTAGTTTTGCTGACCTAGATAAAGTGTGAATTAGGCTTATAGCTTTATCATGCACTTGGTCAATATGATAATCAAACTTGAACTGTTTGTCGATATGAATGCCTAAGTATTTCATGTCTACATGTTCTATAATTTTGTTATTAAGATAGACGTTTATGTTCTCGTTTGCAGCTTGTTTCTTTCTTGATATCACTAATACTTTTGATTTAGCGTCATTGAAAGTAGTTTTATTTTCTCTTGCCCAATATTCAACTTTCTTCAAGTCGTGATTTGCAAAGTTTTCTACGTCTACTATGATCATTTCTTTCGTCATGAGAAGTAGGTCGTCGGCAAAAGCGATTAATTCAGTTCGTTTTGTATAGACTAAGTTGAGCAGGGAGTTGTACAAAATATTCCAGTAGCCGGGTCGGCAGCATGAACCTTGTGGCAGCCCCTTTTGGCTTCTTTCTCAGTGCTAAATTCATTTGTGCTTAGACTTGTTGTCCTGTTTTTGAAATAGCTCTGAGATAATTGGTACAAATTTCTTGGGCATTCCAGTTCTTAAGTTATTTAATATACTGGGCCACCAGGCAGCGTCAAAAGCTCCTTTTACGTCAAGGCTTATGAGAGCAATATATCCGTAAGTATTCAAGTTGTTCTCAATGAAAGTTTTCATAGTCATAAGTGCGTCTACCGTGCTTTTCTGGGTCCTAAATCCAAACTGTCTATCACTCATAAGATTTCTGGTGTTGATGTGATGCTGAATCCTATTCATGATAATTTTTTTCTAAAATTTTCCCATTTATATCTATCAAGCTGATAGGTCGGTATTTCGTTACTCTGGGGCTGTCTTCTTTACCCGGCTTGATTACCGGAACTATTACTGCACGCTTCAATCTTTCTGGAAATTGACCGCTATTGAGGCACTTGTTGAATAAGGCTGTGAAGAAAGTTGAGAATCTCTTGAAAACCTGAAGCAGGATATCGCTAGTTATTCCATCATCTCCTGGTGATTTTATTGGGTCGAAGTTTGTCCTTGCTGACAATATTTCTATAGTCGTGAATTCCATATCGTTTGGAGTATCAATTAGTACCGTTGCCCGTCTTCTTAGTTCTCTTTGTCGCTGAGTATCATCCTATTCACTTTCATCCGGGATAAACTTGTCTAGCATGTACTGAATTGTTCTTAGTGTCTTCGGTATAAGTTCCGTCTTCTTTCTGTAGTGTAGTAAGAGAGATCTGGCTTCTAGTTTTCCCAGCCGCAATTTTGTAAACAAATTACCATGGATTATTTCCGTCAGTGGCACTACAAAATTCCTTCCAAGATTTTAGCTTTTCGGTGTTCAATTTTTCCCAATACTCTTGGTTGTCTTTCCAATATTGCATTTTTTTTTCTTGGCTTAGCTGCTCATTGTTCATGGTTCTTTGATAGCGTCGTCTTAATGCGTTCGCCCTTTTTCTTAATATTGTAAGCTCGGCCGTCCACCATGGAACAGATTTGCCTCTAAACCCCTTTTTCCTGCACCTACCCACTCCAAATGCACCTCTGCATGCTTCCTTCAGGGAAGAGTGGAATATTTCGGTTAGATGATCAGCGTTCAAATTACTGTTAACTTTTTGGCCGAGTTCCTGGTCCAAGTTATCGCTACTACTCTTGCAATTAAAATTTGAGGTCAAGTTTGTTGCTAACAGGTTTATGAATTTGTTATATTTTTCTATTTGTTATGTATCTTATGGCTTGAAACTTCCATGTGGGATTTTGTGATTTATTTCCTATTTTGAATGAAATTATTTTGTGATCCGAGCAGCTCCCTTCTACGTTCCAACAGGTTATGTCTCGGAGAAGTCTATTGTTGACTTGTGTGTGTGTCTGTGTGTGTCTGTCTGTGTGTCTGTATGTGTGTGTCTGTCTTTGTGTCTGTATGTGTGTGTCTGTCTTTGTGTCTGTGTGTGTGTCTGTCTTTGTGTCTGTGTGTGTGTCTGTCTTTGTGTCTGTGTGTGTGTCTGTCTTTGTGTGTGTGTGTGTGTCTGTCTTTGTGTCTGTGTGTGTGTGTCTGTCTTTCTGTGTGTGTGTGTGTCTGTCTTTCTGTGTGTGTGTGTGTGTGTCTGTCTTTCTGTGTGTGTGTGTGTGTGTTTTTTTTCTTTATTGATAACAATCAGCATGCCCCACTACAAAGTAGTATTACATGCATTACATTACATTTTTGAACATTTGATTTTACAAATTGTACATATTTACAAGTTAATATTACAATACATCTTTAAGCAGTTGATTTCACAAGTTATACATATTTACATATCTTTACAGGTTAGTTGAATTTATGTATTTACATAATGCTTTTAAGTGGTGTTTTACAAGATTCTCGTTGGTTACTGGCCACTTGCTTCCATTTAGAGTTACATCTTGTATTAGCTTGGCTCTTTGACTTTTGTCTACACATTCGTATATTAAATGGTTTACGGTTTGTTGAGAGCTGTTACATGTGCATTTTGGATCGTCTACTATATGGAATCGGTGTAAATAAGCTTTGGCTTTTCCGTGGCCGGAAATTATTGCTGTGAAAATTGGTGTTAAAGGAAGCTGTGTCTTCAGTCTATCTTTTATTGTTGGAAAGAATAATTTGCTGAGCGACCCTTTATCGGTGGCATTCCACCTATTCTGCCAGACTTGATGTCCTGTTTCTTCTATTTCAGAAATAATTACAGATTTAGGTATCAAACTGTAGCTATTGGGCAGATCTCCATCTAGAGCAGAGGATTTGGCTAGTTTATCTGCTAACTCATTTCCACATATGCCTACATGGGCTTTCACCCAACTGAAATGTATTCTCCATTTGTCTTTGTAAGGTTTTACATATATTAAGGGTTTTCTCTGATATGGAGTTATGTTTATTGTTATTCCGCAGAATAGGTAGGGTTACTGTACTGTCTGAATATATCGCTACAGTCTTCTCTTCCTCCGGTGTGTTGTTAAAGTTTTGAAGTTCTTGTAGTGCTTTCAATATGGCCAGTTGTTCTGCCTGATTATTAGTACCTCTTCTGTCTAGCTTGTATTTTAACTCTCGAATTGAATTCCCTTGTTTGAATATTACAACTGCTGCACCCACTTGCTCTCCTATTTTGCTTCCATCCGTGTATATTTTGAATATAGGGTCTTCATCATCAGCTTCTTTAACTTCTGGTACTTCTGCAGGGTGGTTCCAGTCACTGGGGGGCAGGGGTGCGTCACAGTCTTGTTTATTTTGCAAGAAGTTGTACAGTTTGACTTTCCCGTCAATTGTGATATCAATGGGTTGGATGACAGCAATGACACAAGATGCGTCAAATGAAATTGTCCTGTATGCCTTCGTGATTATGTTACACAACCTTTGGATTCTCTGAATTTTTCTCAGATTCTTCGGGTTGTGTAATGCAGATGCCCATAAGCGTGCTCCATACGTCAGTATAGGTTCTATAGCTCCTCTGTATATTGTTTCTGGTGCTTTGCTTCCAAGTCCCCAGGTTAGTTTTGCTGACTTAGATAAAGTGTGAATTAGGCTTATAGCTTTATCATGCACTTGGTCGTTATGATTATCAAACTTGAACTGTTTGACGATATGAATGCCTAAGTATTTCATGATGTCTACTTGTTCTATAATTTTGTTATTAAGGTAGATGTTTATCTTCTCGTTTGCAGCTTGTTTCTTTCTTGATATCACTAGTACTTTTGATTTAGCGTCATTGAAAGTAATTTTATTTTCTCTTGCCCAATGTTCAATTTTTTCAAGTCGTGATTTGCAATGTTTTCTACGTCTATTATGCTCATTCCTTTCGTCATGAGAAGTAGGTCGTCGGCAAAAGCGATTAATTCAGTTCGTTTTGTATAGACTAAGTTGAGCAGGGAGTTGTACAAAATATTCCAGTAGCCGGGTCCGCAGCATGATCCTTGTGGGCAGCCCCTTTTGACTTCTTTCTCAGTGCTAAATTCATTTGTGCTTGGACTTGTTATCCTGTTTTTGAAATAGCTCTGAGATAATTGGTACAAATTTCTTGGGCATTCCAGTTCTCTTAAGTTATTTAATATGCTGGGCCACCAGGCAGCGTCAAAAGCTCCTTTTACGTCAAGGCTTATGAGAACAATATATCCCTAAGTATTCAAGTTGTTCTCAATGAAAGTTTTCATAGTCATAAGTGCGTCTACCGTGCTTTTCTGGGTCCTAAATACAAACTGTCTATCATTCATAAGATTTCTGGTGTTGATGTGATGCTGAATCCTATTCATCATAATTTTTTCTAAAATTTTCCCATTTATATTTATCAATCTGATAGGTCTGTATTTCGATACGCTTGGGCTGTCTTCTTTACCCGGCTTGATTACCGGAACTATTACTGCACGCTTCCATCTTTCTGGAAATTGACCGCTATTGAGGCACTTGTTGTATAAGGCTGTGAAGAAAGTTGGGAATCTCTTGAAAACCAGAAGCGGGATATCACTAGTTATTCTATCCTCTCCAGGTGATTTTCTTGGGTCGAAGTTTCTCCATGCTGACAGTATTTCTATAGTCGTGAATTCCATATCGTTTGGTGTATCAATTGGTTCCGTTGCCCGTCGTCTTAGTTCTCTTTGTCGCTGAGTATCATCCTGTTCACTGTCATCCGGGATAAACTTGTCTAGCATGTACTGAATTGTTCTTAGTGTCTTCGGTATAAGTTCCGTCTTCTTTCTGTAGTGTAGTAAGAGAGATCTGGCTTCTAGTTTTCCCAGCCGCAATTTTGTAAACAACTGACCATGGATTATTTCCGTCAGTGGCACTATAAAATTCCTTCCAAGATCTTAGCTTTTCGGTGTTCAATTTTTCCCTATGCTCTTGGTTGCTTTCCAATATTGCATTTTTCTTTCTTGGCTTAGCTGCTCATTGTTCGTGGTTCTTTGATAGCGTCGTCTTAATGCGTTCGCCCTTTTTCTTAATATTGTAAGCTCGGCCGTCCACCAAGGAACAGATTTGCCTCTAAACTCCTTTTTCCTGCACCTACCCACTCCAAATGCACCTCTGCATGCTTCCTTCAGGGAAGAGTGGAATATTTCGGTTAGATGGTCAGCGTTCAAATTACTGTTAACTTTTTGGGCGAGTTCCTGGTCCAAGTTATCGCTACTACTCTTGCAATTAAAATTTGAGGTCAAGTTTGTTGCTAACAGGTTTATGAATTTGTTATACTTCTCTACTTTTGTTATGTATCTTATGCCTTGAAACTGCCATGTGGGATTTTGTGATTTATTTTCTATTTTGAATGAAATTATTTTGTGATCCGAGCAGCTATCTTCTTCTCCTACGTTCCAATAGGTTATGTCTCGGAGAAGTCTATTGTTGACTAGTGTCAAGTCAATCCAGCTCCTTCCATTTGGCGATTCAAAGGTTGACACTCCTGCATTTTCGTTTACGATATGTAAGTCGTTTATGGTGATGAATCCTTCCAGTGTTTTCCCACGTTCATTTGTGAGCACGTCGTACCACAGTTTACTTATGGAGTTGCTATCTGCTAGTATCAACTTTTGGTTTCTAGAGTGTCTTAATATGTTTTCGATTTTCCTGATATCATATTCTATATCCGTCAGTCCATCAAAATACATATATGCTGCAAATAATGTTTCGTTCCTGTGTGTTATCTGTATGACGACACAATCTCCATCCGAAATTTGACTGAGAGTAGTGACATCAACACCGCTGTTATTGATTAATATTACTGCTCTTTTAACCTGATTTCCGGCTGTAAATATTCTGAATGTTGAAGGTATGGAGGCTGGTTTGTTATTATAAAGGGTTCCTGTACGAATGCTATATCAATGTTTCGTTCTATCATCAGCTGCTCTAAATTACTAGTCGCTATTCTTGAGTGTTGCAAATTGACTTGATAACATCGTAGGCCAAAATGGTCCATGCTAGTAGTCAGTGTTTTGTTGTTGCTTCAGCGCTGCTTGGTAGCAGGGACAGCTGGGATCTAAATAATTTATAAAACGGTTAGTCGAACTATTACGACATAAAACAATTTTTCACACTATTGGCTTGTCAGATATCCTTACATTATAAAATATTTAATGTTCTTATCTATGTTCAGTGTTGTATCTTACTACCTCAAGTTGTCTTTATGACAATCCTGAAACACGACAGCTATCCAATTACTGGAATTTTCCCTAGACTAAAGTGATAGATGTATAAAACCCGTATTGCTATGTGATGTACGACCACAGGGAAACTTTCCTCATTGATAACAATGTAAACTGTCATATGAGAGCTGCCGGTATGCCGTAAATAAGTCTTTTTGCGTGTCCGTAATATGCGTCGGTCAGTTTTAAGTACATAAAAAATCATCGGTCTGCCTCGAGTTTGAACCGGCGTCCAGTAAGCCACGCAGACAGAAGAGAATAGTTCCTTATCAGTTGAAAAAGTATAGGTACGTAATTTAACATACAAACCGACAGCAGCGAATATCTCGGAAATCCTTTCTTAAAATATTCTTAAGAGTTCCATTTTTATGTAGAAAAGTTTTGTCTTGTTCATCAATATATGATAAACTTATCCACAATGAAGAGGACTTTTGAGGGTCTTTCCAGAAAATGAGATTTAACCTCCCAGCAAAATATTTAAAATATATAATTAAAATTGTTAGGGCCATTTTGTAATAAAATAGTTTTACAAAATGTATAATGTAAAGGACAAGAGTTATAAAATTATCTTGCATTTTTCGTTTTCATAATTTAAATTCGCTAGACAGTCAGGTTATATAGGAGTAGAAATATGAATGAAATTATAAAGTGGGGGCTTAGGGTTACTCGACATTTTCTTTTGGGATAAGAAACAGTCGTTGGGAGAAGTTTACTGAACTTGTTTTAATTAGATATCTCAATTGTCATTTAAACTGGCAGAGCAAACGCAGTTACATAATGTCGAGAAATGTTTCTTACTTAGCCATTGATACCCAGATTGATAGTTACTTCAAAACTGTTCTTTGTTAAACAATACTTAATTTGACAGAACCAGCGTGGCTCAAATATAGTAATGAAGTGCATGTGGAGTAATCGAAAGTATTCTTAAATTATCTATTACGCGGTATGTTAAACCGTGTTTGGTCAGTCATGTAGCGAAAGAAATGTAATTAACCAAGAGTAAAAGTTGTTTAGGAATTAAACTATTTCTGTATTTTACTGTTACTTGGTAATAAGTTACTGGTAAATCTTTATAACCTCGAGTACCGAGGTACTGCGACTGAAAGTTTATCAAATAACAAATGAAGAGGAATGCTGTAACTATATTAAAACTAATGTTTTGTGGAAGAGATAATTACATTTAACAACTTAAAGGAAGTTCAAGTCGACATGGTTTCTTAAGAAACTTTTTCACAAATTGGTCATCTTTCAAAGTCCCTTTCGCAATGATGAATAGTTTACTGTACATTTCCTCAGCGTATTTGACGCGTATTATCCTAATATGCGATAGTTGAAATGTGCCGTAAATATTCACGTTGTGACTTGGGAAGAAATTGGATTTTCAGTCCCGCATGGAAAGGGAAGGGTGGGGGGTGCGGATGAACCATAGCTCGGTCACAATAGCTGGCTACCACACCGACGGAATTCTTAGTTGCTTTCGGTGCCTGGGGAGAGCGCCATAAACGGCTTCAATCCCTACCACGGAGTTGATCTGTGGCTGTGACTATATGAACATATAAATTTGTTTGAAGCAGCCTTAAGCGTGATTCCGCTACAAAAATAATGGAAAGATAAAGAATAGAACATAAATTACTTTCCTCATGTAATCAAGTTTTCTGTGGGCGACATACTGCGACTTTGTGGGTTCGTGAAATTTAAAGCCCAGGTTACAAACACTAAAAATTGCTCTTTATTTCCGTAGAAACACTTTTATCAATCTTTACAGTCCAGAATTACCTCACATAGACAATGCAACTTGCAAAGTCATCGACTAAAACAGCCGTTTACGCACGCGAGTTAAATTACCGACTAACTGCTTTTATAGCTGACTTATTATCCGGAATGTTCTCAAGCAATAAAGACTGTGCTCGAAGAAAGACGAACTCTCCTTCCCCCCCCCCCCCCCCCCCCGTTTCGCCCAGCTTTTGTCTCCGCACTGCACTGCCCGTCTCTTTGATCTCGTTGCCCGCGCCGCCTCGAATCAACAATGCGCTCGCGGCAAAACGTTTATATATGTAATCATAATTTGAGGTATAAGGACATTCTCTAATTAAAGATCACTATTTTCAAAAATAAAATACGCCCGTTATTAGTTACTAAACGATGTGTACATAACATTAGTAGTTTACTGAAAATTTTTGATCATTTCCAAAATAGTTCATTGTGTTAATCCTAGCAGGACAATTAGTTGTTACTCTGAGCAGTACAGGCCACATAGCTTGGAGGTCGATCCTCTTGGTCACAATCTCAATGATAGAAGCCCTGTACTAAAGTCCAATAAGCTCGCTGCACAGTAGTATATCCGCTCTCTCCTGCAGCTTGAAGGCGAATCCATGAAACACTTGTGAAGTGACCTAACATATACTTCCTTCAAGAGTTACTTTCTCACACAAGTGTGTTGAATACTCTTCCTATACAGTATACATACTGCATTATGTACAATGCCATGAAAGTCGGTTAAATCTAAAAGATATGTAAATAATATAATTATAATTTGTTGTAAAACTAGTATAATTACAAAACTTCTTAAAGGTCATGTTACAAGAGAAGCCAACCGTGAGCAAAGAGATGGTCCATAGAGGTAACTCCAAGTGGCCTATCAGTATAATTAAAATAAGCAGGACGGCTGCTGTTTTGGAGCACAAAAGCTCGTGAACCCCCAATATTTGTCTTGTAGATACCCTTTTCATTCGTTATTTGTATTTACCGCGCTCACTCCTTTAGAATGATGACGATAGTATGAGTATCTGGCAACGTTGCAGCTAGCACACATCCCTTGTACTAGCACATCATGTAACGTTTGACGCTCTGCGCATGCGTAGACAAATGCTACAGACAGGTATTGGCTGGGTACGCTCAGATCATGGCACAATTACAATGTGCACGTTAATTCACATTGGCAACGCCAGAGTTCTTGGTCATCTCTGGGAAGTGCTACTATCTATAGTTTAACTACAACTATCTCCAAATACAAAGAATATTTACAACTCCTGGCGCTATGAGTGTTTGCGTTGTTGCTTTGAATACGGTGTATTATTGCGGTCGAGTTTCTACACAGATGTTTCGTTTTAAACAATGATAAACTTGGAATTTGTAGATAATCAGCAGATAAGACAATTGAGTTTCGTAGTGCATAAAGTACAACTAGTGCTTTAGCGCAAAATAGTTATTCTTTGTGTGCAGCGACCGACCACGAGGTTTTCGAATCTTTGACTGTTGAACTACTCTCAAGGGGTGGCTATGAACTCGTTGGATTCCATTTTAAGTAGTAAAACAGATAAACTGGCTTACGAAGAAAAAAATGTAATAAAGCGACTAGGACGTACGTAGTCCAATTTGACATTTGCGCGTGTTACAGAAATAAGAGCGGCACTACAGCCGCAAATTTAACAATGTATGCACAACCTGTAAATGGCTATGCGGTTTTTGCTTTTCGTGCCTTCTGTTTAGCTCTGAAGTGAGTAATTGGACAAAACTAGGAGGTAACGACTTGGTACATCTTACCGAAAAGATAAAGAAGCACAGGAATTCACGATCACATACGAATACATATATTCAGTTCGCCATGTTTGCTTGTGTGAATATTAGTGCTCAGCTGGATAGCGCTTACAGACTGTCAGTAAAGCAACACAATGAGCAATCTCATAAGAATAGATACATGCTTTCTAGTCTAATAGATTGTATAAAATTTGGTGGCACATTTGAGCCAGTACTCGGCGGCGGCGGCAAAGGTGGTGGTGGTGGTGGTGGTGGTGGTGGTGGTGGTGGTGGTGGTGGTGGTGGTGGTGGTGGTGGTGGTGGTGTGCATTTTAAGTGTAGGTTTTTGAACACCCACAATTTAATGCCACGAGCCGCCACTGAAAATAGGTTCATTTGTGTTCACGACCAAAGCTCAATGTAATGTTTCAGCTTTCTCAACCCACATTTTGCAAATGCTTACTTTCCATCTGCTACAAGTTGAAGATAAACTTTTACAGAATTAGTTTCGTTTTAATTTTGTTTTAAATACGAGACTGAAGTGATCGTCAAATGTTTAACAAGAAGGTAAGCTGTGTGTTGTCTTTCAAGTTCCATGTCATTACCAAGAGATCACGAGAAACTCAAGAATGGAGCTTAGCATTTTGGAATGTTAAACCTTTGGAAAATTAAAATGACCTGAACTACTATCTCGAAATTCTTTAATGAGATACACTAAATTGACTTAAATTGTGTTTTAACCGAACGTCCTTTGTGTAGTAAGGCTTTGTTTGGATCTTAATCCATGTCCTGACGGTATTGGTTCTCGTCTACGTAATGTTACCCGGTTCGATCATACCCAAGCACGTGGTACTTTATACTGTCAGCTATTTTTGTGACCACTTCATAGTACTCCCAGTAGGAAATAGTATGTACAGGTGCTAGGACCATTAAACATTCTCCAATCCCTATATATACTGCTGCATTTATTAACGGCTCTTATGTTTAATTTTAAGGTTCTCACCTAAACATATCTAAATGAGCGTTTGACACCTTCAGCAATTTAAAGAGCTGCTTTCACTTTTTGAAACGAAGAATATTTCGCGATATTGAATGTTAATTTGGAAGGTCATATTAGAGAGTAAATTTATAAATAAGTGAAATGCACCCTTAAGCGATATTCATCTCAAAGATGATTTCCGGATAAATCAGTCTTATCGAACTTCGAATTCTGCTCCTTAAAAACATCAGACAGAACACTATAGAATATAAACAGATGAAATGTTTCCCTGGAGTGGTTCTTTGGGGTTATTAGATATATGCATTTTATTACTCCAGCTATAGATTTTTTTTTCACAGTAAAATATATTTGTTTTATATGAACCGAGATAAACACGTACAGAAATATTACTTTAGAGATTACAAAAGGGAGAAAGTGATGTCTTTCCGATTGAAACTCCCGTTAAACGCAGCACAGGACATCTTGATGCAGATATTAAAAGCTCATTGAATTGTTGTGCTCTATAACCTCCATCGCCCTGTGTGTGTGTTTGAACCATCTGTTGCTCTGAACTACAGGTTATGGGGGGTTAAAGTAAAACTGTACTATGTACATCGCAATTTTAGGGTGGACATAAACCATGTGAGTTCTGACTTGCTGCACCCGCGACAATGACGTCATGTTCTGTTGAAAGAACGTTTTCGTCATAAAAGAGAGTTAGCCCAGAACATTTGTGTATGTATATGACTATTTACTGCAGTGACAAAAAATAACCAACAAAGCAAACGGTAAATGTATTTTGTCCTATCTTTGAATATATTTGACAATGTATAGTTACTTTTGTGAAGTAAATTCATGAATAAATATTAAAATATGTAGCAGAAAAGGAAAGTTATCAGCACATAGACTTATAAACAAGACATTTAAAAAATTTATTTTAATAAACTTAAAAAGACCATTATAATAACGAAAAACAGAGATTGAATAAAGGAAAAACTAAAAAGTTATATAAAAACACTAAAAAATTACATAAATACAAAACTAAAAAACTATATGAAGAAAAATCTAAAATAAAGGATTATTCCTCCTAAAAATACCGGCCCTACTTTTGATTTACCAGTTACAGGACATTTTACTGTTGCCATTAGAACAAGTCATACTTCAGACTGTCACGACGTTCAAGATAAACATTTCGTTTCTCATAGATATTTAAAGATATCCTATTTTGTTCAAATAGTTAGGTATTTCACAAAAAGTAATATAGAACATCTCAACTTTTTTATGTAAAGATATTTTCTGCAGATAGGTTTGCTGCATTTTTTTAGAACAAACTGGACTTGCCTAACTTTACCTTTTGTTCGTCGGCGCACGCGCATACGCACACTCTCACAGATGTATCCACAAGGAGCATATCTAAGATATGTTTGTGTTTAGTGGATATTAAAACTGTTTTCCCTTCAAATACTGGTATCCAATTTTGAACCAAGATTCTCATACAAATACTCCACAATATACATTAAATAGCTATGAGTACTCGTTTATTTAAAAACACATTTGAGTGACCGACATAAGTGTTCGAGTGTTCTGTAAACATTTTATGTACCCCAGTATTGCATTGCTACGTATTTATCTTTATGGGAGTGAAATAGTAAAAGGGTGACTTGTATTTAAGTACTTTAATTTTAGTTTTACTTATCCAACATACCGAACGTTTTGCCGGATTAGTCAGTCGCGACAAATTACAAATAAGGGTTAAAAATTCCCGTAGGGGAGGGGATCCGTCCCCTTCAGCTGCCGTGGTGCGAGCGCTGCGGACCCCTAGCACTCGTGATACCTCTGACGTTACTAGAGGAACCTCGTGCCGAACTGCCGAGCCCCGATTGGGTTGGACTCGAGGGGGTAGTGGTTCCCGATACCCGTGGGAGATCGGGTACGTCTCCGGACGGGGTTGAGGGAAGGCATATATTCCAGCCTACAATCGGTAGCCTTCCCCTTTGGAGTTGCTGCGCGTAAGTGGTGTATCCACTTCCATCCCGTCTTGAGTCCCTCGCACCAGATTGGGGGCTTGTTAGTTGTCCAGGTCGTGCCCTATGGAAAGCCCCACGGAGGTGCCGGGCGCCCTTCGGGGACAGCTCGGTAATCCTCCCTGGTTGAG
The DNA here is from genome assembly GCA_030765055.1 of Mantis religiosa. NCBI lineage: Eukaryota > Metazoa > Arthropoda > Insecta > Mantodea > Mantidae > Mantis > Mantis religiosa. The sequence goes on from CM060956.1 coordinate 165,726,623, forward strand.
AGGGGGGGGTCGTTTCACTCTGTGTGATGCCGTGGTAGATACCCTCCCTATCGTCATTATAATTATCATAACGAAGGGTTAAAACTATTACTACAGTTAAAAGTTACAAGAATATTGTTACATCCGCTAAATCAAGTAGTCCAGATGTCCTCATTTGTGTTCTTATAGAGCGAGGAGCCTAATGGTATAAAGTTTTTAAAGTTTTCAAGTGTCTTTTTTACATGTTTCGAGTACAATATAATTCAAAGTAATGTTAAGTGAATTTTGTAAGTTGTAACGCAATCTAAGATTGTGTAACTACACAATATTTTGATTATATTATTTAAACAGCATAGATATAAATATTTTAAACAAGTTCAGGCTTGATAATGTATCCCTATATATTCCAAGTAGTAATTAATTCTCTATATTTACAATGAAGTGCCAAAGGTAACCTCTGATATCAACGAAAGAAATGCAATCTGCTGACAGGAATATTAAAATGAAACTTCTAATTTCATTTACTTAGTAAACAGTGTAGATTCTTGATACATAGAATACTTTTTGAATCGCGAAACAATATGCAACAGCGACTTAGTTAAGTTTACATATTCTCTACTTTGATAAGGTTAGTATAAAAAGTAAAAAATAATACTAGAACATCGCAATGTTCGCCGTGTCACAAGTTGTTTGCTATAACTTGACTAATTTTTGGCTGAGCCCCAAGGTCATAGGAATTAGAACTTCGAATTTTGGAATTCAACCTTGGTATTCCTTGCTATTTAACAAAGTTCAAGATGTATATTGGCTGAAAATGTTAATTTAACTGCAACTTAAAAGATCTTAATGAGGAGTTGACACTTAACCTAAACAAGTCGGCGATGCGTAAAGAAAATAAATACATATCTGAAACTGACACTGCATATTCGTTTAAGCTTTAGAACGCAGTCGTTGTTTTGAACAAATGAAAGTGTTACAGGAACAAAAGAATAGAAACAAATTACCCTGCTTTAACATCTATGCATATCTTAGGCTAGTGACGTCAGTTGCGTTAAAATACTTTCTTTTATTAGGAGTTACATGATAATGAGCAATTGTTTAAGGCAACAAATTGGGGTTTATTTACTGCAATGCCAAACAAGAACCTAAGAAGAAACATTAAAGTACGCTCACCATGTACTTACGATGTTTATTTTTGATAGTTAACTTTCATTACAAAGATTTCATAAAGGAATCTCTCAAAGCTAGAAAAAAGGAAAATTTGTTACCTTTCAAGTTGTGTGGTACTTTTAACTTTAGAATCTGCACTAACAAGTATTCAATCTTAGGTTTTAAGAACCTTGTATTGTAGAGAAGTTAATAACGTCAATGCATATAAATCGCCAAACTACGAAGAAAATATTAAAACAATCATTTTACAGACAAAGTTAAAGTGAGGGTTAATTTGACTTAAAACTCCGGTAGCTAGTTATTTTGTATGCAATCCAATTATGATGTAAGATAAATCAGTGACGTAGTAGCTATATAATAAACGACAGTAGGTAGAGAACGTTTTATGAATGTTACTACGTGTCTTGTCTACAGTGTCTGTTATAGTGTTACTTTGAATAGCTTGCCATTATTGATCGAAGAAGAGAAATAACCCTTAACTTTGTTTATTCTTTATTTAACCGTACCTTATACACGGGAATCAGAACGTGTTCCTGTACCACAAAACAATGAATTATGGAAGCAAGTAAATATTACCTACATATACGACTACAAATGTATTTGACCATTTCGACTACCAGATTATCAACCAATGAACACATGCCTTCGCATCTCTTGTTGTTCTGTGTCACTTTCCACATCGTCTTTGGGAGTGAAGTGGTCCATCATATACGTAATTGTTTCCTGAGTATCGTGTGTGTAGCTTCCGTCTATTTTCTGGATAGCTGTTAGGGTGGGCTGGTTCCTTATTTTCCCTGCAGCCAATTTATATGCTGCGTGCCATGGGTTGCCTCTGTTTTCGATGGTACAGTATTTTTTCCAATAGTCTAATTTTTCGTTTTGTATTTGCTTCTGGTACTCAAGTTTTCCTTCAATGTATAGCAATTGTCTTTCGTCTCTGAGCTGTTGGTTATTTGCTGTTCTCTGGAATCTTCTGCGCAGAGCGTTCACTCTTTTTCTTAACATCGTGAGCTGATTATTCCACCATGGTACAAGATTTCTTCTTGGTTGATATTTTCCCCATGGCTGCTCGCCATCTGCGAACAGGCTAGAAATGTACGTCACTAACCGGGGTGCTCAGCGGAACCCGACTAACAACGCATGCACTTCACTAACAAGCACCCCCCTTTGCCCTGCCTGTTTCTGCATGTTTAGCCTTAACAGCATGTGCATGGGGAGACGATGTAACCTCTTCAAGGCAGAGACGATCGTCACCGGGGGCGGCGGGTGTGGGGCCGCCTCCAAAAAAAAAAAAAAAAGGAAAAAAAAAGGAAAAAAAAGATGCACGTGTTGAATCTTTCTGTCACCTTTTCAGCATCTCGAGAATCATTAATAATTTCACTGATTTATTTGTCGGTCTGTTGCAGGGTCGTTCGATGTGTTTCGCATTGAAATTCTTTGGCCAGAGCCGAGTGTAAAACTTTTGTGTGTCTGTGTGTGTGTGTCTGCTTTTTTTCTTTATTGATAGCAATCAGCATGCCCCACTACATAGTAGTATTACATGCATTACATTACATTTTTCCAACAATTTGATTTTGCAAATTGTACATATTTACAATTTAATATTACATTACATCTTTTAGCAGTTGATTTCACAAGTTATACATATTTACATATCTTTACAGGTTAATTGAATTTATGTATTTACAGAATGCTTTTAGGTGGTGGTTTACAAGGCTCTCGTTGGTTACTGGCCACTTGCTTCCATTTGGAGTTACATCTTGTATTAGCTTGGCTCTTTGACTTTTGTCTACACATTCGTATATTACATGGTTTACGGTTTGTTGGGAGCTGTTACATGTGCATTTTGGATCGTCTACTATATGGAATCGGTGTAAATAAGCTTTGGTTTTTCCGTGGCCGGAAATTATTGCTGTGAAAATTGGTGTTAAAGGAAGCATTGTCTTCAGTCTATCTTTTATTGTTGGAAAGAATAATTTGCTGAGCGATCCTTTATCGGTGGCATTCCACCTATTCTGCCAGACTTGATGTCCTGTTTCTTCTATTTCAGAAATAATTACAGATTTAGGTATCAAACTGTAGCTATTGGGCAGATCTCCATCTAGAGCAGCGGATTTGGCTAGTTTATCTGCTAACTCATTTCCACATATGCCTACATGGGCTTTCACCCAACTGAAATGTATTCTCCATTTCTTTGTAAGGTTTTACATATATTAAGGTTTTTCTCTGCTATGGAGTTATGTTTATTGTTATTCCGCAGAATGGCTAGTGTTACTGTACTGTCTGAATATAACGCTACAGTCTTCTCTTCCTCCGGTGTGTTGTTAAAGTTTTGAAGTTCTTGTAGCGCTCTCAATATGGCCAGTTGTTCTGCCTGATTATTAGTACCTCTTCTGTCTAGCTTGTATTTTAACTCTCGAATTGAAGTCCCTTGTTTGAATATTACAACTGCTGCACCCACTTGCTCTCCTATTTTGCTTCCATCCGTGTATATTTTGAATATAGGGTCTTCATCATCAGCTTCTTTAACTTCTGGTACTTCTGCAGGGTGGTTCCAGTCACTGGGGGCAGGGGTGCGTCATAGTCTTGTTTATTTTGCAAGAAGTTGTACAGTTTGACTTTCCCTTCAATTGTGATATCAATGGGTTGGATGACAGCAATGACACAAGGTGCGTCAAATGAAATTGTCCTGTATGCCTTCGTGATTATGTTAAACAACCTTTGGATTCTCTGAATTTTTCTCAGATTCTTCGGGTTGTGTAATGCAGATGCCCATAAGGGTGCTCCATACGTCAGTATAGGTTCTATAGCTCCTCTGTATATTGTTTCTGGTGCTTTGCTTCCAAGCCCCCAGGTTAGTTTTGCTGACTTAAAGTGTGAATTAGGCTTATAGCTTTATCATGCACTTGGTCGTTATGATAATCAAACTTGAACTGTTTGCCGATATGAATGCCTAAGTATTTCATGATGTCTACTTGTTCTATAATTTTGTTATTAAGGTAGATGTTTATCTTCTCGTTTGCAGCTTGTTTCTTTCTTGATATCACTAGTACTTTTGATTTAGCGTCATTGAAAGTAATTTTATTTTCTCTTGCCCAATGTTCAATTTTTTCAAGTCGTGATTTGCAATGTTTTCTACGTCTATTATGCTCATTCCTTTCGTCATGAGAAGTAGGTCGTCGGCAAAAGCGATTAATTCAGTTCGTTTTGTATAGACTAAGTTGAGCAGGGAGTTGTACAAAATATTCCAGTAGCCGGGTCCGCAGCATGATCCTTGTGGGCAGCCCCTTTTGGCTTCTTTCTCAGTGCTAAATTCATTTGTGCTTGGACTTATCCTGTTTTTGAAATAGCTCTGAGATAATTGGTACAAATTTCTTGGGCATTCCAGTTCTTTTAAGTTATTTAATATGCTGGGCCACCAGGCAGCGTCAAAAGCTCCTTTTACGTCAAGGCTTATGAGAGCAATATATCCCTAAGTATTCAAGTTGTTCTCAATGAAAGTTTTCATAGTCATAAGTGCGTCTACCGTGCTTTTCTAGGTCCTAAATACAAACTGTCTATCATTCATAAGATTTCTGGTGTTGATGTGATGCTGAATCCTATTCATCATAATTTTTTTCTAAAATTTTCCCATTTATATTTATCAAGCTGATAGGTCTGTATTTCGTTACGCTTGGGCTGTCTTCTTTACCCGGCTTGATTACCGGAACTATTACTGCACGCTTCCATCATTCTGGAGATTGACCGCTATTGAGGCACTTGTTGTATAAGGCTGTGAAGAAAGTTGGGAATCTCTTGAAAACCAGAAGCGGGATATCACTAGTTATTCTATCCTCTCCAGGTGATTTTCTTGGGTCGAAGTTTCTCCATGCTGACAGTATTTCTATAGTCGTGAATTCCATATCGTTTGGTATATCAATTGGTTCCGTTGCCCGTCGTCTTAGTTCTCTTTGTCGCTGAGTATCATTCTGTTCACTGTCATCCGGGATAAACTTGTCTAGCATGTACTGAATTGTTCTTAGTGTCTTCGGTATAAGTTCCGTCTTCTTTCTGTAGTGTAGTAAGAGAGATCTGGCTTCTAGTTTTCCCAGCCGCAATTTTGTAAACAACTGACCATGGATTATTTCCGTCAGTGGCACTACAAAATTCCTTCCAAGATCTTAGCTTTTCGGTGTTCAATTTTTCCCTATGCTCTTGGTTGCTTTCCAATATTGCATTTTTCTTTCTTGGGTTAGCTGCTCATTGTTCATGGTTCTTTGATAGCGTCGTCTTAATGCGTTCGCCCTTTTTCTTAATATTGTAAGCTCGGCCGTCCACCAAGGAACAGATTTGCCTCTAAACTACTTTTTCCTGCACCTACCCACTCCAAATGCACCTCTGCATGCTTCCTTCAGGGAAGAGTGGAATATTTCGGTTAGATGGTCAGCGTTCAAATTAATGTTAAATTTTTGGGCGAGTTCCTGGTCCAAGTTATCGCTACTACTCTTGCAATTAAAATTTGAGGTCAAGTTTGTTGCTAACAGGTTTGTGAATTTGTTATATTTCTCTACTTTTGTTATGTATTTTATGGCTTGAAACTTCCATGTGGGATTTTGTGATTTATTTTCTATTTTGAATGAAATTATTTTTTGATCCGAGCAGCTCTCTTCTCCTACGTTCCAATAGGTTATGTCTCGAAGAAGTCTATTGTTGACTAGTGTCAAGTCAATCCAGCTCCTTCCATTTGGTGAGTCAAAGGTTAAAACTCCTGTATTTTCGTTTACGATATGTAAGTCCTTTATGGTGATGAATCCTTCCAGTGTTTTCCCACGTTCATTTGTGAGCTCGTCGTACCACTGTTTACTTATGGAGTTGCTATCTGCTAGTATCAACTTTTGGTTTCTAGAGTGTCTTAATATGTTTTCGATTTTCCTAATATCATATTCTATATCTGTCAGTCCATCAAAATACATATATGCTGCAAATAATGTTTCGTTCCTGTGTGTTATCTGAATGACGACACAATCTCCATCCGAAATTTGACTGAGAGTAGTGACATCAACACCGCTGTTATTGATTAATATTACTGCTCTTTTAACCTGATTTCCGGCTGTAAATATTCTGAACGTTGAAGGTATGGAGGCTGGTTTGTTATTAATTATAAAGGGTTCTTGTACGAATGCTATATCAATGTTTCGTTCTATCATCAGCTGCACTAAATTACTAGTCGCTATTCTTGAGTGTTGCAAATTGACTTGATAACATCGTAGGCCAAAATGGTTCATGCTAGTAGTCAGTGTTTTGTTGTTGCTTCAGCGCTGCTTGGTAGCAGGGACAGTTGATCTAGTGCAGGGTGATTTTCGTTTATGGACGTATCTTTATTGTATTTGTTATAGTTCATGCAATTAATGCATTTGAAATTATCCTTGTTAGATTTGCACTCTTTTATTGTGTGGGTTTCCGCGCAATTTGGGCAAGTCTGTTGACCTCTGCAGTCTATAGCACGATGCCTATATTTACAGCATTTGAAACATCGGCTCACTTGGATATTATCATCCCAACTACACATGCTCCATCCTTGTTTCAATTTCCTACCAAGGATCTCTCTCCTTGCAGCAGATGGAACTTCAACGACAAGATTTTTGTTCTTCCGTCTATCCTCAAATCCAAATTTAATTTGAATCTCATTTTCAAATTTTTTCCAGGTCCTTATTTTGTGTAGTTACGCCTGAGCCGCATTCTCCAACGTGATCTCTTCTGGTGTGTTGAAGATTATTATTCGCGGGTTTCTTTTCTTTGAAACAGTCGCATCTAACTCTCCTCCACATCTATCATTAATATTAGTGCATATTATTTCTGCTTCTTCTTTTTTATTGGATTCGATCAGAAGATGGCCGTTTCTTAGTGTTTTAAGAGAATTAACACCGACCTTCATTTCTACAGGATTCACATTCATCTTCAATGAAGTTTTCATGTATAATGAGCTTTGTTTATTCTTACTTTTAACTATTATTTTATAGGACTTTGGTTCAGATAAGCCATTAGCTCCGCCCACTGCTGCCGCGTAACTCCTCCCAAGAGTTGTAGGTGTCTCCTGTGAGTTTTCATTGCGATTCCCAAGCCGACCAACAGATGGCTCACCAAATGCCATATATGAAGTTCTTCTATTGTTTCCTCCAGGAATATTCTTAGCTTGTGCCCTTGTCAACTCATCTTGTAGGTTTTTTATTTCTTTATCTTTGAGTTCTTTTACATTAGAAAGACCCGTTCACAGGATGCTTACAGCATTTATGTCCTTTTTCAGGTCTTGTCGAAGAATTTTGCTTGCTTCAGTCACATGCAACAGCATACTGCACGCACTCTCGATTCGGTTCTCAACGTCAGATGCCATTTCTGCTTGTTGCCTTAATTTCGTTTTGAAGATCCCGGCTCCTGATTGCTAATTTAAATGAATCAATAACCTTTGTATATATTACTTTCGTTTCGAGTATCACGGCCTCCTGAATGTTAATTTATGTGCTTCACTAACCTAAGACAATGTTTGCATGTATTAACTCCCTTAGAACAAAAACTCAGCCATGCCCTTTTCAAATAACATGCTCACAACGAAATAACTTCACAACTACGACAATGAAATGCCAAACTCAAACGAAAAATTCCAATTAATATATAACTTTGTATTTCTCAATTTAGTCGTGAGGTTCACGGCCTCCTGAATGCTAGTTTCTATGGTTTACAATCCTTGAACAATGCTTGTGTTTGTTAATTCCCTTAAAACTCTGTAAATCAGCAATGCCCGTTTCAAATAACATACTCACAAAGAAATAACTTCACAACAAACACCATGAAATAGCAAACACAAACAAGTACTTGCACGTTACGCCACTAACACCAAATAATTAAGAGCACATTCTCTCGCATTCTTCCTCCACGAATATATCCTGCGTCTGTGTCCTCTCTGCGTCGTGTGTGTGTGTGTGTGTGTGTGTGTGTGTGTGTGTGTGTGTGTGTGTGTGTGTGTGTGTGTGTGTGTGTGTGTGTGTGTGTGTGTGTTTTTTTTCTATTTCTTATACTGCCGATAGAGCAATGTAACAATTTACCACTTTCTCGGTCACTTAACTGTCATATGTAGAGAATGTGCTTTATCTCACACGAAAATTCAATATCCAAATGTATATTTTGAGGTTCACGCATTTGCAAAACCTTTAGAAAAGCAGCTACGTGTAATTTTTACTCACTATTCATGATGGCCGCCTCGTTAGCGTGGTGGTAGCATGTCTACCTCACGTTCAAGAGATCCTGAGTTCGAATCTCGTTGAGGGTGAGTTACCTGGATAAGGTTTCCTGAAAGACGAATGTCGGGTAACTAAGCTTTATGAACTCCCGGCTCATTTGAGCATTTCACCCATTCCATTCATTGTCCCATATGACTTAACGTTGGAGGACGTAAAGTACAAAAGCTATTGACTCTACATTCTATATATTCATTTGTAGACTTCACTATATTAAGTAAATAAATAATTTATAAAACGGTTAGTCGAACTATTACGACATAAAACAATTTTTTACACTATTGGCTTGTCAGATATCCTTACATTATAAAATGTTTAATGTTCTTATCTATGTTCAGTGTTGTATCTTACTACCTCAAGTTGTCTTTATGACAATCCTGAAACACGACAGCTATCCAATTACTGGAATTTTCCCTAGACTAAAGTGATAGATGTATAAAACCCGTATTGCTATGTGATGTACGACCACAGGGAAACTTTCCTCATTGATGACAATGTAAACTGTCATATGAGAGCTGCCGGTATGCCGTAAATAAGTCTTTTTTCGTGTTCGTAATATGGGTCGGTCAGTTTTAAGTACATCAAAAATCATCGGTCTGCCTCGAGTTTGAACCGGCGTCCAGTAAGCCACGCAGACAGAAGAGAATAGTTCCTTATCAGTTGAAAAAGTATAGGTACGTAATTTAACATACAAACCGACAGCAGCGAATATCTCGGAAATCCTTTCTTAAAATATTCTTAAGAGTTCCATTTTTATGTAGAAAAGTTTTGTCTTGTTCATCAATATATAATAAACTTATCCACAATGAAGAGGACTTTTGAGGGTCTTTCCAGAAAATGAGATTTAACCTCCCAGCAAAATATTTAAAATATATAATTTAATTAAAATTGTTAGGGCCATTTTGTAATAAAATAGTTTTACAAAATGTATAATGTAAAGGACAAAGTTATGAAATTATCTTGCATTTTTCGTTTTCATAATTTAAATTCGCTAGACAGTCAGGTTATATAGGAGTAGAAATATGAATGAAATTATAAAGTGGGGGCTTAGGGTTACTCGACATTTTCTTTTGGGATAAGAAACAGTCGTTGGGAGAAGTTTACTGAACTTGTTTTAATTAGATATCTCAATTGTCATTTAAACTGGCAGAGCAAACGCAGTTACATAATGTCGAGAAATGTTTCTTACTTAGCCATTGATACCCAGATTGATAGTTCCTTCAAAACTGTTCTTTGTTAAACAATACTTAATTTGACAGAACCAGCGTGGCTCAAATATAGTAATGAAGTGCATGTGGAGTAATCAAAGTATTCTTAAATTATCTATTACGCGGTATGTTAAACCGTGTTTGGTCAGTCATGTAGCGAAAGAAATGTAATTAACCAAGAGTAAAAGTTGTTTAGGAATTCAACTATTTCTGTATTTTACTGTTACTTGGTAATAAGTTACTGGTAAATCTTTATAACCTCGAGTACCGAGGTACTTCGACTGAAAGTTTATCAAATAACAAATGAAGAGGAATGCTGTAACTATATTAAAACTAATGTTTTGTGGAAGAGATAATTACATTTAACAACTTAACTTAAAGGAAGTTCAAGTGGACATGGTTTCTTGAGAAACTTTTTCACAAATTGGTCATCTTTCAAAGTCCCTTTCGCAGTGATGAATAGTTTACTGTACATTTCCTCAGCGTATTTGACGCGTATTATCCTAATATGCGATAGTTGAAATGTGCCGTAAATATTCACGTTGTGGCTTGGAAAGAAATTGGATTTTCAGTCCCGCGAAGGGAAGGGAAGGGTGGGGGGAGCGGATGAACCATAGCTCGGTCACAATAGCTGGCTACCTCACCGACGGAATTCTTAGTTGCGTTCGGTGCCTGGGGAGAGCGCCCTAAACGGCTTCAATCCCTACCACGGAGTTGATCTGTGGCTGTGACTATATGAACATATAAATTTGTTTGAAGCAGGAATGACATACCCAGCTCCCCATACACCATCAAACTACTATACGCCGATGACACCGCCTACATGGTCCACTCGGCCAAGCCCCAATTGATCCACCGATACCTTCAGAGAACCTTGGACACCCTCACACCTTGGCTTACTAACTGGCGCATCAAGGTCAACCCCGCCAAAACCCAAGCAACCATCTTCACTCGTAGGAAATCCCACCGGCACCCCGCTCATCAGCTCCCACCACTAACCATGTGCGGTCAAAACATCCATTGGCAACCCACAATAGTATACCTAGGACTCACGCTCGACCAGGGACTTTATTGGCAACACCACATCCGTACAGCACGAAACAAAGCAGCCGCACAGTTCCGTAGACTATACCCTCTACTAAACCACAACAACAGCCTACAGTTACGTGCTGGACTTACCATTTACAAAACACTTATACGACCCATACTCACGTATGCAGCCCCTGTCTGGGGCTACGCAGCCCCCTCATATATCACCCGACTCCAGCAACTACAGAACAGAATTCTCCGCCACATTGCCAAAGTACCTCGCACAGCCCCCGAAACCAGACTACACTCTGAGCTAAGGATCCACATTGTAGAGCAGTTCATAAAGAAATTAGCCGCCGACATGTATGACAAACTACCCCTCAACTCGAACCCACTCATCAGCAGCCTCGGCTCTTACGCTGACATTCCCGGAAAGTACAAACGTCCCTTATACCTCTTCGAAAGAACACTCACAGAAAACATCAATGCCATTGACGTACGCGTACACCTAGCCAGGGTAACCCAAGCCATTCCTTAGTCCACAACCTCTGCAACTTCTGGTCTTTACAGGACCCGCCAGACACTAAGATGCCACCAGGACCAAAGAACGATAACTTCTGTCGACCTCTGCCCCCAACTTGTACATACGTTTAAGCTGTATAACAATACGCGGCATAGAACTCCCTAACCAACATTAACCTAACCCACCTCCACTTATAACACCCTATTAGCATTTACACTAACACACACTGCATGCACTGACACCCAGCGATTCATGCAGGGCCCCGGCAATGCATGAACCCCTGGACATACCCTTGACGCGCTCGCATCCTTTGGGTGCCAGCAATCACACAACCGTTACTAACCGGGGTGCTTCTGCGGAACCCGAACACACCTAGCATGAAACTAACAAAAATTCATCCCCTGCATGCTGCACGTTTAGCTTCACTAACTGCATGTGCATGGGGAGACGATGTAGCCTCTTCAAGGCAGAGACGATCGTCACCGGGGGCGGCGGGTGTGGGGCCGCCCCTATAAAAAATAATAAAAAAAATAAAAAAAATAAAGCAGCCTTAAGCGTGATTCCGCTACAAAAATAATGGAAAGATAAAGAATAGAACATAAATTACTTTCCTCATGTAATCAAGTTTTCTGTGGGCGACATACTGTGTCTTTGTGGGTTCGTCAAATTTAAAGCCCAGGTTACAAACACTAAAAATTGCTCTTTATTTCCGTAGAAACACTTTTATCAATCTTTACAGTCCAGAATTACCTCACATAGACAATGCAACATGCAAAGTCATCGACTAAAACAGCCGTTTACGCACGCGAGTTAAATTACCGACTAACTGCTTTTATAGCTGACTAATTATCCGGAATGTTCTCAAGCAATAAAGACTGTGCTCGAAGAAAGACGAACTCTCCTTCCCCCCACCGTTTCGCCGAGCTTCTATCTCCGCACTGCACTGCCCGTCTCTTTGATCTCGTTGCCCGCGCCGCCTCGAATCAACAATGCGCTCGCGGCAAAACGTTTATATATGTAATCATAATTTGAGGTATAACGACATTCTCTAATTAAAGATCACTATTTTCAAAAATAAAATACGCCCGTTATTAGTTACTAAACGATGTGTACATAACATTAGTAGTTTACTGAAAATTTTTGATCATTTCCAAAATAGTTCATTGTGTTAATCCTATAAGGACAATTAGTTGTTACCCTGAGCAGTACAGGCCACATAGCTTGGAGGTCGATCCTCTTGGTCACAAACTCAATGATAGAAGCACTGTACTAAAGTCCAATAAGCTCGCTGCACAGTAGTATATCCGCTCTCTCCTGCAGCTTGAAGGCGAATCCATGAAACACTTGTGAAGTGACCTAACATATACTTCCTTCAAGAGTTACTTTCTCACACAACTATGTTGAATATTCTTCCTATACAGTATACATACTGCATTATGTACAATGCCATGAAAGTCGGTTAAATCTAGAAGATATGTAAATAATATAATTATAATTTGTTGTAAAACTAGTATAATTACAACACTTCTTAAAGGTCATGTTACAAGAGAAGCCAACCGTGAGCAAAGAGATGGTCCATAGAGGTAACTCCAAGTGGCCTATCAGTATAATTAAAATAAGCAGGACGGCTGCTGTTTTGGAGCACAAAAGCACGTGAACCCCCAATATTTGTCTTGTAGATACCCTTTTCATTCGTTATTTGTATTTACCGCGCTCACTCCTTTAGAATGATGACGATAGTATGAGTATCTAGCAACGTTGCAGCTAGCACACATCCCTTGTACTAGCACATCATGTAACGTTTGACGCTCTGCGCATGCGTAGACAAATGCTACAGACAGGTATTGGCTGGGTACGCTCAGATCATAGCACAATTATAATGTGCACGTTAATTCACATTGGCAACGCCAGAGTTCTTGGTCATCTCTGGGAAGTGCTACTATCTATAGTTTAACTACAACTATCTCCAAATACAAAGAATATTTACAACTCCTGGCGCTATGAGTGTTGGCGTTGTTGCTTTGAATGCGGTGTATTATTGCGGTCGAGTTTCTACACAGATGTTTCGTTTTAAACAATGATAAACTTGGAATTTTTAGATAATCAGCAGATAAGACAATTGAGTTTCGTAGTGCATAAAGTACAACTAGTGCTTTAGCGCAAAATAGTTATTCTTTGTGTGCAGCGACCGACCACGAGGTTTTCGAATCTTTGACTGTTGAACTACTCTCAAGGGGTGGCTATGAACTCGTTGGATTCCATTTTAAGTAGTAAAACAGATAAACTGGCTTACGAAGAAAAAATGTAATAAAGCGACTAGGACGTTCGTAGTCCAATTTGACATTTGAGCGTGTTACAGAAATCAGAGCGGCACTACAGCCGCAAATTTAACAATGTATGCACAACCTGTAAATGGCTATGCGGTTTTTGCTTTTCGTGCCTTCTGTTTAGCTCTGAAGTGAGTAATTGGACAAAAATAGGAGGTAACGACTTGGTACATCTTACCGAAAAGATAAAGAAGCACGGGAATTCACGATCACATACGAATACATATATTCCGTTTGCCATGTTTGCTTGTGTGAATATTAGTGCTCAGCTGGATAGCGCTTACAGACTGTCAGTAAAGCAACACAATGAGCAATCTCATAAGAATAGATACATGCTTTCTAGTCTAATAGATTGTATAAAATTTGGTGGCACATTTGAGCTAGTACTCGGCGGCGGCGGCGGTGGTGGTGGTGGTGGTGGTGGTGGTGGTGGTGGTGGTGGTGGTGGTGGTGGTGGTGGTGGTGTGCATTTTAAGTGTAGGTTTTTGAACACCCACAATTTAATTCCACGAGCCGCCACTGAAAATAGGTTCATTTCTGTTTACGACCAAATGTCAATGTAATGTTTCAGCTTTCTCAACCCACATTTTTACAAATGCTTACTTTCCATCTGCTACAAGTTGAAGATAAACTTTTACAGAATTAGTTTCGTTTTAATTTTGTTTTAAATACGAGACTGAAGTGATCGTCAAATGTTTAACAAGAAGGTAAGCTGTGTGTTGTCTTTCAAGTTCCATGTCATTACCAAGAGATCACGAGAAACTCAAGAATGGAGCTTAGCATTTTAGAATGTAAAACCTTTGGAAAATTAAAATGAACTGAACTAATATCTCGAAATTCTTTAATGAGATACACTAAATTGACTTAAATTGTGTTTTAACCGAACGTCCATTGTATAGTAAGGCTTTGTTTGGATCTTAATCCATGTCCTGACGGTATTGGTTCTCGTCTACGTAATGTTACCCGGTTCGATCATACCCAAGCACGTGGTACTTTCTACTGTCACCTATTTTTGTGACCACTTCATAGTACTCCCAGTAGGAAATAGTATGTACAGGTGCTAGGACCATTAAACATTCTCCAATCCCTATATATACTGCTGCATTTATTAACGGCTCGTATTTCTAATTTTAACGTTCTCACCTAAAAATAACTAAATGAGCGTTTGACACCTTCAGCAATTTAAAGAGCTGCTTTCACTTTTTGAAACGAAGAATATTTCGCGATATTGAATATTAATTTGGAAGGTCATATTAGAGAGTAAATTTATAAATAAGTGAAATGCACCCTTATATGATATTCATCTCAAAGATGATTTCCGGATAAATCAGTCTTATCGAACTTCAAATTCTGCTCCTTAAAAACATCAGACAGAACACTATAGAATATAAACAGATGAAATGTTTCCCTGGAGTAGTTCTTTGAGGTTATTAGATATATGCATTTTATTACTCCAGCTATAGATTTTTTTTCACAGTAAAATATATTTGTTTTATATGAACCGAGATAAACACGCACAGAAATATTACTTTAGAGATTACAAAAGGGAGAAAGTGATGTCTTTCCGATTGAAACTCCCGTTAAACGCAGCACAGGACATCTTGATGCAGATATTAAAAGCTCATTGAATTGTTGTGCTCTATAACCTCCATCGCCCTGTGTGTGTTTGAACCATCTGTTGCTCTGAACTACAGGTTATGGGTGGTTAAAGTAAAACTGTACTATGTACATCGCAATTTTAGGGTGGACATAAACCATGTGAGTTCTGACTTGTTGCACCCCCGACAATGACGTCATGTTCTGTTGAAAGAACGTTTTCGTCATAAAAGAAAATGTAGGAAATCGTTTAGCCCAGAACATTTGTGTATGTATATAACTATTTACTGCAGTGACAAAAAATAACCAACAAAGCAAACGGTAAATGTATTTTGTCCTATCTTTGAATATATTTGACAATGTGTAGTTACTTTTGTGAAGTAAATTCATGAATAAATTATAAATATGTAGCAGAAAAGGAAAGTTATCAGTACATAGACTTATAAACAAGACATTTAAAAAATTTATTTTAATAAACTTAAAAAGACCATTATTATAACGAAAAACAAAAATTGAATAAAGGAAAAACTAAAAAAAAGTTATATAAAGAAATCACTAAAAAATTACATACATACAAAACTAAAAAAACTATATGAAGAAAAATCTAAAATAAAGGATTATTCCTCCTAAAAATACCGGCCCTACTTTTGATTTACCAGTTACAGGACATTTTACTTTTGCCATTAGAACAAATCATACTTCAGACTGTCACGACGTTCAAGATAAACATTTCGTTTGTCATAGATATTTAAAGATGTCCTATTTTGTTCAAATAGTTAGGTATTTCACAAAAAGTAATATAGAACATCTCAACTTTTTTATGTAAAGATATTTTCTGCAGATAGGTTTGCTGCATTTTTTTTTAGAACAAACTGGACTTGCCTAACTTTACCTTTGTTTGTCGGCGCACGCGCATGCGCACACTCTCACAGATGTATCCACAAGGAGCATATCTAAGATATATTTTTGTGTTTAGTGGATATTAAAACTGTTTTCCCTTCAAATACTGGTATCCAATTTTGAACCAAGATTCTCATACAAATACTCCACACAATATACATTAAATAGCTATGAGTACTCTTTTATTTAAAAACACATTTGAGTGACCGACATAAGTGTTCGAGTGTTCTGTAAACATTTTATGTACCCCAGTATTGCATTGCTACGTTTTTATCTTTATGGGAATGAAATAGTAAAAGGGTGACTTGTATTTAAGTACTTTAATTTTAGTTTTACTTATCCAACATACCGAACGTTTTGCCGGATTAGTCAGTCGCGACAAATTACAAATAAGGGTTAAAAATTCCCGTAGGGGAGGGGATCCGTCCCCTTCAGCTGCCGTGGTGCGAGCGCTGCGGACCCCTAGCATTCGTGATACCTCTGACGTTACTAGAGGAACCTCGTGCCGAACTGCCGAGCCCCGATTGGGTTGGACTCGAGGGGGTAGTGGTTCCCGATACCCGTGGGAGATCGGGTACGTCTCCGGACGGGGTTGAGGGAAGGCATATATTCCAGCGTACAACCGGTAGCCTTCCCCTTTGGAGTTGCTGCGCGTAAGTGGTGTATCCACTTCATCCCGTCTTGAGTCCCTCGCACCAGATTGGGGGCTTGTTAGTTGTCCAGGTCGTGCCCTATGGAAAGCCCCACGGAGGTGCCGGGCGCCCTTCGGGGACAGCTCGGTAATCCTCCCTGGTTGAGAGGGGTGGGGTCGTTTCACTCTGTGTGATGCCGTGGTAGATACCCTCCCTATCGTCATTATAATTATCATAATCAAGGGTCAAAGCTATTACTACAGTTAAAAGTTACAAGAATATTGTTACATCAGCTAAATCAAGTAGCCCAAATGTCCCCATTTGTGTTCTTATAGAGCGAGGAGCCTAATGGTATAAAGTTTTTAAAGTTTTCAAGTGTCTTTTTTACATGTTCCGAGTACAATATAATTCAAAATAATGTTAAGTGAATTTTGTAAGTTGTAACGCAATCTAAGATTGTGTAACTACACAATATTTTGATTATATTTAAACAGCATAGATATAAATATTTTAAACAAGTTCAGGCTTGATAATGTATCCCTATATATTCCAAGTAGTAATTAACTCTCCATATTTACAATGAAGTGCCAAAGGTAACCTCTGACATCAACGAAACAAATGCAATCTGCTGACAGGAATATTAAAATGAAACTTTTAATTTCATTTACTTAGTAAACAGTGTAGATTCTTGATACATAGAATACTTTTTGAATCGCGAAACAATATGGAACAGCGACTTAGTTAAGTTTACATATTCTCTACTTTGATAAGGTTAGTATAAAAAGTAAAAAATAATACTAGAACATCGCAATGTTCGCCGTGTCACAAGTTGTTTGCTATAACTTGACTAATTTTTGGCTGAGCCCCAAGGTCATAGGGATTAGAACTTCGAATTTTGGAATTCAACCTTGGTAGTCCTTTCTATTTAACAAAGTTCAAGATGTATATTCATTTCAAATTGGCTGAAAATGTTAATTTAACTGCAACTTAAAAGATCTTAATGAGGAGTTGACACTTAACCTAAACAAGTCGGCGATGTGTAAAGAAAATAAATACATATCTGAAACTGACACTGCATATTCGTTTAAGCTTTAGAACGCAGTCGTTGTTTTGAACAAATGAAAGTGTTACAGGAACAAAAGAATAGAAACAAATTACCCTGCTTTAACATCTATGCATATCTTAGGCTAGTGACGTCAGTTGCGTTAAAATACTTTCTTTTATTAGGAGTTACATGATAATGAGCAATTGTTTAAGGCAACAAATTGGGGTTTATTTACTGCAATGCCAAACAAGAACCTAGGAAGAAACATTAAAGTACGCTCACCATGTACTTACGATGTTTATTTTTGATAGTTAACTTTCATTACAAAGATTTCGTAAAGGAATCTCTCAAAGCTAGAAAAAAGGAAAATTTGGTACCTTTCAAGTTGTGTGGTACTTTTAACTTTAGAATCTGCACTAACAAGTATTCAATCTTAGGTTTTAAGAACCTTGTATTGTAGAGAAGTTAATAACGTCAATGCATATAAATCGCCAAACTACGAAGAAAATATTAAAACAATCATTTTACAGACAAAGTTAAAGTGAGGGTTAATTTGACTTAAAACTCCGGTAGCTAGTTATTTTGTATGCAATCCAATTATGATGTAAGATAAATCAGTGACGTAGTAGCTATATAATAAACGACAGTAGGTAGAGAACGTTTTATGAATGTTACTACGTGTCTTGTCTACAGTGTCTGTTATAGTGTTACTTTGAATAGCTTGCCATTATTGATCGAAGAAGAGAAATAACCCTTAACTTTGTTCATTTTTTATTTAACCGTACCTTATACACGGGAATCAGAACGTGTTCCTGTACCACAAAACAATGAATTGTGGAAGCAAGTAAATATTACCTACATATACGACTACAAATGTATTTGACCATTTCGACTACCAGAGTGACTATCAACCAATGAACACATGCATGTACGTCAGACTGTTCGACTAGTCAAGTTTCGTGGTTCTGTCAGTTGCTTGGTGTACTTGTAGAGCAAACGTCACAGCGAGGTGAGTAGTGACGTACCTCTTTTTGTATTTGTAATGGGTCATTGAAATGATTGTTATATTAAATGTATTTATGTATAGCAAATATGCAGGTTCACTGCATAATTTATTAAGCCAAGTCCAAATGAAGGTCCAACAGAGTTAAATTGCGTTTGACGACGGCAACTTGTACAAAGAAACTCATTGTCATAAGACTTCGCCGTTAACGACCTTGAAAGTGTTCATAGAGATTTGTAGTCTTGTCCAAATTTAATGTTAGAGATAGCAGAGAGTTTCATTATTTAAATGCTTAAACTTCATTTTAGTAAAACAAAAGTTACTCAAATCATAATGCGTCAGAGGCCTTTTTTTCTGCAATGCTAAATTTTCTGTTGAAGATATTTCTTTTTAAATGTCAAAAGATCTGTCAGCTATTAACATAATACCAAAAGTCAAATTTTGTATCGGCTTGTCTCATAAATTCGTTCCATTCTTGTTACGTGTTTACGACTAAGAACTCCTGAGAACACTGCATCCCCCATTACTTTTACGTCAAAGAAGTTGCCTAGCAATATGGGATTTGTTTACAAATACAATAATTGAAAAGAATGCTATGAGCACAAACCACAGCGACCTCACGGCCAAAGGTAAATAGGTCAACTTATGTAAGAACTGGTGCCCAAACTTCAGAACGAGTTTGTGGAAGCAACAGTGTGGAGTTGTAACTTGTGAATGTTAATATGGAAGGCAAGAAGGAAGATTTTGGACAATTAATGCTGTTTTATTATCATAAAGGTAAAACCGCCTCACAAACACAACGGAAAATTTGCGCTGTTTACGGAGAAGCAGTGATGAATCGGGCATGTCAAAAATGGTTTACTTGATTTCGAGTTGGGAACTTCTCTGTGAATCAAACCTCATTCTGGACGACCTGTGGTTACGGATGAGGAAATGATAAAGGACATGGTCACGAACAACCCCAGAATAACAACTCGGGAGGTAGGTCAGGAGCTAAACTTATCTCATGCAACTGTAGCCAGGCACCTAAAGAAACTTGGTTACGTAATTCTTCGGGATGTATGGGTTCCGCACGAACTGAGTGAACAAAATTTAGTTCAGCGCGTTTCCATCTGTGACACATTGATAAGACGCAATGAAACTGTCCCTTTTCTGAAACAGCTGGTTACAGGAGACGAAAAGTGGATTGTGTACTACAGCGTACGAAAGAGAAAGTCATGGCGTAAGAAAGGGGAACCACCACTCTCAATTCCTAAACCAGGGCTTCATCCTGAGAAAATAATGCTGTGCATTTGGTGGGACTGGAAAGGAATTATTTATTACGAATTTCTTCCTCCTGGGGAGACCATCAATTCAGAGAAGTACTGTTCTCAGTTGGATCGTCTGAAGGTTGCCCTAGGAACGAAAAGGCCAGAATTAGCATCTAATGGTGGAGTCGTCTTTCATCAAGACAATGCCAAACCACACACTTCTATGGTAACTCGTCAGAAATTACGGGATTTCGACTGGGATGTGTTACCTCACCCGCCTTATTTTCCAGACATTGTCCCATCCGACTATTATTTATTCCGATCCCTGCAAAACTTCCTTAATGGCAAACGCCTTACTTCCTTGGAGAATTAAGAGTTCGTCAACCAGGAAACTGCAATATTTTGGAAAAATGGAATTGATAAGCTTCCTGAGAAATGGAGATACGTTATTGATAATGGTGCATACTGCACAAAATAGTTTGTTTTGAAAATATCAATGCCTTGTTTACTTTCGATGACCTTGCGTATCTAAACAGATTACCCCTAGATAGTTAGGAAACTTCGTTGCCGTAGTTGTGGTACGGGCATACAGTGCAGGCGTTCTTTGTCGTAAACATGTAACAAGAATCGAACGAATTTATGAAACAAACCAATACTTAAATGACAGCTTTAATGTATACAAATTTTATTAAGTCCTTTTTAAATGCCCAATTACCCTTACTGTCGCCGCAACTTGTCTTGACGTTCATCTTGCCTCTTTTGACCTCGCGTAACATTTTCAAACAGCACTGAGTTGGGTGTTTCACTATCCTACATAAACAGTTACATAGAATGAATCCAGCAAAAGCGGCAACATTTTCATTTTAATAACGAGTGCTTCTGATGGGGTTGCACTTTTAACGTGCTCACGTAATAGAAAAGGTAAAGATATGATCTTAAAATTTATTTTTGTGAAAGATATTCTAAGTCAAACTTAGTTTGGGGTAAACAATGTTTTCTTTCTAAATCTGCATTCACTGTGTTGGTATTCATTAAGTTAAATATGCCTGTTGCTTTATACTGAGTCAACTTATAAATTGGATCTTTGATTTATGAAATTCAGTTATCTTAAGTCAATGTAGGTATGTGTGGTTCTTTACGGTACGTATCCTTCATGGAGGATTCTATGAGGCCGTGACTTCGTCATGTTTGCGTGTGATAATGCTGAGTAGAATTATCGTATTTCTATAATTCTAAGCTTCAATTTTAACACAGACATCAAGACAAAGTATAAAAGAAACCCTTAACGAGTGAGGGTAATTTTTAAGTGTATTGTGTGATCATTTTCATTAGTGGAAGAAGGAATTCACAGCTAACCTCTACATTACGGATTTTTATCCGTGAGAGTTGAGTGCAGTTATACGGCGCGGACGGACGTACTTTTTGTGCGCACTTCCGTGTGTTTCAAGTTACACTGTGTTTAATTGTGGAATTAAATTTCTTCTTGTGACCCGTATTTTCACAATCAGTGCAGGAAGTTTGTTGGCAGGTCGTCTCTGAACGCTCTGCTTACAAATCGCGTGTTTTTGTAGTTAGCTGTGTCAGCTAGCTTTTCTGTATTGTTCATTGCTATATATGGTATATCTACATGGCTCTACAAACGGATGATACCGGCAGAATATTATATTCAGCGCTAAATGTATTAAATAACGACACAAACTTCCGGGAAAGCTCCAATTCTACGCTACAACTGACGTCATCTAATCAGCACTACCAATCTCAACTGTCTTCTGCTACCGGGGATAATACAGTAACCCAATACTACGACCATCTCAACTTCACTGCCTATCTGTGTGGTTGACCTCCTTAACAATGACCAAGGTAAACATTCTTAATCTATCCCGACTACTGTACAGCGTAGTCAAAGTAGAACAGCGCCGACACAATACGGAACTGCCTCAGTGCACTAACTGCCAAAACTATGGACACACCTAGAGCCGTAGTTTCTTTTCCACGCTGCCAGAAGTTCCAGGAGCTGTGCATTATAACATCGGCGTCCGCACGCGCCAGCCCTCACGCTTGAAGAGGAGACTACCACAGGACCTGCTAAGTGATACCTCTGACTCGAGTGATTTTAGTGCTTGATGTCTGTCTTAAATGTTCTTCCATCTCAGAGAGTATTATTGGAGTTCTAACTTAATGTAGTTAGGGGGTGGCCTGCTAGCCTACCCCCTGAGTGTTATTGTTCTTATTGTACTGTTACCTTCTTTTCACTATGATCTGTAAAGCACTGTACTGTTGACCGATCAATAAAAAGTTATAAAAAGTATCCTTCATGAATAATTGTAGCTGTAACATGGCAATAGTTACGCTACCATGGCATCACAAAATAAATAGTTCACTTCGTTAAAGCTTTCCTGACATCGACCCTGGAGTAATAACAAAATAAAATTTGACTTCTGTTTTAAATTACTGTTTTCTTATTTTACTTAAAATAAACAGGCTTATACACGTTATTTAAATTGGCTTTTGTATTTTATCATGTATCCTAAGAAATTCATTTCACTCAAAGATATCATTTCCAAAGAAATGCAGGACAAGTCACACCAGCTAGTTATTATGTACGTCTTCCTCGACAAAAGACGACCATATATTATTGATTCAATTTAATTATAAAGATAGGCCATGTTTCATTGATAAAAATACCTTTCGTTCATTCTACTTGATATAAATTTGCCTCAACAAGTATTAGGCCTCAACTGTTGGGACTGAGTCACAAGACACATCAGTTATACTTTGTCTACCACCTACATAATAGTATTGCCTTCCACCCAAACATTTGATACCAGATTTGGCTTTAAATATGGTTTGAGCGAATGAATGAGGTCCCGTTGACTGTCATTTCGGCCACACGTTTTGAGGTGCCCTGCAGCCAAAGATTGGCACTTAGTATCTCTGCTTGGATTTCATTTGATATGCAAGCTTTTTCCTTTTGTCTTTCTCTTTTCTTTTCACATTTTCTCTTCGTTTTTCTTTTTTCTTTCTTTGCTTCTTTTTCTTTGTTGCGTTTGTTGTGTTTCGTTTGTGGTGTGTTGTGTTTCGTTTGTGGTGTGTTGTGTTTCGTTTGTGGTGTGTTGTGTTTCGTTTGTGGTGTGTTGTGTTTCGTTTGTGGTGTGTTGTGTTTCGTTTGTGGTGTGTTGTGTTTCGTTTGTGGTGTGTTGTGTTTCGTTTGTGGTGTGTTGTGTTTCGTTTGTGGTGTGTTTTCCTATTTTCATACTTTCCAACTTCTTTCTTTCTTTTTGTCTTTGTTTCCCTTTCAATCTTTCTTATACTGGCGATAGAGCAATGTAACAATGTAGCACTTTTTTGGCCACTTTCCTGTCATGTGTAGAGATTGTGCTTTCTCCCACGAAAATTCGATATACAAATTTGTTTTGAGGATCGCGCATTCGCAAAACCTTTTGAAAACTAGCATTTGCTAGTAACAGGGAAATACCTGGTATGTTTAGATTTGGTGCAGGAGCTCTCTCGGAAGTGGGAATACCTAGAGCAATAAAATTGAAGCAATAGATACATTTTGTAAGGTCTGGAGCGTTAGTATTAACGCAAGGAAATCTAAATTTGATATTTAAGAAAGGTAACAAGATAATAAAAGCAGATAAGTGGCACTGACAAAGAAGTTGAGGTGGTCAATACATTTAATTACCTAGGAGTACGATTAAGCAGCAAGGGGAGTTGGAAAGAGCAGAAGGTTATAGTAATAGCAAATACTAAAATTGCACTAAAAGCTATTAGAGTAAGCCTAGATAAATTACCAGGAATGCAGGTAAAACAGGTGTAGAGAATTTATGCAGCCGTAGTAGAAACATATGTTGCATGACCTAGAGGTATGGGGCTGTAAATATGGATGTTTTTTTATAATTGTTTATTGATCGATCAGCAGTACAATGCTTTACAGATCAGAGTGAAAAGAAGGTAAAAACAATACATTAAAGAACACTCAGGGATAGGCTAACGGGCCGCCCCCTAATTACATTAAGTTAGAACTCCAATAATACTTCTGAGAAATTATGTCAATATTGAAGATATAAGACATACATCAAGCACTAGAATCACTCGAATCAGATGTATCACTCAGAAGTAGGTCCTGTGGTAGTCTCTTCAAGCGTGAGGGCTGGTGCGTGCGGACGCAGATATTATAATGCACAGCTCCTGGAACTTCCTGCAGCGTGGAAAAGAAACTACGGGCCATCCTGCGAATGTAGTCGTGAAGAGGTAACAGTCCTAGTTCGTGATGAAGCTGCTGATTACGGATGAACCATGGAGCATAGGTAGCGATGCGCATGAAGCGATTCTGTATCACCTGAAGACGACGCAGATGACGTGTGTGCGGCCCCCCACACTTGGCAGGCATATGTAATAAGCGGACGAACGAGTGATTTGTAGAGTAACAATGAAGACTGTAGGCCGAGGTTGGAACGGCGATGCAACAGAGGTGAGAGTTTCGAAAGTCGCCCGGAGGCCAGTGATATAAGACGATCGATATGAGCACACCAGGTCAGTCGAGAGTCCAAAAGCACTCCAGGGTATTTAACGGGAGTTGTAGTGGGGAGCAAAGGGACATTGTTCCTGTGGAGACATGACGGATGAAGCGGAGTATATCGGCGAAGAAAAGATTTTAGCCTCGGTTTTCTGAAGGTTCAAAGAGATCCGCCAAGTGCTGAACCAATGAGTTAGGCGATCTAAAGAGAGCTGTACTACTTGCTGTGCGTGCTGGAGATTAACATGAGAATAATATAGTACTGTCATCAGCGTAAAGAGCTAAAGAAGTCGGAGCTAAGTCAGGAATATCAGAAATGTATATATTAAATAGAGTCGGGTTCAAGATAGAACCCTGTGGGACACCTGCGGTAATATTACGTGGGGATGAAAGCGTTCCACCAATGCGTACTTAAAAGCTGCGGTCGTAGAGGAAACTGGATTAGATGTGATAAGTAATTAGGAAGACCGATGCGGTAGAGCTTAATGAGCAAACCATCATGCCAAACCCTGTCGAATGCCTGTGCCACATCAAGGAAGACAGCCGTGGTATACTGATGGGCCTCGAAGCCGTGGACAATTGACTGAGTTAATCGCAAAAGCTGTTGGGTAGTGGAATGTTTGTGCGAAATCCAAACTGATAAGGCGGAAGAACATAGTTATGATTAAGGTAAGACAGAGGGCAGCGATGAATTACTTTTTCAAACAGCTTGGAGAGGGTCGGCAACAGACTTATAGGACGATAGCTTTCGGGGAGGTGTTTTGGGTTTATTGGGCTAATGGAAGACTGCTATATGGGCAAATTTCCAGGTGCGAGGAAAATAGCCGAGGCGTAGACAGGCATTGAGGATGCATGACAAGTATGCAACTACTTTTTTGGTGAGCTTCTTGATAACAATGTTAGGAACAAAGTCGTGTCCCGGAGATTTCTTAAGGGGAAGGGCTCGAATCGGGGAAGATAGTTCCCGTGGGCTTGTAAATGAAATCCTTTGTGAGACTGTGGGCCAAGTGCGATAGGTATGTAGCTACTTTTCCACGTCTGCAATAGTCTCATCGGCTGATATGGAAGTGCAAACACACGCTCAAAATGATCGGCCAAAGTTTCACACTTGGTGGGAATATATGTAACCAGTCTATCACCTGCAGACAGCGCCGGTACAACAGTCGGCTCACAAAGAACACGTTTGGTGGCCTCTCACAGCGTGTGGTCAGAAGTAGAGAGTGACGCAACATAGCGCCCATAGGACTAGACGATGTCGCTCCAACTCCAGTTTCACCCGTCGAATGAGTCCGTTGAGCTTTCGACGGAGCCAGTGTTGTCGGTCCCGTTGCCACTTTAGACGAACATGGTGTTTTTCTCGGATGAGATTTAAAATAGAGAAGGGTAAGAAGGGGGAAGAATGATGTCGTCTATGTGGAGAAGTGGAAAGTCGGGCGCAGCTGCAAATGGTGTCAGTTAAGTGCTGTATCGTGAGGTCCACATCGTGATTAGTGGCAAGTTAGTACGAATTGGTGAGTGTTGCTTCCAGATGACTGAAATGTTTCCCAATGAATGTAACCGTTGAGCAGCCTAGTAGCTATAAATATGGATGTGATCAATAGAAACTTGTGGAAACAAGTTTTGAGATTGCCACGAGCTTCACCGAATGGAGTGACACAATCATAATGTGGAATATTGGGAAATACAGGGATAATAGCAGAAAGGGTGTAAAGTATGGAACGAGAGGAATTTAAATAAATGAAATCTTAAAATTACGGTTTTGTGTTACGCGAGAAAATGGGAAATTATTGCTAAGTCGATTTTAGAAAGAGCTTAGGTAAAGAACGGAATATATTGAAAGGCAAGAAATGATAGGAAATTTCAATTTGAAAAGTTCACTGCAAGTTTATAGAGAATAGTACAAAAATGTCAACTAATTCCGGAACTTTTTGACAAGACTTCGTACCAGAACATAAAGGTTCTAAGTGTTGTAGATGAATATAAAGAACTAATATTTGCATTTAAGAATCAATTTACCTTACATCCGACTGCATATTTATCACACTACTGAGGTTGAGCACCAGGTAGAACCTCAGTAGCACTTGGAGAATTGGAACTCTTACACATCATGCAAAATTAGAGTTCCAGTAATATATACATGAATGAGGGTAACGCCCTCAATTTTAACACTTTTATTAATTTTTTCCAGTGTTTTTTGTATAATTGAACTGGCTATGTTTAATACTTGATACTAAATCAAGAACACAATTGCATGTTATCGAGTGAGTTATTTCTGTAATTGGGAAGAATTCCTCCTTCCACTTGGAAATAAGTTATTGGTACTTGGTAGTATTATAAATATTACCTGGTCTTAAGCACTTCCTGTTAAGCTGGGGGTGTTTCAGATATTTTTTATTTTGTAGAGATTTTAGTTTTACAGTTCTAGCCTTCCTACTTATTTCTGTTTCATATATCCGAGCCGAACGTGAAGCGTCATCGCCAGAGGAAGTGTGGATAACGATCTTTGTGCAGAGAAAATTCTACGGATGATAACATCCAGAATATTCGGCTCGAAGCAGAACCAGACGTATTGAGTGGAAAATCTACTTCGACGCTTGCGGAAGTTATAGGTAGGTTTTTGGAAATTCATAACGGGAAGATTTCAATATCTTAAATTGCCGTTTCCATTCTAACAAACTATTTCTTTTTCAGATGCGATGGAACAATTTCACATTTAGGTCGAGATTGAGGGCAAGTTGCCTCCAGAACGGAAGTAATTTCTTTAAATGAAATTCAGTAATAGCTCTTTTGTGGTAGAGGTTTCTTGTATGTACTTTGTAAATGTAGATTGAGGTAAATGTTGAAATAATGTAGCGGTGGCCTGTGAGATGCTGAAACACTATTACCAAGGTTTTTATTGATATGGTGTAGTTATGGTGTTCAGTGTATACAAGTAAATGTAGTTGTGACCGTTATTTTTGGTTGTACCGTAATGATTGTATTGAAGTGTTCCTGCATTTATTCGCTATTAATGGCATCCTTGGACTTCTTTCTTCTGCTTATCTGGCCAGAGGGATTGCAGTCTCATGGAATTTCTTGTAATTAATAGAGTAAGGCCCTCGAAATTTTAAGATTTTTTTAATTTACGTCCGCCCCAACGTTAAGTTATATCGGACGGTGAAGGAATTTTGTGAAATGATGCTCAATGAGTCCAGGGTCCATGGATCTTAGTTACCCGACATTTGTCTTGAAGGATAAGGGAAAGCCCCGGAAAAACCCTTATGTAGGTAACTCAATCTGACCGAGATTCGAACTCGGGACCTCTTGAACGTGAGACAGACATGCTACCATCTACGCTACCGAGGCGGGCAAATTTTAATAGATGATTGATTTTTTTGTGTTTTTAGTATACCTTGTTTTGGTTTATAGTATTTAATAGTTTATACTACATCAGGAACAGTTTAATTGCATGTTGTGCAGTGTTCCTTATTTCTATGATTGGGAAGCAACACATGTTTCGGATCTGCTCCTTTCACTTGCAAATTACGGTGCGTAGAACTTGCTGGTAAGAAACAGAACAGTTTAGCTTAAGGATTTCCTGTAATGATAGCGGTGGCTTGTATATTTTTGAATTTTGGGAATATAGCGTTTCACAATTCTAACCTTCCTACTTATTTCTGTTTCATATATCCGAGCCGAAAGTGAAACGTTGGCGCAAGAGGGAGAGAAAATTCTACGGAGGATAACATCCAGAATCTTCGTCATCAAGCAGAACCAGTCGTATTGAGTGGAAATTCTACTTCAACGGTGGCGGAAGCTATAAGTAGGTTTTTTGGAAAATAATCGTGAACTTCAATTCATTTTAAATTCCTCTTTCCATTATAAGAAGCTATATTTTAATAAAAACGTAAAATATGAAGCTATTAACAGTGAAGCATACAAGTATTTACAAACTTAACAATTTGTAACTTAAAACTTCACTTACTTTATAAGAAATGTTCACACTTTTCTTAAGTTATTCGGGATTAGGATTTCATGGAAATTTTTCCACATCCTCAGCCGGAAACAAAGTCGTCGTCATTACAAATGCCAGATGTTAGTATGTTCTTGTTAGCACTACCAAAATCTGAAGGTAAAACAAATATAAAAGCAGAATCGGCCGCCGGTATATCATTTATTCATTATTCGATATTTGTTTTTAAAGTATCATATGTGATTATATATGATTTCATAATATTAATAATAATATCATTTTTTATTTTATAAATCTTTTCCTAAACGATTAAGACTATCGGGCCATTTAATTGGTTTAATAATTTAAATTCTGGATTTCACGGTTAAATGACCAAAACTGATCCGCTACGGCCGATTTATCAGTGTTTATAGTTAATGTTATGAAAATGTTCTTTCGTTCTGGTTTCTAAATTGTTTTTTCCTTCCAATATAAACTTCATCACAATCTAAACAATTAAATTGATCAATACCAAATTTTTTATTATTAGCAGTTTTATCATTTTTAGAGAAATGCAATAAAAGTTTAATGCTTGACAGCCCTCGTAGCCATGGTCGTTAGAACGTATGTCTCTAGCGTTCCACCGCGTAGAGGGTCGCGGGTTCGAGTCCCGCCCTGGGCATGGGTGTATATGTGTATAGTGTATGTGTGTGAAACTGCAGAAAACATATAGGTAATTAAAGGGAAACAATAAAAAAACGCTTAAATAAGGAAAAGAAATATATATATATATTTATATATATATATTTATATATATATATTAAAAAATAAAAAAATAAAAGAACTAAAATAATAAAATAATAAAATAAGAAATGCTATATTTATTTTGAGGAACCAAAGTTATACAAAACTCTTTAGAATAGTTTTTACATTATAATCCTCTTTTATTTTTTAAGGGCTGAAATATTACTAGCTTTTTGATATTTAAATTCAATTTTTTATTTATAAAGTCTTTAATAAAACAATTAATTAAAGAAATATTAATCATGTTGATATTCTTTGTTAAATTTCTTTGTTCATTTATGTCAAACTATGGAAAGAAGCAAATTTATTTCAAATTGTTGTTACCATTCATTTTAAATTGTTTCCATTCTAACAAGCTATATATTTTTTTCAGATGCGATGGCGGAACACCAATCCCACATTTCCGTCGAGATTGAGGGCAAAGTGCTTCCCGAACAGAAGTAATTTTTTTGAAAAAAAAAAAAAAAGAGTATTAGCGCTTTTGCGGTAGGAATCTTGTATGTACTTTGTAAATGTAGATTGAGTTAAATGTTGAAATAATGTAGCAGTGGCCTGTGGGATGTTGAAGCACTATTACCAAGGGTTTTATTGATTTGCTGTAGTTATGTTCTGTGCGTACACATACATGTAGTTGTGAAAGTTATTATTCTTGGTTGTACCGTAATGATTTTATTGAGGTGCGTTGCTGTATTTATTCGCTATTAATGGAATCCTTGGTTTTCTTCCTTTTGCTTATCTGGCCAGAGAGATTGCATTTTCATGGAATTTCCTTGCAGTTAATACAGTAACGACTTTGATAATTTAACGGGTTTATTAATTTTTGTTTTATTTTTTGTGGTGGACCTGGTTGTGGCTTATAAGATTTAATTGTGGATACTGAATCAGGAACAGTTAATTGCATGTTGTGCAGTGTACCTTATTTCTATGATTCGGAGGCAACTGCTTTTTCGTATCTGTTCCTTTAACTTGGAAATTGCAGTTTGCAAAACTTGGGGCTTTTAGAAAGAACAGTAGGGCCTAAGGATTTCCAGTTGTGATAGGAGTTGTTTAGATATTTTTAAATGTGGAGATAGTAGCGTTTTGCAGTTCTAGCCTTCCTATTTATTTCTGTACCATATATCCGAGCCGGAGGTTGAAGGCCGATCGCCAGATGAGGTGTGCAGATGCTTGTGCAGAGAAAATTCTACGGGGGACAACATCCAGAATATTCGGCTTTAAGAAGAAAGAGGCCCATTGACTGTCAATTCTACTTCGACGTTGGCGGAAGTTACAGGTAGGTATTTGGAAATTCACTAAATGAACTTTTAAATTTATTTTACATCGGGGTTTGCATTCTAGCAAGGTATATTTTAATAAATACGTAAAATGTGAGTATAATTGCAACTTAAAGCTTCACTTAACCTAAAGGAAATGACAATTCTTGTAAACTAGGTGGGATCGCGATTTGTTGCACATCCTCAGCCGGAAACAACAAAGCTGTCGCCATCATTACAAATGCTATATGTTAATATTCTTGTTAGTACTACCAAAATCTGAAAGTGAAACCAATTTGAAAACAGATTCGAATGCTAGTATTTCAAAATTCATTATCTTTTCCCAAAGCATTAAATCAGACTACTTTACAGTTTTAATAGTTTGTCTACGGAATTGATTTCATGGGTAAATGACCGGAAATGATATGCTACGGCCAATTTATCAGTATTTATACTTGATGTTAAGAAAATGTTCTTTCATTCTGGTTTCTAAATTACGTTTTCTTTCCAATATAAACTGTAACAATAGAAACAAAGTGATAAATATCAGGTTGTTTGTTATTAAGAGTTTTATCTTTTTTTTTAGAGAGAAATGCAGTAAATTTTAATGCTATATTTATTTTGAGAAACTAAAATTACACCAAACTCTTTAAAAAAATTGTAATTAGTCTTTTATTTTTAGGGTAGAAATATTAACAGTTTATTGATATTTAATTTTCTAATTTTTTTATTTATAAGGTCTTTATT
Source organism: Mantis religiosa (assembly GCA_030765055.1). Taxonomy (NCBI): domain Eukaryota; kingdom Metazoa; phylum Arthropoda; class Insecta; order Mantodea; family Mantidae; genus Mantis; species Mantis religiosa. The sequence goes on from CM060956.1 coordinate 165,757,810, forward strand.
AAAAGCATTAATTAAAGCAGTATTAATATTCATACTCTTCATTAAATTCATGTTTATTCAAGGTTGTAGTTATTAATCTATAAATCAAAGTATTACAGAGAGCAAGTTTATATGAAAAAGGGTTAACACTTATTTTTTATGTAATTATCAATATGAGTAGACTCCCTATAAATACCAAAGTTTAATTTACTATTATTTCTTATCTTTACATCTAGAAAAGGAAGAAACCCATTAATTTCAGACTCTAATGTAAATTTTATATCCTTATATTGCAAATTTAGTAATTTAGTTATTTAATTTTTGTTTTTCATATAGTTGAACTAATTATGGTTTATAACGTTTAATAGTTCGTATTAAATCGTGTACAACTGCATGTTTCGGAGTGATTGTTATTTCTATAAATGGTAAGGCAAACATGTTTTTTTGAAATTTGCTCCTTCCATCTGAAAATTATAGTTCGTGGGACTTGGTGGAAGTACAAATACTAGCTAGTCTGAAGGATTTCCTGTTAAGCTTGGGGTGGTTTAGATATGGCATTATGATTATTGGAACTTGTAAGTAGAAATTGTGTTCCTGGAAATATGACGGTAATAGAAATAGTTTGCTTAAAGGGAAATATTGTTAAACTAGGTACCATTTTTCATATTCTGGAGTTTCGGTAGTCAGTTTGAATGAATTGAATTTGATGGTTCTTAACATGGCACTTAAATCCGATGTATTCATCTGAGCCGAATGGAAATGTTTCAAAGGGCAAATCTACCTAAGCAAAGAGGGTGGATTGACGTTTCTGCAAATTATAAGATACAAATTTTTGCAAAGTAGTTTTAGGCAGATCTAATGAATACTAGAATGTGAATTCGATAATTGTAAATTATACACAACATTAAGTTACTTTAACGTTTTAGAGATTGGATTTGCTATTAAAAATGTCCATTTTTATTTTCAGGTCCGATTGAGTGACCTACAGGATCAACTCTAACATTGGCACTGTTTGTTACAGGAGGGAAAGACTTAGGACTGAGCATCAATGCAGTATGTGCCCAAGTAGTACTTAGCAGATATCAGATCCAACCATAACCGATAATTGAAATGGTGAGGGTGACTACAGGGGGCTCCAGCTGTCTACTGTGAGTATAACTTAACAGCTTAGCAGGGTAGAAGGACATGGCCGCAGCCAACAGTCTTAATGACTGGTATCTAGGCGCCTTCGGGTAGGTCCTCTGTCTTTTGAGCTTTTTAGCGCCCTCTATCTGTTCTTTTTCTTCTACTGTCTCTCATTTCCTCTGTTCTATCTAGTTATTAAGGTCCCTGTTAGGTTTTCTTCTTCCTAAGTGTTCTATACATAGGCTAGACACTAAAAAATGAAAGGTGCTTGCATACATTCATTGTAAGCTTCACACCTGTATTTTGTCAACACGTGAACAGATTGGGAATTTTAAGTCAAGGCAAAAGTTGGTCACTCGATTAAAACAGTCACCCTCTTCAGGATCATCAGACTGGGTTATAAAAGTAACAGCATGAGTCAATGTGACAATCACTTCAACTTCGAACACACCAGCAGGGTTTGAATAAACACACCCAACACATCCAGCCAAGTACCAGGTAGTCTCAAACACGGGAAAATGTAGAAACACTAACACAAAAATATTTAATAACACACGGCAACTGCCACAATATGCAGCATACCTAGCAATTAGAATACATCAATAAATAGGCATATTTACATGCAACTCAACAGATCAAATTTCCCAAATTGTTTCCAACTCGCTAATTACTATATCAAACAGATGATTGTTTAGGGTACCCTCAAAGCTAACTTTTACTTTGAGTAAAAGTTTACGATGGTACCATTATTTAAGCCAAACGCAGACAACACGCACGCACAATGATCGGATATACAAACCTACATCTCTATGGTCAACATCTCAGATCAGAGGATGCACAGTTTACTTTACCACAGCAGAACAGGCACATTAAGATTGTTAAAGTGCTGTGGAAGCTCATTTATCACAGAATAGATAAGAGCGGAACTGGCACACCAGAAATAATGGACATTAACAATGCAAATGTACACTTCGTACAAATATGTATCCATTGTTGAGTTGCAGTAATAAGCGAATTGGAATATATCGTAAAAGCACCCAAAATTCCAGCAATGTTTTGCTGCATTCCGCTGGGATTCTGGCATTGCCCATCTTCCAGCTCCCAGCGTTTGCAACATAAACACAGCCTTCTTGGACTGGGAGGGTTGTTCAGGCAAAACCAGTGTCGCACTGCATCGTCCAACTTAAGTGAAAGCGCTCCCTTTTCACGTTCTTCAATGTACAAAGCGCTTAGTGCTATGATATGTAATCTAATATATAAGGTAATTATTTGACAATGTTTTAAGGCTAGAAAATATGACTCTTTCCAATATCTTCTCGGGAAACAAGCTAGGCGAAAAGACGTTTAGAAATCGAAGTTTCCGGAGCGTACATCTCTCATCAGCATACTTCAAGAAATGTTAAAATCACAAAATCTTTAACTGGATATAACACAAATATCAACAAAGATAAAACACTACCAATACTCTCACCACTGAACAGATTGTTTTCGGTAAATTAAATGCCAGGCCAGGTGGCCTGACTTCAGAACATTAATTGGGTCAAAGAAACGTAACTACTTAACTTGATCGAGCTGTATAGATCTGTGGTTCTTAAGCAGAGTGATTTCCATTTTAAGGTCGGTTTCCCAGAGGAGTTGAACTGAACTCCATCACGATTAAGCATCCTCTCAGAGGAAATGGCCAAAGACTCCTTAGCTCTCTGCTCCCAGTAACTGTTCCATTTTTCCAAGATTGTCTCACAAAAGATGGCTCTATGGTGTTATCAGAGCAATGTTGTGCCAGCCCAGACTTCTGAGGTTGCGTTAAAGGAATATTCCGTTCATGTTCGTTTATTGTGGTAGCGATGGTCCTTCCGGTTTGTCCTCTATATGGTCTCCCATATTCACAGGGAATGCGGTACACTTCTGGAACTTGAAAGTCCAATTTGTCTTTCACGGTCCTAGTAGATGTGTGATCTTTGGAGGTGGCTTGTGGATGGTCCTGATGTTTTTGTTAAGGATTCTGCGAATTCTGCCAGATAGTTTGCCGGTAAACCAATTAATTTACTGAAAAGTCTTTTGTTCAGTGATGCAAATATCAGTAGTGATTTGTCTGTTATTTGTTATATCCTGTTATACATTTTGTCGTAATAACATTTCTTACTACATCCTGATAATGGGAACGATGTACACTCCTGAAATGGCCATTTCTAATCCTCTTTTCACCTGGCTTGTTTCTCAAAGATCTTGAGCATATTGATCGCCAGGAGAGCTTCAGGTCTTATATGATGATGAATTTCAAGAAATGTGCTTCCAGGCCGCACAGAAAAGCATTACATTAAAATGATATGTCTGATGAAAACTGGTACGTTAATGGTGTAAATAGGACAAAAATTTGTTTACTTTCATCGTGCATGATAAATCTAGTGAACCATGATACGTACAACTCTGAATTTATTAAGAGTATTTATTAGAATGCATAATATTTACTTTGCCTTACTGCCTTGTAGAATTGAATTTAAATGAGATGCTTTGGGAACAAGGCAAGGACCATTACATTTTAGCAAGTGTATGCTTGCTTATTTCGTGTGCATGGGTTTACGTCATTCAGGTCTAAACTTGCATGGCAGTATTACGGTTGCGAAAGAGTTTCTTAGGTTGTTTGAATATGGAAGTAAGAGGTATTTTTTCTAGATTGTATTAAGAGGTCTTAATATACATTGGTAGGTAGCTAACATGGGTGCAGCTTCCCAATGCTTAGAATTGTGTGCTCCTATCTTTCTACTTATTTCTGTTATGTACACGAGCAATGCATACTAGAAAGAATTCACCTAATCACATAGCTTATCAAACTGAGTGTGGCTTGACATTCGTTTGGTAAGATAGAAGTCAAAGTATGGAGTTGGACGTTTCTTAGGTTGCCACTTAGTTCTGTTGCATATTACTGAGGCGTACGTGAAACTTTTTACCAAGAGGCCTACATAGTGAACATCTGTGCGTAGAATGACATAGTAAAATTGTTCGGCAGGAAGCAGAACCATGACTAACAGGAAGAAATTGCTACAAGCTATAGGACGTGAGTGCACTAGGCTCCGCAAATTCAAAGAGTGAGCTCTGTATTTCCCTTCAGGTGCGATGTCCATTGCATGCACGGGAATCTATATTTCAGAAGTGAAAGAAGAAGAACAAGTCTTACACTGGCAACAATATTGAAAGCAGAATCTTCTGTCACGTCACAAAGAATTTTTAGAAAAAACTTGAGCAGTAATGCTTTAATGGTAAAGAGTTTCCGAACGTTGTATTTAGAATCTGAGTGAGGTGAACCTACAAATAAAATAGCGATTCCTGTATGAAATATGGGAGCAAACTTAGGAAGCTATCTATTCAATGCTGTATTGTTGCTAATATGTATATACAGGTACAAGTAGTTGTGGAAGTTATTATTCCAGATTGCATCTTAATGATTTGATTCAACATTGGCAAGTTCACGTCCGAAGTGCTTTGCTATATTTATTCGCTATTAATCGAGTCCTTGGAGTTCTTTCTTTTGCTTATCTGGACAGAGAAATTGTATTTCCATGAAATTCCTTGGCATTTAATAGAGAAATGCCTTTTTTTTGTAGTGTACCTGGTTGTGGTATATAATTACGTAAAATATGAAGCTATAAACAATGAAGTAAATGAATATATACAAATATAACAATTTTTAACTTAAAACTTTGCCTATGTATCTTATAAGAAATTATACTTCTGTTATAAATTGTCCGGGATCATGATTTCATGTAAAATTTTTACACACAAAATCTGTCATCGTTAGGAAAGATAGATGTTAAAATGGTCTTGTTAGTACTACCTAAATATGAAAATAAAACAAATTTAAAAACAGAATCGGTAGTTCAAAATTCATTACAAGATGTTTGTTTTTTAAAATAAATATCTTTAACCAAACCATTAAATTTAACGGACCATTCAGTTGTTTTAATAATTCAACTTCTGGATTTATTTCATGGTTAAATGATCAAAAATGGTCTGCTCTGTTGGAGTTATCAGCCTGTTTATACTTAATGCTATGAAAATGCTCTTTCATTCTGTTTTCTAAATTGTTTGGTCTTTCAAATATAAACTTTGACAATTTAAACAATTAAACTGATAAAAACCAGATTTGTTACTAGGAATGTTATCTTTTTTAGAGCAATGCAATATCGGTTTAATACTATATTTTGAGGAACTAAAGTTATATCAAACATCCAAATTGACATCCAAATTGCTACACAAACACTTAATGAAGGAAGTAAAAACACAGTAAAAAACAAATGCTCCAAAATAGTAGAAGAGATTAAAAATGAAAAGAAAAAGAATTTTAGTAACCAAATCATAAAAGCTCTTAAAAAGAAACCGGTTATTTATACTAAAGCAGACAAGGGAAATAAACTAGTAATTCTGGAAAAAGAATACACAAAGAGGATGGAAGATTTGTTAGAAGACAGTAATTACCAAAAAGTAGAAACTAATCCATTAAAGTACTGCATTGAAACCACAAATAAAATGCTAAAAGAGAGCAAAATAATCAACAAAAAAGAATTGCACAAAATTAAAGTAGATAATCCAACATTACCAAGGGTATATGGGCTGCCAAAAATTCATAAAGCAGGGAAAGGCATGAGACCTATTACTAGTAGCATAAATGCCCCCACATATAATTTGGCCAAATGGTTACTAAGTAAATTTAATAGTTTTCCAAAATTTGAAAGTGCAAATTTAAGAAACTCTTTAGATTTAGTAGAAAAAATCAAAGATACAAATTTAGACAAAAATGACAGACTGGTTTCATTTGATGTCACATCTTTATTTCCAAGCATACCAACAGAAAAATTGCAGACTGTGTTAAAAAAATGGCTAGCTACAATTGATATGGAAGCAATAGAAGCAGAAGAATATATTTCTCTAACAAAAATATGCATTGAACAAAACTTCTTCAGCTTTAATGGAAAACACTACAAGCAGAAATCAGGATTATCAATGGGCAATCCACTTTCACCTTTTTTGGCTAACTTATTTATGAGTGCATTTGAAACACAAATTAAAAAGTCCTTCCCATTGATCTTCAAGGTTTGGTATAGATATGTTGACATGTTTGCAATTGTACCCAGTAAACATTTAGATGATGCATTGAAATTACTCAATCTGCAAGAAAGGACTATCAAATTCACAATAGAAAAGGAAATCAATGGACAACTACCTTTCTTGGATCTAAATATCATCAGGAATGATACAAAAATAAAATTTGGAATTTACAGGAAGCCAATACATTCAGAAAATTATATAAAAAATAATAGCCACAACCCAATTACACATAAACATGCAATAATAAACAGCCTTACACACAGACTAGTCAACATACCCATGGAAAAAGAAGAATATTTCAAGGAACAAAAAGCAATAATACACATAGCAGAAGAAAACGGATACAACAAAAGTTTGGTGTTGAAAAAAATTAGAAAATCTAAACTAAAGAAAACCATTAAGGAAGCAACCACATTTATTAAAGAAAAAGAAAGCAACAGCATATTCAGTTCATTCACATATCATCCAAAAACATTTAATAAATTTAAAAAGATATTCAAGGAACAAAATATCATCTTGGCACCTTCTAATAGATACTCAATTTTAAAATTACTAAATTCAAAAACAAAAGATGAAATTCCTTCAGGTAACAAATCTGGAATATACCAAATAAATTGTAAGAATTGTGAAAAATGCTACATAGGTCAAACAAAAAGAAATTTAAAAACCAGAGTCAAAGAACACTTTAGAAACATCAGATTGAAACAAGAAGACAAGTCAGCAGTAGCATTTCATTTTTGGAATGAAAACCATGACATTGATCCAAATCCAAAATTATTAAAAGGAGTGATAAACCAAAATAGATTGACAACATGGGAGAACATATTCATCTGGAAAAATAAGGATCGTGTAATGAACTTTGAAATTCCGCCAGTAGATAATTTGACAAAAAAGTTCATAGTTCCACCACCAGAGAGACCAGACAACAACAGATGCCAGTTGGAAAGAGATTGAAAATGGAGGCCAGGGCCTTTGAAGCTAGTCTCTCATAAATATATGAAAAAGTGACGAGTGTCAATAAACCAACCACAAATAATTTTTATATTATATCAAACACTTCAAAAAAATTTGAAAATGCTTACTAACCAAAGAATGGTAAGTAAATTTTTTAATTTTATAATTGTCTTTTACTTTTTAAGGGTAGAATATTCAGTAACTTTATTTGATATTTGTATTTTTCAATTTTTATGTATGTCTTCATTAAAAGTATTAAAGCAGTATTAATATTGTTTATATTTATAAATTTCATCTTTATTCAGGGGTGTATATATACTAATCTATAAGGACTAATCACTAATCAATAACTAATCACTAATCAATAACTAATCAATAGTTACAATTTTAGATTAATAAATGTACCCCTGAATAAAGATGAATTTAATAAAGAATATCAACATCTTCTTAATACTGCTTTAATTGTTTAATAAAGACCTTACAAATAAAAAAAATTAAAAATTAAAATATCAAAACTGTTCATGATATTTCTACTCTTAGAAAATCAGACAGTTAAAACTTTAAAATATTTAATTACCATCCAAGGCTTAATAAACCTTTTCAAACAATTTTTAAAGAGTTTGGTATTATTTTAGTTCCTCAAAATATAGTATTAAAAACTCACTTTGTTTCCATTCAGTTTAAAAGATTTGTTTCCATTCAGTTTAAAAGATTTGTTTCCATTCTAATAAACTGTTTTTTTTTTCAGATGTGATGGCAGAACAACAATCCCACATTTCCGTCGAGATTGAGGGCTAGGTGCTTCCCATGCAAAAGTTAAGTAATTTCTTTGAAAAAAATTGTGTTGTAGCACTTTTGCGGTAGAGGCTTCTTGTATGTACTTTGTAAATGTAGGTTGAGTTAAATGTTGAAATATAGTAGCAGTGGCCTGTAGAATGTTGAAGCACTATTAGCAGGGAGTTTGTTTTGCTGTAGCTTTGTTATTCAATGTATTGAAGTAGATATAGTTGTGACCATTATTATTTTTGGTTGTACCGTAATGATTTTATTGAAGTGTGTTGCTGTATTTATTTGCTATTAATGGAATCCTTGGGCTTCTTTCTTTTGCTTATCTGGCCAGAGGGATTGCAGTACCATGGAATTTCCTTGCAGTTAATACATGCAACCATTTCGATATTTTAACGGGTTAGTTCATTTATGTTTTATTTTTTGTAATCGACGTGGTTGTGGCTAATAGTTAATTGCGGATACTGAATCAGGAATAATTGAATTGCTTGTTTTCCATTGTACCTTATTTCAATGTTTGTGAGGTAACTGCTGTTCCTCATCTGTTGCTCTAAGTTGGACATGGCAGTTTGTAGAACTTGGGACATTTAGGAAGAACAGCAGGGTTTAAGGATTTCCAGTTATAGTAGGGGATTCATAGATATTTTTGAATTTAGAGGAAGTAGCGTTTAGAAAGTGTAGCCTTATTTAATTCTGTTCCATATATAGCCTTATTTAATTCTGTTGCATATATCCGAGCCAAAGGTGAAGGATGATCGCCAGATGAGGTGTGCAGATGTTCGTGCAAAGAAAATTCCATGGAGTACAACAACCAGAATATTCGGCTCTAAGCAGAAAGAGGCAATTCCACTGCAACATTAGCAGAAGTTATAGGTAGGCAATTTTAAATTTACTAAATGAAATCTTCTATTTGAGAATTTTGTTTCCATTCAGTGTAAATGGGTTGTTTCCATTCAGTGTAAATGGGTTGTTTCCATTCAGTTTAAATGGGTTGTTTCCATTCAGTTTAAATGGGTTGTTTCCATTCAGTGTAAATGGGTTGTTTCCATTCAGTCTAAATGGGTTGTTACCATTCAGTTTAAATGGGTTGTTTCCATTCAGTTTAAAAGATTTGTTTCCATTCAGTTTAAAAGATTTGTTTCCATTCAGTTTAAAAGATTTGTTTCCAATCACTTTAAAAGATAGTTTCCATTCACTTTAAAAGATTTGCTACCATTCACTTTAAAAGATTTGTTTCAATTCAGTTTAAAAGATTTGTTTCAATTCAGTTTAAAAGATTTGTTTCCATTCTGTTTAAAAGATTTGTTTCCATTCTAATAAACTGTTTTTTTCAGATGTGATGGCAGAACAACAATCCCACATTTCCGTCGAGATTGAGGGCTAGGTGCTTCCCATGCAAAAGTTAAGTAATTTCTTTGAAAAAAATTGTGTTGTAGCACTTTTGCGGTAGAGGCTTCTTGTATGTACTTTGTAAATGTAGGTTGAGTTAAATGTTGAAATATAGTAGCAGTGGCCTGTAGAATGTTGAAGCACTATTAGCAGGGAGTTTGTTTTGCTGTAGCTTTTTTATTCAATGTATTGAAGTAGATATAGTTGTGACCATTATTATTTTTGGTTGTACCGTAATGATTTTATTGAAGTGTGTTGCTGTATTTATTTGCTATTAATGGAATCCTTGGGCTTCTTTCTTTTGCTTATCTGGCCAGAGGGATTGCAGTACCATGGAATTTCCTTGCAGTTAATACATGCAACCATTTCGATATTTTAACGGGTTAGTTCATTTATGTTTTATTTTTTGTAATCGACGTGGTTGTGGCTAATAGTTAATTGCGGATACTGAATCAGGAATAATTTAATTGCATGTTTTCCATTGTACCTTATTTCAATGTTTGTGAGGTAACTGCTGTTGCTCATCTGTTGCTTTAAGTTGGACATGGCAGTTTGTAGAACTTGGGACATTTAGGAAGAACAGCAGGGTTTAAGGATTTCCAGTTATAGTAGGAGATTCATAGATATTTTTGAATTTAGAGGAAGTAGCGTTTAGAAACTGTAGCCTTATTTAATTTTGTTCCATATATAGCCTTATTTAATTCTGTTGCATATATCCGAGCCAAAGGTGAAGGATGATCGCCAGATGAGGTGTGCAGATGTTCGTGCAAAGAAAATTCCATGGAGTACAACAACCAGAATATTCGGCTCTAAGCAGAAAGAGGCAATTCCACTGCAACATTAGCAGAAGTTATAGGTAGGCAATTTTAAATTTACTAAATGAAATCTTCTATTTGAGAATTTTGTTTCCATTGAGTTTAAATGGGTTGTTTCCATTCAGTCTAAATGGGTTGCTTCCATTCAGTCTAAATGGGTTGCTTCCATTCAGTCTAAATGGGTTGCTTCCATTCAGTTTAAAAGATTTGTTTCCATTCAGTTTAAAAGATTTGTTTCCATTCAATTTAAAAGATTTGTTACCATTCACTTTAAAAGATTTGTAACCATTCACTTTAAAAGATTTGTTACCATTCACTTTAAAAGATTTTTTTCCAATCAGTTTAAAAGATTTGTTTCCGTTCTGTCTAAAAGATTTGTTTCCATTCTAATAAACTGTTTTTTTTCAGATGTGATGGCAGAACAACAATCCCACATTTCCGTCGTAATTGAGGGCTAGATGCTTCCCATGCAAAAGTTAAGTAATTTCTTTGAAAAAAATTGTGTTGTAGCACTTTTGCGGTAGAGGCTTCTTGTATGTACTTTGTAAATGTAGGTTGAGTTAAATGTTGAAATATAGTAGCAGTGGCCTGTAGAGTGTTGAAGCACTATTAGCAGGGAGTTTGTTTTGCTGTAGCTTTGTTATTCAATGTATTGAAGTAGATATAGTTGTGACCATTATTATTTTTGGTTGTACCGTAATGATTTTATTGAAGTGTGTTGCTGTATTTATTTGCTATTAATGGAATCCTTGGGCTTCTTTCTTTTGCTTATCTGGCCAGAGGGATTGCAGTACCATGGAATTTCCTTGCAGTTAATACATGCAACCATTTCGATATTTTAACGGGTTAGTTCATTTATGTTTTATTTTTTGTAATCGACGTGGTTGTGGCTAATAGTTAATTGCGGATACTGAATCAGGAATAATTGAATTGCTTGTTTTCCTATGTACCTTATTTCAATGTTTGTGAGGTAACTGCTGTTCCTCATCTGTTGCTCTAAGTTGGACATGGCAGTTTGTAGAACTTGGGACATTTAGGAAGAACAGCAGGGTTTAAGTATTTCCAGTTATAGTAGGAGATTCATAGATATCTTTGAATTTAGAGGAAGTAGCGTTTATAAACTGTAGCCTTATTTAATTCTGTTCCATATATAGCCTTATTTAATTCTGTTGCATATATCTGAGCCAAAGGTGAAGGATGATCGCCAGATGAGGTGTGCAGATGTTCGTGCAATGAAAATTCCATGGAGTACAACAACCAGAATATTTGGCTCTAAGCAGAAAGAGGCAATTCCACTGCAACATTAGCAGAAGTTATAGGTAGGCAATTTTAAATTTACTAAATGAAATCTTCTATTTGAAAATTTTGTTTCCATTCAGTTTAAATGGGTTGTTTCATTCAGTCTAAATGGGTTGCTTCCATTCAGTCTAAATGGGTTGCTTCCATTCAGTCTAAATGGGTTGCTTCCATTCAGTTTAAATGGGTTGTTTCCATTCAGTATAAAAGATTTGTTTCCATTCACTTTAAAAGATTTGTTACTATTCACTTTAAAAGATTTGTTTCCAATCAGTTTAAAAGATTTGTTTCAATTCAGTTTAAAAGATTTGTTTCCATTCTGTTTAAAAGATTTGTTTCCATTCTAATAAACTGTTTTTTTTTTCAGATGTGATGGCAGAACAACAATCCCACATTTCCGTCGAGATTGAGGGCTAGGTGCTTCCCATGCAAAAGTTAAGTAATTTCTTTGAAAAAAATTGTCTTGTAGCACTTTTGCGGTAGAGGCTTCTTGTATGTACTTTGTAATTGTAGGTTGAGTTAAATGTTGAAATATAGTAGCAGTGGCCTATAGAATGTTGAAGCACTATTAGCAGGGAGTTTGTTTTGCTGTAGCTTTGTTATTCAATGTATTGAAGTAGATATAGTTGTGAGCATTATTATTTTTGGTTGTACCGTAATGATTTTATTGAAGTGTGTTGCTGTATTTATTTGCTATTAATGGAATCCTTGGGCTTCTTTCTTTTGCTTATCTGGCCAGAGGGATTGCAGTACCATGGAATTTCCTTGCAGTTAATACATGCAACCATTTCGATATTTTAACGGGTTAGTTCATTTATGTTTTATTTTTTGTAATCGACGTGGTTGTGGCTAATAGTTAATTGCGGATACTGAATCAGGAATAATTGAATTGCATGTTTTCCATTGTACCTTATTTCAATGTTTGTGAGGTAACTGCTGTTGCTCATCTGTTGCTTTAAGTTGGACATGGCAGTTTGTAGAACTTGGGACATTTAGGAAGAACAGCAGGGTTTAAGGATTTCCAGTTATAGTAGGAGATTCATAGATATCTTTGAATTTAGAGGAAGTAGCGTTTAGAAACTGTAGCCTTATTTAATTTTGTTCCATATATAGCCTTATTTAATTCTGTTGCATATATCCGAGCCAAAGGTGAAGGATGATCGCCAGATGAGGTGTGCCGATGTTCGTGCAAAGAAAATTCCATGGAGTACAACAACCAGAATATTCGGCTCTAAGCAGAAAGAGGCAATTCCACTGCAACATTAGCAGAAGTTATAGGTAGGCAATTTTAAATTTACTAAATGAAATCTTCTATTTGAGAATTTTGTTTCCATTGAGTTTAAATGGGTTGTTTCCATTCAGTCTAAATGGGTTGCTTCCATTCAGTCTAAATGGGTTGCTTCCATTCAGTTTAAAAGAATTGTTTCCATTCAGTTTAAAAGATTTGTTTCCATTCACTTTAAAAGATTTGTTACCATTCACTTTAAAAGATTTGTAACCATTCACTTTAAAAGATTTGTAACCATTCACTTTAAAAGATTTGTAACCATTCACTTTAAAAGATTTGTTACCAATCAGTTTAAAAGATTTGTTTCCGTTCTGTTTAAAAGATTTGTTTCCATTCTAATAAACTGTTTTTTTTCAGATGTGATGGCAGAACAACAATCCCACATTTCCGTCGAGATTGAGGGCTAGGTGCTTCCCATGCAAAAGTTAAGTAATTTCTTTGAAAAAAATTGTGTTGTAGCACTTTTGCGGTAGAGGCTTCTTGTATGTACTTTGTAAATGTAGGTTGAGTTAAATGTTGAAATATAGTAGCAGTGGCCTGTAGAATGTTGAAGCACTATTAGCAGGGAGTTTGTTTTGCTGTAGCTTTGTTATTCAATGTATTGAAGTAGATATAGTTGTGACCATTATTATTTTTGGTTGTACCGTAATGATTTTATTGAAGTGTGTTGCTGTATTTATTTGCTATTAATGGAATCCTTGGGCTTCTTTCTTTTGCTTATCTGGCCAGAGGGATTGCAGTACCATGGAATTTCCTTGCAGTTAATACATGCAACCATTTCGATATTTTAACGGGTTAGTTCATTTATGTTTTATTTTTTGTAATCGACGTGGTTGTGGCTAATAGTTAATTGCGGATACTGAATCAGGAATAATTGAATTGCTTGTTTTCCATTGTACCTTATTTCAATGTTTGTGAGGTAACTGCTGTTCCTCATCTGTTGCTCTAAGTTGGACATGGCAGTTTGTAGAACTTGGGACATTTAGGAAGAACAGCAGGGTTTAAGGATTTCCAGTTATAGTAGGGGATTCATAGATATTTTTGAATTTAGAGGAAGTAGCGTTTAGAAACTGTAGCCTTATTTAATTCTGTTCCATATATAGCCTTATTTAATTCTGTTGCATATATCCGAGCCAAAGGTGAAGGATGATCGCCAGATGAGGTGTGCAGATGTTCGTGCAAAGAAAATTCCATGGAGTACATCAACCAGAATATTCGGCTCTAAGCAGAAAGAGGCAATTCCACTGCAACATTAGCAGAAGTTATAGGTAGGCAATTTTAAATTTACTAAATGAAATCTTCTATTTGAGAATTTTGTTTCCATTCAGTGTAAATGGGTTGTTTCCATTCAGTTTAAATGGGTTGTTTCCATTCAGTTTAAATGGGTTGTTTCCATTCAGTTTAAATGGGTTGTTTCCATTCAGTCTAAATGGGTTGTTACCATTCAGTTTAAATGGGTTGTTACCATTCAGTTTAAATGGGTTGTTTCCATTTACTTTAAAAGATTTGTTTCCATTTACTTTAAAAGATTTGTTTCCATTCACTTTAAAAGATTCGTTACCATTCAATTTAAAAGATTTGTTACCATTCACTTTAAAAGATTTTTTTCCAATCAGTTTAAAAGAAATGTTTCCATTCAGTTTAGAAGATTTGTTTCCGTTCTGTTTAAAAGATTTGTTTCCATTCTAATAAACTGTTTTTTTTTTCAGATGTGATGGCAGAACAACAATCCCACATTTCCGTCGAGATTGAGGGCTAGGTGCTTCCCATGCAAAAGTTAAGTAATTTCTTTGAAAAAAATTGTGTTGTAGCACTTTTGCGGTAGAGGCTTCTTGTATGTACTTTGTAAATGTAGGTTGAGTTAAATGTTGAAATATAGTAGCAGTGGCCTGTATAATGTAGAAGCACTATTAGCAGGGAGTTTGTTTTGCTGTAGCTTTGTTATTCAATGTATTGAAGTAGATATAGTTGTGACCATTATTATTTTTGGTTGTACCGTAATGATTTTATTGAAGTGTGTTGCTGTATTTATTTGCTATTAATGGAATCCTTGGGCTTCTTTCTTTTGCTTATCTGGCCAGAGGGATTGCAGTACCATGGAATTTCCTTGCAGTTAATACATGCAACCATTTCGATATTTTAACGGGTTAGTTCATTTATGTTTTATTTTTTGTAATCGACGTGGTTGTGGCTAATAGTTAATTGCGGATACTGAATCAGGAATAATTGAATTGCATGTTTTCCATTGTACCTTATTTCAATGTTTGTGAGGTAACTGCTGTTCCTCATCTGTTACTTTAAGTTGGACATGGCAGTTTGTAGAACTTGGGACATTTAGGAAGAACAGCAGGGTTTAAGGATTTCCAGTTATAGTAGGAGATTCATAGATATTTTTGAATTTAGAGGAAGTAGCGTTTATAAACTGTAGCCTTATTTAATTCTGTTCCATATATAGCCTTATTTAATTCTGTTGCATATATCCGAGCCAAAGGTGAAGGATGATCGCCAGATGAGGTGTGCAGATGTTCGTGCAATGAAAATTCCATGGAGTACAACAACCAGAATATTTGGCTCTAAGCAGAAAGAGGCAATTCCACTGCAACATTAGCAGAAGTTATAGGTAGGCAATTTTAAATTTACTAAATGAAATCTTCTATTTGAGAATTTTGTTTGCATTCAGTTTAAATGGGTTGCTTCCATTCAGTCTAAATGGGTTGCTTCCATTCAGTCTAAATGGGTTGCTTCCATTCAGTCTAAATGGGTTGCTTCCATTCACTTTAAAAGATTTGTTTCCATTCACTTTAAAAGATTTGTTTCCATTCACTTTAAAAGATTTGTTTCCATTCACTTTAAAAGATTTGTTTCCATTCACTTTAAAAGATTTGTTACCATTCACTTTAAAAGATTTGTTACCATTCACTTTAAAAGATTTTTTTCCAATCAGTTTAAAAGATTTGTTTCCGTTCTGTTTAAAAGATTTGTTTCCATTCTAATAAACTGTTTTTTTTTCAGATGTGATGGCAGAACAACAATCCCACATTTCCGTCGAGATTGAGGGCTAGGTGCTTCCCATGCAAAAGTTAAGTAATTTCTTTGAAAAAAATTGTGTTGTAGCACTTTTGCGGTAGAGGCTTCTTGTATGTACTTTGTAAATGTAGGTTGAGTTAAATGTTGAAATATAGTAGCAGTGGCCTGTATAATGTAGAAGCACTATTAGCAGGGAGTTTGTTTTGCTGTAGCTTTGTTATTCAATGTATTGAAGTAGATATAGTTGTGACCATTATTATTTTTGGTTGTACCGTAATGATTTTATTGAAGTGTGTTGCTGTATTTATTTGCTATTAATGGAATCCTTGGGCTTCTTTCTTTTGCTTATCTGGCCAGAGGGATTGCAGTACCATGGAATTTCCTTACAGTTAATACATGCAACCATTTCGATATTTTAACGGGTTAGTTCATTTATGTTTTATTTTTTGTAATCGACGTGGTTGTGGCTAATAGTTAATTGCGGATACTGAATCAGGCATAATTGAATTGCATGTTTTCCATTGTACCTTATTTCAATGTTAGTGAGGTAACTGCTGTTGCTCATCTGTTGCTTTAAGTTGGACATGGCAGTTTGTAGAACTTGGGACATTTAGGAAGAACAGCAGGGTTTAAGGATTTCCAGTTATAGTAGGAGATTCATAGATATTTTTTAATTTAGAGGAAGTAGCGTTTAGAAACTGTAGCCTTATTTAATTTTGTTCCATATATAGCCTTATTTAATTCTGTTGCATATATCCGAGCCAAAGGTGAAGGATGATCGCCAGATGAGGTGTGCAGATGTTCGTGCAATGAAAATTCCATGGAGTACAACAACCAGAATATTTGGCTCTAAGCAGAAAGAGGCAATTCCACTGCAACATTAGCAGAAGTTATAGGTAGGCAATTTTAAATTTACTAAATGAAATCTTCTATTTGAGAATTTTGTTTCCATTCAGTCTGAATGGGTTGCTTCCATTCAGTTTAAATGGGTTGTTTCCATTCAGTTTAAAAGATTTGTTTCCATTCACTTTAAAAGATTTGTTTCCATTCACTTTAAAAGATTTGTTACCATTTACTTTAAAAGATTTGTTTCCAATCGGTTTAAAAGAAATGTTTCCATTCAGTTTAAAAGATTTGTGTCCGTTCTGTTTAAAAGATTTGTTTCCATTCTAATAAACTGTTTTTTTTTCAGATGTGATGGCAGAACAACAATCCCACATTTCCGTCGAGATTGAGGGCTAGGTGCTTCCCATGCAAAAGTTAAGTAATTTCTTTGAAAAAAAAATTGTGTTGTAGCACTTTTGCGGTAGAGGCTTCTTGTATGTACTTTGTAATTGTAGGTTGAGTTAAATGTTGAAATATACTAGCAGTGGCCTGTAGAATGTTGAAGCACTATTAGCAGGGAGTTTGTTTTGCTGTAGCTTTGTTATTCAATGTATTGAAGTAGATATAGTTGTGACCATTATTATTTTTGGTTGTACCGTAATGATTTTATTGAAGTGTGTTGCTGTATTTATTTGCTATTAATGGTATCCTTGGGCCTCTTTCTTTTGCTTATCTGGCCAGAGGGATTGCAGTACCATGGAATTTCCTTGCAGTTAATACATGCAACCATTTCGATATTTTAACGGGTTAGTTCATTTATGTTTTACTTTTTGTAATCGACGTGGTTGTGGCTAATAGTTAATTGCGGATACTGAATCAGGAATAATTGAATTGCATGTTTTCCATTGTACCTTATTTCAATGTTTGTGAGGTTACTGCTGTTCCTCATCTGTTGCTCTAAGTTGGAAATGGCAGTTTGTAGAACTTGGGACATTTAGGAAGAACAGCAGGGTTTAAGGATTTCCAGTTATAGTAGGAGAGTCATAGATATTTTTGAATTTAGAGGAAGTAGCGTTTAGAAACTGTAGCCTTATTTAATTCTGTTCCATATATAGCCTTATTTAATTCTGTTGCATATATCCGAGCCAAAGGTGAAGGATGATCGCCAGATGAGGTGTGCAGATGTTCGTGCAAAGAAAATTCCATGGAGTACAACAACCAGAATATTCGGCTCTAAGCAGAAAGAGGCAATTCCACTGCAACATTAGCAGAAGTTATAGGTAGGCAATTTTAAATTTACTAAATGAAATCTTCTATTTGAGAATTTTGTTTCCATTCAGTCTGAATGGGTTGCTTCCATTCAGTTTAAATGGGTTGTTTCCATTCAGTTTAAAAGATTTGTTTCCATTCACTTTAAAAGATTTGTTTCCATTCACTTTAAAAGATTTGTTACCATTTACTTTAAAAGATTTGTTTCCAATCGGTTTAAAAGAAATGTTTCCATTCAGTTTAAAAGATTTGTGTCCGTTCTGTTTAAAAGATTTGTTTCCATTCTAATAAACTGTTTTTTTTTCAGATGTGATGGCAGAACAACAATCCCACATTTCCGTCGAGATTGAGGGCTAGGTGCTTCCCATGCAAAAGTTAAGTAATTTCTTTGAAAAAAAAATTGTGTTGTAGCACTTTTGCGGTAGAGGCTTCTTGTATGTACTTTGTAATTGTAGGTTGAGTTAAATGTTGAAATATACTAGCAGTGGCCTGTAGAATGTTGAAGCACTATTAGCAGGGAGTTTGTTTTGCTGTAGCTTTGTTATTCAATGTATTGAAGTAGATATAGTTGTGACCATTATTATTTTTGGTTGTACCGTAATGATTTTATTGAAGTGTGTTGCTGTATTTATTTGCTATTAATGGTATCCTTGGGCCTCTTTCTTTTGCTTATCTGGCCAGAGGGATTGCAGTACCATGGAATTTCCTTGCAGTTAATACATGCAACCATTTCGATATTTTAACGGGTTAGTTCATTTATGTTTTACTTTTTGTAATCGACGTGGTTGTGGCTAATAGTTAATTGCGGATACTGAATCAGGAATAATTGAATTGCATGTTTTCCATTGTACCTTATTTCAATGTTTGTGAGGTTACTGCTGTTCCTCATCTGTTGCTCTAAGTTGGAAATGGCAGTTTGTAGAACTTGGGACATTTAGGAAGAACAGCAGGGTTTAAGGATTTCCAGTTATAGTAGGAGAGTCATAGATATTTTTGAATTTAGAGGAAGTAGCGTTTAGAAAGTGTAGCCTTATTTAATTCTGTTCCATATATAGCCTTATTTAATTCTGTTGCATATATCCGAGCCAAAGGTGAAGGATGATCGCCAGATGAGGTGTGCAGATGTTCGTGCAAAGAAAATTCCATGGAGTACAACAACCAGAATATTCGGCTCTAAGCAGAAAGAGGCAATTCCACTGCAACATTAGCAGAAGTTATAGGTAGGCAATTTTAAATTTACTAAATGAAATCTTCTATTTAGGAATTTTGTTTCCATTCAGTTTAAATGGGTTGTTTCCATTCAGTCTGAATGGGTTGCTTCCATTCAGTTTAAATGGGTTGTTTCCATTCAGTTTAAAAGATTTGTTTCCATTCACTTTAAAAGATTTGTTTCCATTCACTTTAAAAGATTTGTTACCATTCACTTTAAAAGATTTGTTACCATTCACTTTAAAAGATTTGTTACCATTTACTTTAAAAGATTTGTTTCCAATCGGTTTAAAAGAAATGTTTCCATTCAGTTTAAAAGATTTGTGTACGTTCTGTTTAAAAGATTTGTTTCCATTCTAATAAACTGTTTTTTTTCAGATGTGATGGCAGAACAACAATCCCACATTTCCGTCGAGATTGAGGGCTAGGTGCTTCCCATGCAAAAGTTAAGTAATTTCTTTGAAAAAAAAATTGTGTTGTAGCACTTTTGCGGTAGAGGCTTCTTGTATGTACTTTGTAATTGTAGGTTGAGTTAAATGTTGAAATATACTAGCAGTGGCCTGTAGAATGTTGAAGCACTATTAGCAGGGAGTTTGTTTTGCTGTAGCTTTGTTATTCAATGTATTGAAGTAGATATAGTTGTGACCATTATTATTTTTGGTTGTACCGTAATGATTTTATTGAAGTGTGTTGCTGTATTTATTTGCTATTAATGGAATCCTTGGGCTTCTTTCTTTTGCTTATCTGGCCAGAGGGATTGCAGTACCATGGAATTTCCTTGCAGTTAATACATGCAACCATTTCGATATTTTAACGGGTTAGTTCATTTATGTTTTATTTTTTGTAATCGACGTGGTTGTGGCTAATAGTTAATTGCGGATACTGAATCAGGAATAATTGAATTGCATGTTTTCCATTCTACCTTATTTCAATGTTTGTGAGGTAACTGCTGTTCCTCATCTGTTGCTCTAAGTTGGACATGGCAGTTTGTAGAATTTGGGACATTTAGGAAGAACAGCAGGGTTTAAGGATTTCCAGTTATAGTAGGAGATTCATAGATATTTTTGAATTTAGAGGAAGTAGCGTTTAGAAACTGTAGCCTTATTTAATTCTGTTCCATATATAGCCTTATTTAATTCTGTTGCATATATCCGAGCCAAAGGTGAAGGATGATCGCCAGATGAGGTGTGCAGATGTTCGTGCAAAGAAAATTCCATGGAGTACAACAACCAGAATATTCGGCTCTAAGCAGAAAGAGGCAATTCCACTGCAACATTAGCAGAAGTTATAGGTAGGCAATTTTAAATTTACTAAATGAAATCTTCTATTTGAGAATTTTGTTTGCATTCAGTTTAAATGGGTTGGTTCCATTCAGTCTGAATGGGTTGCTTCCATTCAGTTTAAATGGGTTATTTCCATTCAGTTTAAAAGATTTGTTTCCATTCACTTTAAAAGATTTGTTTCCATTCACTTTAAAAGATTTGTTACCATTCACTTTAAAAGATTTGTTACCATTTACTTTAAAAAATTTGTTTCCAATCGGTTTAAAAGAAATGTTTCCATTCAGTTTAAAAGATTTGTGTCCGTTCTGTATAAAAGATTTGTTTCCATTCTAATAAACTGTTTTTTTTTCAGATGTGATGGCAGAACAACAATCCCACATTTCCGTCGAGATTGAGGGCTAGGTGCTTCCCATGCAAAAGTTAAGTAATTTCTTTGAAAAAAAAAATTGTGTTGTAGCACTTTTGCGGTAGAGGCTTCTTGTATGTACTTTGTAATTGTAGGTTGAGTTAAATGTTGAAATATACTAGCAGTGGCCTGTAGAATGTTGAAGCACTATTAGCAGGGAGTTTGTTTTGCTGTAGCTTTGTTATTCAATGTATTGAAGTAGATATAGTTGTGACCATTATTATTTTTGGTTGTACCGTAATGATTTTATTGAAGTGTGTTGCTGTATTTATTTGCTATTAATGGAATCCTTGGGCTTCTTTCTTTTGCTTATCTGGCCAGAGGGATTGCAGTACCATGGAATTTCCTTGCAGTTAATACATGCAACCATTTCGATATTTTAACGGGTTAGTTCATTTATGTTTTATTTTTTGTAATCGACGTGGTTGTGGCTAATAGTTAATTGCGGATACTGAATCAGGAATAATTGAATTGCATGTTTTCCATTGTACCTTATTTCAATGTTTGTGAGGTAACTGCTGTTGCTCATCTGTTGCTTTAAGTTGGACATGGCAGTTTGTAGAACTTGGGACATTTAGGAAGAACAGCAGGGTTTAAGGATTTCCAGTTATAGTAGGAGATTCATAGATATTTTTGAATTTAGAGGAAGTAGCGTTTAGAAACTGTAGCCTTATTTAATTTTGTTCCATATATAGCCTTATTTAATTCTGTTGCATATATCGGAGCCAAAGGTGAAGGATGATCGCCAGATGAGGTGTGCAGATGTTCGTGCAAAGAAAATTCCATGGAGTACAACAACCAGAATATTCGGCTCTAAGCAGAAAGAGGCAATTCCACTGCAACATTAGCAGAAGTTATAGGTAGGCAATTTTAAATTTACTAAATGAAATCTTCTATTTGAGAATTTTGTTTCCATTCAGTTTAAATGGGTTGTTTCCATTCAGTCTAAATGGGTTGCTTCCATTCAGTTTAAATGGGTTGTTTCCATTCAGTTTAAAAGATTTGTTTCCATTCACTTTAAAAGATTTGTTTCCATTCACTTTAAAAGATTTGTTACCATTCACTTTAAAAGATTTGTTACCATTAGCTTTAAAAGATTTGTTTCCAATCAGTTTAAAAGAAATGTTTCCATTCAGTTTAAAAGATTTGTTTCCGTTCTGTTTAAAAGATTTGTTTCCATTCTAATAAACTGTTTTTTTTTTCAGATGTGATTGCAGAACAACAATCCCACATTTCCGTCGTGATTGAGGGCTAGGTGCTTCCCATGAAAAAGTTAAGTAATTTCTTTGAAAAAAATTGTGTTGTAGCACTTTTGCGGTAGAGGCTTCTTGTATGTACTTTGTAAATGTAGGTTGAGTTAAATGTTGAAATATACTAGCAGTGGCCTGTAGAATGTTGAAGCACTATTAGCAGGGAGTTTGTTTTGCTGTAGCTTTGTTATTCAATGTATTGAAGTAGATATAGTTGTGACCATTATTATTTTTGGTTGTACCGTAATGATTTTATAGAAGTGTGTTGCTGTATTTATTTGCTATTAATGGAATCCTTGGGCCTCTTTCTTTTGCTTATCTGGCCAGAGGGATTGCAGTACCATGGAATTTCCTTGCAGTTAATACATGCAACCATTTCGATATTTTAACGGGTTAGTTCATTTATGTTTTACTTTTTGTAATCGACGTGGTTGTGGCTAATAGTTAATTGCGGATACTGAATCAGGAATAATTAAATTGCATGTTTTCCATTGTACCTTATTTCAATGTTTGTGAGGTAACTGCTGTTCCTCATCTGTTGCTCTAAGTTGGAAATGGCAGTTTGTAGAACTTGGGACATTTAGGAAGAACAGCAGGGTTTAAGGATTTCCAGTTATAGTAGGAGATTCATAGATATTTTTGAATTTAGAGGAAGTAGCGTTTAGAAACTGTAGCCTTATTTAATTCTGTTGCATATATCCGAGCCAAAGGTGAAGGATGATCGCCAGATGAGGTGTGCAGATGTTCGTGCAAAGAAAATTCCATGGAGTACAACAACCTAAATATTCGGCTCTAAGCAGAAATAGGCAATTCCACTGCAACATTAGCAGAAGTTATAGGTAGGCAATTTTAAATTTACTAAATGAAATCTTCTATTTGAGAATTTTGTTTCCATTCAGTTTAAATGGGTTGTTTCCATTCAGTCTAAATGGGTTGCTTCCATTCAGTCTAAATGGGTTGCTTACATTCAGTTTAAATGGGTTGTTTCCATTCAGTATAAAAGATTTGTTTCCATTCACTTTAAAAGATTTGTTACTATTCACTTTAAAAGATTTGTTTCCAATCAGTTTAAAAGATTTGTTTCAATTCAGTTTAAAAGATTTGTTTCCATTCTGTTTAAAAGATTTGTTTCCATTCTAATAAATTGTTTTTTTTTTCAGATGTGATGGCAGA
Organism: Mantis religiosa; assembly: GCA_030765055.1. NCBI lineage: Eukaryota > Metazoa > Arthropoda > Insecta > Mantodea > Mantidae > Mantis > Mantis religiosa. Next base: position 165,780,987 of record CM060956.1, read on the forward strand.
ACAACAATCCCACATTTCCGTCGAGATTGAGGGCTAGGTGCTTCCCATGCAAAAGTTAAGTAATTTCTTTGAAAAGAAATTGTGTTGTAGCACTTTTGCGGTAGAGGCTTCTTGTATGTACTTTGTAATTGTAGGTTGAGTTAAATGTTGAAATGTAGTAGCAGTGGCCTGTAGAATGTTGAAGCACTATTAGCAGGGAGTTTGTTTTGCTGTAGCTTTGTTATTCAATGTATTGAAGTAGATATAGTTGTGACCATTATTATTTTTGGTTGTACCGTAATGATTTTATTGAAGTGTGTTGCTGTATTTATTTGCTATTAATGGAATCCTTGGGCTTCTTTCTTTTGCTTATCTGGCCAGAGGGATTGCAGTACCATGGAATTTCCTTGCAGTTAATACATGCAACCATTTCGATATTTTAACGGGTTAGTTCATTTATGTTTTATTTTTTGTAATCGACGTGGTTGTGGCTAATAGTTAATTGCGGATACTGAATCAGGAATAATTGAATTGCATGTTTTCCATTGTACCTTATTTCAATGTTTGTGAGGTAACTGCTGTTCCTCATCTGTTGCTCTAAGTTGGAAATGGCAGTTTGTAGAACTTGGGACATTTAGGAAGAACAGCAGGGTTTAAGAATTTCCAGTTATAGTAGGAGATTCATAGATATTTTTGAATTTAGAGGAAGTAGCGTTTAGAAACTGTAGCCTTATTTAATTCTGTTCCATATATAGCCTTATTTAATTCTGTTGCATATATCCGAGCCAAAGGTGAAGGATGATCGCCAGATGAGGTGTGCAGATGTTCGTGCAAAGAAAATTCCATGGAGTACAACAACCAGAATATTCGGCTCTAAGCAGAAAGAGGCAATTCCACTGCAACATTAGCAGAAGTTATAGGTAGGCAATTTTAAATTTACTAAATGAAATCTTCTATTTGAGAATTTTGTTTCCATTCAGTTTAAATGGGTTGTTTCCATTCAGTCTAAATGGGTTGCTTCCATTCAGTCTAAATGGGTTGCTTCCATTCAGTTTAAATGGGTTGTTTCCATTCAGTATAAAAGATTTGTTTCCATTCACTTTAAAAGATTTGTTACTATTCACTTTAAAAGATTTGTTTCCAATCAGTTTAAAAGATTTGTTTCAATTCAGTTTAAAAGATTTGTTTCCATTCTGTTTAAAAGATTTGTTTCCATTCTAATCAATTGTTTTTTTTCAGATGTGATGGCAGAACAACAATCCCACATTTCCGTCGAGATTGAGGTCTAGGTGCTTCCCATGCAAAAGTTAAGTAATTTCTTTGAAAAAAAATTGTGTTGTAGCACTTTTGCGGTAGAGGCTTCTTGTATGTACTTTGTAATTGTAGGTTGAGTTAAATGTTGAAATGTACTAGCAGTTGCCTGTAGAATGTTGAAGCACTATTAGCAGGGAGTTTGTTTTGCTGTAGCTTTGTTATTCAATGTATTGAAGTAGATATAGTTGTGACCATTATTATTTTTGGTTGTACCGTAATGATTTTATTGAAGTGTGTTGCTGTATTTATTTGCTATTAATGGAATCCTTGGGCTTCTTTCTTTTGCTTATCTGGCCAGAGGGATTGCAGTACCATGGAATTTCCTTGCAGTTAATACATGCAACCATTTCGATATTTTAACGGGTTAGTTCATTTATGTTTTATTTTTTGTAATCGACGTGGTTGTGGCTAATAGTTAATTGCGGATACTGAATCAGGAATAATTGAATTGCATGTTTTCCATTCTACCTTATTTCAATGTTTGTGAGGTAACTGCTGTTCCTCATCTGTTGCTCTAAGTTGGACATGGCAGTTTGTAGAATTTGGGACATTTAGGAAGAACAGCAGGGTTTAAGGATTTCCAGTTATAGTAGGAGATTCATAGATATTTTTGAATTTAGAGGAAGTAGCGTTTAGAAACTGTAGCCTTATTTAATTCTGTTCCATATATAGCCTTATTTAATTCTGTTGCATATATCGGAGCCAAAGGTGAAGGATGATCGCCAGATGAGGTGTGCAGATGTTCGTGCAAAGAAAATTCCATGGAGTACAACAACCAGAATATTCGGCTCTAAGCAGAAAGAGGCAATTCCACTGCAACATTAGCAGAAGTTATAGGTAGGCAATTTTAAATTTACTAAATGAAATCTTCTATTTGAGAATTTTGTTTCCATTCAGTTTAAATGGGTTGTTTCCATTCAGTCTGAATGGGTTGCTTCCATTCAGTTTAAATGGGTTGTTTCCATTCAGTTTAAAAGATTTGTTTCCATTCACTTTAAAAGATTTGTTTCCATTCACTTTAAAAGATTTGTTTCCATTCACTTTAAAAGATTTGTTACCATTCACTTTAAAAGATTTGTTACCATTTACTTTAAAAGATTTGTTTCCAATCGGTTTAAAAGAAATGTTTCCATTCAGTTTAAAAGATTTGTTTCCATTCTAATAAATTGTTTTTTTTTTCAGATGTGATGGCAGAACAACAATCCCACATTTCCGTCGAGATTGAGGGCTAGGTGCTTCCCATGCAAAAGTTAAGTAATTTCTTTGAAAAAAATTGTGTTGTAGCACTTTTGCGGTAGAGGCTTCTTGTATGTACTTTGTAATTGTAGGTTGAGTTAAATGTTGAAATGCACTAGCAGTGGCCTGTAGAATGTTGAAGCACTATTAGCAGGGAGTTTGTTTTGCTGTAGCTTTGTTATTCAATGTATTGAAGTAGATATAGTTGTGACCATTATTATTTTTGGTTGTACCGTAATGATTTTATTGAAGTGTGTTGCTGTATTTATTTGCTATTAATGGAATCCTTGGGCTTCTTTCTTTTGCTTATCTGGCCAGAGGGATTGCAGTACGATGGAATTTCCTTGCAGTTAATACATGCAACCATTTCGATATTTTAACGGGTTAGTTCATTTATGTTTTATTTTTTGTAATCGACGTGGTTGTGGCTAATAGTTAATTGCGGATACTGAATCAGGAATAATTGAATTGCATGTTTTCCATTGTACCTTATTTCAATGTTTGTGAGGTAACTGCTGTTCCTCATCTGTTGCTCTAAGTTGGAAATGGCAGTTTGTAGAACTTGGGACATTTAGGAAGAACAGCAGGGTTTAAGAATTTCCAGTTATAGTAGGAGATTCATAGATATTTTTGAATTTAGAGGAAGTAGCGTTTAGAAACTGTAGCCTTATTTAATTCTGTTCCATATATAGCCTTATTTAATTCTGTTGCATATATCCGAGCCAAAGGTGAAGGATGATCGCCAGATGAGGTGTGCAGATGTTCGTGCAAAGAAAATTCCATGGAGTACAACAACCAGAATATTCGGCTCTAAGCAGAAAGAGGCAATTCCACTGCAACATTAGCAGAAGTTATAGGTAGGCAATTTTAAATTTACTAAATGAAATCTTCTATTTGAGAATTTTGTTTCCATTGAGTTTAAATGGGTTGTTTCCATTCAGTCTAAATGGGTTGCTTCCATTCAGTCTAAATGGGTTGCTTCCATTCAGTTTAAATGGGTTGTTTCCATTCAGTATAAAAGATTTGTTTCCATTCACTTTAAAAGATTTGTTACTATTCACTTTAAAAGATTTGTTTCCAATCAGTTTAAAAGATTTGTTTCAATTCAGTTTAAAAGATTTGTTTCCATTCTGTTTAAAAGATTTGTTTCCATTCTAATAAATTGTTTTTTTTTCAGATGTGATGGCAGAACAACAATCCCACATTTCCGTCGAGATTGAGGTCTAGGTGCTTCCCATGCAAAAGTTAAGTAATTTCTTTGAAAAAAAATTGTGTTGTAGCACTTTTGCGGTAGAGGCTTCTTGTATGTACTTTGTAATTGTAGGTTGAGTTAAATGTTGAAATGTACTAGCAGTGGCCTGTAGAATGTTGAAGCACTATTAGCAGGGAGTTTGTTTTGCTGTAGCTTTGTTATTCAATGTATTGAAGTAGATATAGTTGTGACCATTATTATTTTTGGTTGTACCGTAATGATTTTATTGAAGTGTGTTGCTGTATTTATTTGCTATTAATGGAATCCTTGGGCTTCTTTCTTTTGCTTATCTGGCCAGAGGGATTGCAGTACCATGGAATTTCCTTGCAGTTAATACATGCAACCATTTCGATATTTTAACGGGTTAGTTCATTTATGTTTTATTTTTTGTAATCGACGTGGTTGTGGCTAATAGTTAATTGCGGATACTGAATCAGGAATAATTGAATTGCATGTTTTCCATTCTACCTTATTTCAATGTTTGTGAGGTAACTGCTGTTCCTCATCTGTTGCTCTAAGTTGGACATGGCAGTTTGTAGAATTTGGGACATTTAGGAAGAACAGCAGGGTTTAAGGATTTCCAGTTATAGTAGGAGATTCATAGATATTTTTGAATTTAGAGGAAGTAGCGTTTAGAAACTGTAGCCTTATTTAATTCTGTTCCATATATAGCCTTATTTAATTCTGTTGCATATATCGGAGCCAAAGGTGAAGGATGATCGCCAGATGAGGTGTGCAGATGTTCGTGCAAAGAAAATTCCATGGAGTACAACAACCAGAATATTCGGCTCTAAGCAGAAAGAGGCAATTCCACTGCAACATTAGCAGAAGTTATAGGTAGGCAATTTTAAATTTACTAAATGAAATCTTCTATTTGAGAATTTTGTTTCCATTCAGTTTAAATGGGTTGTTTCCATTCAGTCTGAATGGGTTGCTTCCATTCAGTTTAAATGTGTTGTTTCCATTCAGTTTAAAAGATTTGTTTCCATTCACTTTAAAAGATTTGTTTCCATTCACTTTAAAAGATTTGTTACCATTCACTTTAAAAGATTTGTTACCATTTACTTTAAAAGATTTGTTACCATTTACTTTAAAAGATTTGTTTCCAATCAGTTTAAAAGATTTGTGTCCGTTCTGTTTAAAAGATTTGTTTCCATTCTAATAAACTGTTTTTTTTTCAGATGTGATGGCAGAACAACAATCCCACATTTCCGTCGAGATTGAGGGCTAGGTGCTTCCCATGCAAAAGTTAAGTAATTTCTTTGAAAAAAATTGTGTTGTAGCACTTTTGCGGTAGAGGCTTCTTGTATGTACTTTGTAATTGTAGGTTGAGTTAAATGTTGAAATATACTAGCAGTGGCCTGTAGAATGTTGAAGCACTATTAGCAGGGAGTTTGTTTTGCTGTAGCTTTGTTATTCAATGTATTGAAGTAGATATAGTTGTGACCATTATTATTTTTGGTTGTACCGTAATGATTTTATTGAAGTGTGTTGCTGTATTTATTAGCTATTAATGGAATCCTTGGGCTTCTTTCTTTTGCTTATCTGGCCAGAGGGATTGCAGTACCATGGAATTTCCTTGCAGTTAATACATGCAACCATTTCGATATTTTAACGGGTTAGTTCATTTATGTTTTATTTTTTGTAATCGACGTGGTTGTGGCTAATAGTTAATTGCGGATACTGAATCAGGAATAATTGAATTGCATGTTTTCCATTCTACCTTATTTCAATGTTTGTGAGGTAACTGCTGTTCCTCATCTGTTGCTCTAAGTTGGACATGGCAGTTTGTAGAATTTGGGACATTTAGGAAGAACAGCAGGGTTTAAGGATTTCCAGTTATAGTAGGAGATTCATAGATATTTTTGAATTTAGAGGAAGTAGCGTTTAGAAACTGTAGCCTTATTTAATTCTGTTCCATATATAGCCTTATTTAATTCTGTTGCATATATCCGAGCCAAAGGTGAAGGATGATCGCCAGATGAGGTGTGCAGATGTTCGTGCAAAGAAAATTCCATGGAGTACAACAACCAGAATATTCGGCTCTAAGCAGAAAGAGGCAATTCCACTGCAACATTAGCAGAAGTTATAGGTAGGCAATTTTAAATTTACTAAATGAAATCTTCTATTTGAGAATTTTGTTTGCATTCAGTTTAAATGGGTTGGTTCCATTCAGTCTGAATGGGTTGCTTCCATTCAGTTTAAATGGGTTATTTCCATTCAGTTTAAAAGATTTGTTTCCATTCACTTTAAAAGATTTGTTTCCATTCACTTTAAAAGATTTGTTACCATTCACTTTAAAAGATTTGTTACCATTTACTTTAAAAGATTTGTTTCCAATCGGTTTAAAAGAAATGTTTCCATTCAGTTTAAAAGATTTGTTTCCATTCTAATAAATCGTTTTTTTTTCAGATGTGATGGCAGAACAACAATCCCACATTTCCGTCGAGATTGAGGGCTAGGTGCTTCCCATGCAAAAGTTAAGTAATTTCTTTGAAAAAAATTGTGTTGTAGCACTTTTGCGGTAGAGGCTTCTTGTATGTACTTTGTAATTGTAGGTTGAGTTAAATGTTGAAATGCACTAGCAGTGGCCTGTAGAATGTTGAAGCACTATTAGCAGGGAGTTTGTTTTGCTGTAGCTTTGTTATTCAATGTATTGAAGTAGATATAGTTGTGACCATTATTATTTTTGGTTGTACCGTAATGATTTTATTGAAGTGTGTTGCTGTATTTATTTGCTATTAATGGAATCCTTGGGCTTCTTTCTTTTGCTTATCTGGCCAGAGGGATTGCAGTACGATGGAATTTCCTTGCAGTTAATACATGCAACCATTTCGATATTTTAACGGGTTAGTTCATTTATGTTTTATTTTTTGTAATCGACGTGGTTGTGGCTAATAGTTAATTGCGGATACTGAATCAGGAATAATTGAATTGCATGTTTTCCATTGTAGCTTATTTCAATGTTTGTGAGGTAACTGCTGTTCCTCATCTGTTGCTTTAAGTTGGACATGGCAGTTTGTAGAACTTGGGACATTTAGGAAGAACAGCAGGGTTTACGGATTTCCAGTTATAGTAGGAGATTCATAGATATTTTTGAATTTAGAGGAAGTAGCGTTTAGAAACTGTAGCCTTATTTAATTTTGTTCCATATATAGCCTTATTTAATTCTGTTGCATATATCCGAGCCAAAGGTGAAGGATGATCGCCAGATGAGGTGTGCAGATGTTCGTGCAAAGAAAATTCCATGGAGTACAACAACCAGAATATTCGGCTCTAAGCAGAAAGAGGCTATTCCACTGCAACATTAACAGAAGTTATAGGTAGGCAATTTTAAATTTACTAAATGAAATCTTCTATTTGAAAATTTTGTTTCCATTCAGTTTAAATGGGTTGTTTCCATTCAGTCTAAATGGGTTGCTTCCATTCAGTCTAAATGGGTTGCTTCCATTCAGTCTAAATGGGTTGCTTCCATTCAGTCTAAATGGGTTGCTTCCATTCAGTTTAAATGGGTTGTTTCCATTCAGTTTAATAGATTTGTTTCCATTCACTTTAAAAGATTTGTTACTACTCACTTTAAAAGATTTGTTTCCAATCAGATTAAAAGATTTGTTTCAATTCAGTTTAAAAGATTTGTTTCCGTTCTGTTTAAAAGATTTGTTTCCATTCTAATAAACTGTTTTTTTTTCAGATGTGATGGGAGAACAACAATCCCACATTTCCGTCGAGATTGAGGGCTAGGTGCTTCCCATTCAAAAGTTAAGTAATTTCTTTGAAATAAATTGTGTTGTAGCACTTTTGCGGTAGAGGCTTCTTGTATGTACTTTGTAAATGTAGGTTGAGTTAAATGTTGAAATATACTAGCAGTGGCCTGTAGAATGTTGAAGCACTATTAGCAGGGAGTTTGTTTTGCTGTAGCTTTGTTATTCAATGTATTGAAGTAGATATAGTTGTGACCATTATTATTTTTGGTTGTACCGTAATGATTTTATTGAAGTGTGTTGCTGTATTTATTTGCTATTAATGGAATCCTTGGGCTTCTTTCTTTTGCTTATCTGGCCAGAGGGATTGCAGTACCATGGAATTTCCTTGCAGTTAATACATGCAACCATTTCGATATTTTAACGGGTTAGTTCATTTATGTTTTATTTTTTGTAATCGACATGGTTGTGGCTAATAGTTAATTGCGGATACTGAATCAGGAATAATTGAATTGCTTGTTTTCCATTGTACCTTATTTCAATGTTTGTGAGGTAACTGCTGTTCCTCATCTGTTGCTCTAAGTTGGACATGGCAGTTTGTAGAACTTGGGACATTTAGGAAGAACAGCAGGGTTTAAGGATTTCCAGTTATAGTAGGGGATTCATAGATATTTTTGAATTTAGAGGAAGTAGCGTTTAGAAAGTGTAGCCTTATTTAATTCTGTTCCATATATAGCCTTATTTAATTCTGTTGCATATATCCGAGCCAAAGGTGAAGGATGATCGCCAGATGAGGTGTGCAGATGTTCGTGCAAAGAAAATTCCATGGAGTACAACAACCAGAATATTCGGCTCTAAGCAGAAAGAGGCAATTCCACTGCAACATTAGCAGAAGTTATAGGTAGTCAATTTTAAATTTACTAAATGAAATCTTCTATTTGAGAATTTTGTTTCCATTCAGTGTAAATGGGTTGTTTCCATTCAGTGTAAATGGGTTGTTTCCATTCAGTTTAAATGGGTTGTTTCCATTCAGTGTAAATGGGTTGTTTCCATTCAGTGTAAATGGGTTGTTTCCATTCAGTGTAAATGGGTTGTTTCCATTCAGTCTAAATGGGTTGTTACCATTCAGTTTAAATGGGTTGTTTCCATTCAGTTTAAAAGATTTGTTTCCATTCAGTTTAAAAGATTTGTTTCCATTCAGTTTAAAAGATTTGTTTCCAATCACTTTAAAAGATAGTTTCCATTCACTTTAAAAGATTTGCTACCATTCACTTTAAAAGATTTGTTTCAATTCAGTTTAAAAGATTTGTTTCAATTCAGTTTAAAAGATTTGTTTCCATTCTGTTTAAAAGATTTGTTTCCATTCTAATAAACTGTTTTTTTTCAGATGTGATGGCAGAACAACAATCCCACATTTCCGTAGAGATTGAGGGCTAGGTGCTTCCCATGCAAAAGTTAAGTAATTTCTTTGAAAAAAATTGTGTTGTAGCACTTTTGCGGTAGAGGCTTCTTGTATGTACTTTGTAAATGTAGGTTGAGTTAAATGTTGAAATATAGTAGCAGTGGCCTGTAGAATGTTGAAGCACTATTAGCAGGGAGTTTGTTTTGCTGTAGCTTTTTTATTCAATGTATTGAAGTAGATATAGTTGTGACCATTATTATTTTTGGTTGTACCGTAATGATTTTATTGAAGTGTGTTGCTGTATTTATTTGCTATTAATGGAATCCTTGGGCTTCTTTCTTTTGCTTATCTGGCCAGAGGGATTGCAGTACCATGGAATTTCCTTGCAGTTAATACATGCAACCATTTCGATATTTTAACGGGTTAGTTCATTTATGTTTTATTTTTTGTAATCGACGTGGTTGTGGCTAATAGTTAATTGCGGATACTGAATCAGGAATAATTGAATTGCATGTTTTCCATTGTACCTTATTTCAATGTTTGTGAGGTAACTGCTGTTGCTCATCTGTTGCTTTAAGTTGGACATGGCAGTTTGTAGAACTTGGGACATTTAGGAAGAACAGCAGGGTTTAAGGATTTCCAGTTATAGTAGGAGATTCATAGATATTTTTGAATTTAGAGGAAGTAGCGTTTAGAAACTGTAGCCTTATTTAATTTTGTTCCATATATAGCCTTATTTAATTCTGTTGCATATATCCGAGCCAAAGGTGAAGGATGATCGCCAGATGAGGTGTGCAGATGTTCGTGCAAAGAAAATTCCATGGAGTACAACAACCAGAATATTCGGCTCTAAGCAGAAAGAGGCAATTCCACTGCAACATTAGCAGAAGTTATAGGTAGGCAATTTTAAATTTACTAAATGAAATCTTCTATTTGAGAATTTTGTTTCCATTGAGTTTAAATGGGTTGTTTCCATTCAGTCTAAATGGGTTGCTTCCATTCAGTCTAAATGGGTTGCTTCCATTCAGTCTAAATGGGTTGCTTCCATTCAGTTTAAAAGATTTGTTTCCATTCAGTTTAAAAGATTTGTTTCCATTCACTTTAAAAGATTTGTTACCATTCACTTTAAAAGATTTGTAAGCATTCACTTTAAAAGATTTGTTACCATTCACTTTAAAAGATTTTTTTCCAATCAGTTTAAAAGATTTGTTTCCGTTCTGTTTAAAAGATTTGTTTCCATTCTAATAAACTGTTTTTTTTTCAGATGTGATGGCAGAACAACAATCCCACATTTCCGTCGTAATTGAGGGCTAGGTGCTTCCCATGCAAAAGTTAAGTAATTTCTTTGAAAAAAATTGTGTTGTAGCACTTTTGCGGTAGAGGCTTCTTGTATGTACTTTGTAAATGTAGGTTGAGTTAAATGTTGAAATATAGTAGCAGTGGCCTGTAGAATGTTGAAGCACTATTAGCAGGGAGTTTGTTTTGCTGTAGCTTTGTTATTCAATGTATTGAAGTAGATATAGTTGTGACCATTATTATTTTTGGTTGTACCGTAATGATTTTATTGAAGTGTGTTGCTGTATTTATTTGCTATTAATGGAATCCTTGGGCTTCTTTCTTTTGCTTATCTGGCCAGAGGGATTGCAGTACCATGGAATTTCCTTGCAGTTAATACATGCAACCATTTCGATATTTTAACGGGTTAGTTCATTTATGTTTTATTTTTTGTAATCGACGTGGTTGTGGCTAATAGTTAATTGCGGATACTGAATCAGGAATAATTGAATTGCTTGTTTTCCATTGTACCTTATTTCAATGTTTGTGAGGTAACTGCTGTTCCTCATCTGTTGCTCTAAGTTGGACATGGCAGTTTGTAGAACTTGGGACATTTAGGAAGAACAGCAGGGTTTAAGGATTTCCAGTTATAGTAGGAGATTCATAGATATCTTTGAATTTAGAGGAAGTAGCGTTTATAAACTGTAGCCTTATTTAATTCTGTTCCATATATAGCCTTATTTAATTCTGTTGCATATATCTGAGCCAAAGGTGAAGGATGATCGCCAGATGAGGTGTGCAGATGTTCGTGCAATGAAAATTCCATGGAGTACAACAACCAGAATATTTGGCTCTAAGCAGAAAGAGGCAATTCCACTGCAACATTAGCAGAAGTTATACGTAGGCAATTTTAAATTTACTAAATGAAATCTTCTATTTGAAAATTTTGTTTCCATTCAGTTTAAATGGGTTGTTTCATTCAGTCTAAATGGGTTGCTTCCATTCAGTCTAAATGGGTTGCTTCCATTCAGTCTAAATGGGTTGCTTCCATTCAGTTTAAATGGGTTGTTTCCATTCAGTATAAAAGATTTGTTTCCATTCACTTTAAAAGATTTGTTACTATTCACTTTAAAAGATTTGTTTCCAATCAGTTTAAAAGATTTGTTTCAATTCAGTTTAAAAGATTTGTTTCCATTCTGTTTAAAAGATTTGTTTCCATTCTAATAAACTGTTTTTTTTTTCAGATGTGATGGCAGAACAACAATCCCACATTTCCGTCGAGATTGAGGGCTAGGTGTTTCCCATGCAAAAGTTAAGTAATTTCTTTGAAAAAAATTGTCTTGTAGCACTTTTGCGGCAGAGGCTTCTTGTATGTACTTTGTAAATGTAGGTTGAGTTAAATGTTGAAATATAGTAGCAGTGGCCTGTAGAATGTTGAAGCACTATTAGCAGGGAGTTTGTTTTGCTGTAGCTTTGTTATTCAATGTATTGAAGTAGATATAGTTGTGAGCATTATTATTTTTGGTTGTACCGTAATGATTTTATTGAAGTGTGTTGCTGTATTTATTTGCTATTAATGGAATCCTTGGGCTTCTTTCTTTTGCTTATCTGGCCAGAGGGATTGCAGTACCATGGAATTTCCTTGCAGTTAATACATGCAACCATTTCGATATTTTAACGGGTTAGTTCATTTATGTTTTATTTTTTGTAATCGACGTGGTTGTGGCTAATAGTTAATTGCGGATACTGAATCAGGAATAATTGAATTGCATGTTTTCCATTGTACCTTATTTCAATGTTTGTGAGGTAACTGCTGTTGCTCATCTGTTGCTTTAAGTTGGACATGGCAGTTTGTAGAACTTGGGACATTTAGGAAGAACAGCAGGGTTTAAGGATTTCCAGTTATAGTAGGAGATTCATAGATATCTTTGAATTTAGAGGAAGTAGCGTTTAGAAACTGTAGCCTTATTTAATTTTGTTCCATATATAGCCTTATTTAATTCTGTTGCATATATCCGAGCCAAAGGTGAAGGATGATCGCCAGATGAGGTGTGCCGATGTTCGTGCAAAGAAAATTCCATGGAGTACAACAACCAGAATATTCGGCTCTAAGCAGAAAGAGGCAATTCCACTGCAACATTAGCAGAAGTTATAGGTAGGCAATTTTAAATTTACTAAATGAAATCTTCTATTTGAGAATTTTGTTTCCATTGAGTTTAAATGGGTTGTTTCCATTCAGTCTAAATGGGTTGCTTCCATTCAGTCTAAATGGGTTGCTTCCATTCAGTTTAAAAGAATTGTTTCCATTCAGTTTAAAAGATTTGTTTCCATTCACTTTAAAAGATTTGTTACCATTCACTTTAAAAGATTTGTAACCATTCACTTTAAAAGATTTGTAACCATTCACTTTAAAAGATTTTTTTCCAATCAGTTTAAAAGATTTGTTTCCGTTCTGTTTAAAAGATTTGTTTCCATTCTAATAAACTGTTTTTTTTTTCAGATGTGATGGCAGAACAACAATCCCACATTTCCGTCGAGATTGAGGGCTAGGTGCTTCCCATGCAAAAGTTAAGTAATTTCTTTGAAAAAAATTGTGTTGTAGCACTTTTGCGGTAGAGGCTTCTTGTATGTACTTTGTAAATGTAGGTTGAGTTAAATGTTGAAATATAGTAGCAGTGGCCTGTAGAATGTTGAAGCACTATTAGCAGGGAGTTTGTTTTGCTGTAGCTTTGTTATTCAATGTATTGAAGTAGATATAGTTGTGACCATTATTATTTTTGGTTGTACCGTAATGATTTTATTGAAGTGTGTTGCTGTATTTATTTGCTATTAATGGAATCCTTGGGCTTCTTTCTTTTGCTTATCTGGCCAGAGGGATTGCAGTACCATGGAATTTCCTTGCAGTTAATACATGCAACCATTTCGATATTTTAACGGGTTAGTTCATTTATGTTTTATTTTTTGTAATCGACGTGGTTGTGGCTAATAGTTAATTGCGGATACTGAATCAGGAATAATTGAATTGCTTGTATTCCATTGTACCTTATTTCAATGTTTGTGAGGTCACTGCTGTTCATCTGTTGCTCTAAGTTGGACATGGCAGTTTGTAGAACTTGGGACATTTAGGAAGAACAGCAGGGTTTAAGGATTTCCAGTTATAGTAGGGGATTCATAGATATTTTTGAATTTAGAGGAAGTAGCGTTTAGAAACTGTAGCCTTATTTAATTCTGTTCCATATATAGCCTTATTTAATTCTGTTGCATATATCCGAGCCAAAGGTGAAGGATGATCGCCAGATGAGGTGTGCAGATGTTCGTGCAAAGAAAATTCCATGGAGTACAACAACCAGAATATTCGGCTCTAAGCAGAAAGAGGCAATTCCACTGCAACATTAGCAGAAGTTATAGGTAGGCAATTTTAAATTTACTAAATGAAATCTTCTATTTGAGAATTTTGTTTCCATTCAGTGTAAATGGGTTGTTTCCATTCAGTTTAAATGGGTTGTTTCCATTCAGTTTAAATGGGTTGTTTCCATTCAGTTTAAATGGGTTGTTTCCATTCAGTCTAAATGGGTTGTTACCATTCAGTTTAAATGGGTTGTTTCCATTCAGTTTAAAAGATTTGTTTCCATTCAGTTTAAAAGGTTTGTTTCCAATCACTTTAAAAGATAGTTTCCATTCACTTTAAAAGATTTGCTACCATTCACTTTAAAAGATTTGTTTCAATTCAGTTTAAAAGATTTGTTTCCATTCTGTTTAAAAGATTTGTTTCCATTCTAATAAACTGTTTTTTTTCAGATGTGATGGCAGAACAACAATCCCACATTTCCGTCGAGATTGAGGGCTAGGTGCTTCCCATGCAAAAGTTAAGTAATTTCTTTGAAAAAAATTGTGTTGTAGCACTTTTGCGGTAGAGGCTTCTTGTATGTACTTTGTAAATGTAGGTTGAGTTAAATGTTGAAATATAGTAGCAGTGGCCTGTAGAATGTTGAAGCACTATTAGCAGGGAGTTTGTTTTGCTGTAGCTTTTTTATTCTATGTATTGAAGTAGATATAGTTGTGACCATTATTATTTTTGGTTGTACCGTAATGATTTTATTGAAGTGTGTTGCTGTATTTGCTATTAATGGAATCCTTGGGCTTCTTTCTTTTGCTTATCTGGCCAGAGGGATTGCAGTACCATGGAATTTCCTTGCAGTTAATACATGCAACCATTTCGATATTTTAACGGGTTAGTTCATTTATGTTTTATTTTTTGTAATCGACGTGGTTGTGGCTAATAGTTAATTGCGGATACTGAATCAGGAATAATTGAATTGCATGTTTTCCATTCTACCTTATTTCAATGTTTGTGAGGTAACTGCTGTTGCTCATCTGTTGCTCTAAGTTGGACATGGCACTTTGTAGAACTTGGGACATTTAGGAAGAACAGCAGGGTTTAAGGATTTCCAGTTATAGTAGGAGATTCATAGATATTTTTTAATTTAGAGGAAGTAGCGTTTAGAAACTGTAGCCTTATTTAATTTTGTTCCATATATAGCCTTATTTAATTCTGTTGCATATATCCGAGCCAAAGGTGAAGGATGATCGCCAGATGAGGTGTGCAGATGTTCGTGCAAAGAAAATTCCATGGAGTACAACAACCAGAATATTCGGCTCTAAGCAGAAAGAGGCAATTCCACTGCAACATTAGCAGAAGTTATAGGTAGGCAATTTTAAATTTACTAAATGAAATCTTCTATTTGAGAATTTTGTTTCCATTGAGTTTAAATGGGTTGTTTCCATTCAGTCTAAATGGGTTGCTTCCATTCAGTCTAAATGGGTTGCTTCCATTCAGTTTAAAAGATTTGTTTCCATTTACTTTAAAAGATTTGTTTCCATTCACTTTAAAAGATTCGTTACCATTCAATTTAAAAGATTTGTTACCATTCACTTTAAAAGATTTTTTTCCAATCAGTTTAAAAGAAATGTTTCCATTCAGTTTAGAAGATTTGTTTCCGTTCTGTTTAAAAGATTTGTTTCCATTCTAATAAACTGTTTTTTTTCAGATGTGATGGCAGAACAACAATCCCACATTTCCGTCGAGATTGAGGGCTAGGTGCTTCCCATGCAAAAGTTAAGTAATTTCTTTGAAAAAAATTGTGTTGTAGCACTTTTGCGGTAGAGGCTTCTTGTATGTACTTTGTAAATGTAGGTTGAGTTAAATGTTGAAATATAGTAGCAGTGGCCTGTATAATGTAGAAGCACTATTAGCAGGGAGTTTGTTTTGCTGTAGCTTTGTTATTCAATGTATTGAAGTAGATATAGTTGTGACCATTATTATTTTTGGTTGTACCGTAATGATTTTATTGAAGTGTGTTGGTGTATTTATTTGCTATTAATGGAATCCTTGGGCTTCTTTCTTTTGCTTATCTGGCCAGAGGGATTGCAGTACCATGGAATTTCCTTGCAGTTAATACATGCAACCATTTCGATATTTTAACGGGTTAGTTCATTTATGTTTTATTTTTTGTAATCGACGTGGTTGTGGCTAATAGTTAATTGCGGATACTGAATCAGGAATAATTGAATTGCATGTTTTCCATTGTACCTTATTTCAATGTTTGTGAGGTAACTGCTGTTCCTCATCTGTTACTTTAAGTTGGACATGGCAGTTTGTAGAACTTGGGACATTTAGGAAGAACAGCAGGGTTTAAGGATTTCCAGTTATAGTAGGAGATTCATAGATATTTTTGAATTTAGAGGAAGTAGCGTTTATAAACTGTAGCCTTATTTAATTCTGTTCCATATATAGCCTTATTTAATTCTGTTGCATATATCCGAGCCAAAGGTGAAGGATGATCGCCAGATGAGGTGTGCAGATGTTCGTGCAAAGAAAATTCCATGGAGTACAACAACCAGAATATTCGGCTCTAAGCAAAAATAGGCAATTCCACTGCAACATTAGCAGAAGTTATAGGTAGGCAATTTTAAATTTACTAAATGAAATCTTCTATTTGAGAATTTTGTTTCCATTCAGTTTAAATGGGTTGTTTCCATTCAGTCTAAATGGGTTGCTTCCATTCAGTCTAAATGGGTTTGCTTCCATTCAGTTTAAATGGGTTGTTTCCATTCAGTATAAAAGATTTGTTTCCATTCACTTTAAAAGATTTGTTACTATTCACTTTAAAAGATTTGTTTCCAATCAGTTTAAAAGATTTGTTTCAATTCAGTTTAAAAGATTTGTTTCCATTCTGTTTAAAAGATTTGTTTCCATTCTAATAAATTGTTTTTTTTTCAGATGTGATGGCAGAACAACAATCCCACATTTCCGTCGAGATTGAGGTCTAGGTGCTTCCCATGCAAAAGTTAAGTAATTTCTTTGAAAAAAAATTGTGTTGTAGCACTTTTGCGGTAGAGGCTTCTTGTATGTACTTTGTAATTGTAGGTTGAGTTAAATGTTGAAATGTACTAGCAGTGGCCTGTAGAATGTTGAAGCACTATTAGCAGGGAGTTTGTTTTGCTGTAGCTTTGTTATTCAATGTATTGAAGTAGATATAGTTGTGACCATTATTATTTTTGGTTGTACCGTAATGATTTTATTGAAGTGTGTTGCTGTATTTATTTGCTATTAATGGAATCCTTGGGCTTCTTTCTTTTGCTTATCTGGCCAGAGGGATTGCAGTACCATGGAATTTCCTTGCAGTTAATACATGCAACCATTTCGATATTTTAACGGGTTAGTTCATTTATGTTTTATTTTTTGTAATCGACGTGGTTGTGGCTAATAGTTAATTGCGGATACTGAATCAGGAATAATTGAATTGCATGTTTTCCATTCTACCTTATTTCAATGTTTGTGAGGTAACTGCTGTTCATCATCTGTTGCTCTAAGTTGGACATGGCAGTTTGTAGAATTTGGGACATTTAGGAAGAACAGCAGGGTTTAAGGATTTCCAGTTATAGTAGGAGATTCATAGATATTTTTGAATTTAGAGGAAGTAGCGTTTAGAAACTGTAGCCTTATTTAATTCTGTTCCATATATAGCCTTATTTAATTCTGTTGCATATATCGGAGCCAAAGGTGAAGGATGATCGCCAGATGAGGTGTGCAGATGTTCGTGCAAAGAAAATTCCATGGAGTACAACAACCAGAATATTCGGCTCTAAGCAGAAAGAGGCAATTCCACTGCAACATTAGCAGAAGTTATAGGTAGGCAATTTTAAATTTACTAAATGAAATCTTCTATTTGAGAATTTTGTTTCCATTCAGTTTAAATGGGTTGTTTCCATTCAGTCTGAATGGGTTGCTTCCATTCAGTTTAAATGGGTTGTTTCCATTCAGTTTAAAAGATTTGTTTCCATTCAGTTTAAAAGATTTGTTTCCATTCACTTTAAAAGATTTGTTTCCGTTCACTTTAAAAGATTTGTTACCATTCACTTTAAAAGATTTGTTACCATTTACTTTAAAAGATTTGTTTCCAATCGGTTTAAAAGAAATGTTTCCATTCAGTTTAAAAGATTTGTTTCCATTCTAATAAATTGTTTTTTTTTTTCAGATGTGATGGCAGAACAACAATCCCACATTTCCGTCGAGATTGAGGGCTAGGTGCTTCCCATGCAAAAGTTAAGTAATTTCTTTGAAAAAAATTGTGTTGTAGCACTTTTGCGGTAGAGGCTTCTTGTATGTACTTTGTAATTGTAGGTTGAGTTAAATGTTGAAATGCACTAGCAGTGGCCTGTAGAATGTTGAAGCACTATTAGCAGGGAGTTTGTTTTGCTGTAGCTTTGTTATTCAATGTATTGAAGTAGATATAGTTGTGACCATTATTATTTTTGGTTGTACCGTAATGATTTTATTGAAGTGTGTTGCTGTATTTATTTGCTATTAATGGAATCCTTGGGCTTCTTTCTTTTGCTTATCTGGCCAGAGGGATTGCAGTACGATGGAATTTCCTTGCAGTTAATACATGCAACCATTTCGATATTTTAACGGGTTAGTTCATTTATGTTTTATTTTTTGTAATCGACGTGGTTGTGGCTAATAGTTAATTGCGGATACTGAATCAGGAATAATTGAATTGCATGTTTTCCATTGTACCTCATTTCAATGTTTGTGAGGTAACTGCTGTTCCTCATCTGTTGCTCTAAGTTGGAAATGGCAGTTTGTAGAACTTGGGACATTTAGGAAGAACAGCAGGGTTTAAGAATTTCCAGTTATAGTAGGAGATTCATAGATATTTTTGAATTTAGAGGAAGTAGCGTTTAGAAACTGTAGCCTTATTTAATTCTGTTCCATATATAGCCTTATTTAATTCTGTTGCATATATCCGAGCCAAAGGTGAAGGATGATCGCCAGATGAGGTGTGCAGATGTTCGTGCAAAGAAAATTCCATGGAGTACAACAACCAGAATATTCGGCTCTAAGCAGAAAGAGGCAATTCCACTGCAACATTAGCAGAAGTTATAGGTAGGCAATTTTAAATTTACTAAATGAAATCTTCTATTTGAGAATTTTGTTTCCATTGAGTTTAAATGGGTTGTTTCCATTCAGTCTAAATGGGTTGCTTCCATTCAGTCTAAATGGGTTGCTTCCATTCAGTCTAAATGGGTTGCTTCCATTCAGTTTAAAAGATTTGTTTCCATTCAGTTTAAAAGATTTGTTTCCATTCACTTTAAAAGATTTGTTTCCATTCACTTTAAAAGATTTGTTACCATTCACTTTAAAAGATTTGTTACCATTTACTTTAAAAGATTTGTTTCCAATCGGTTTAAAAGAAATGTTTCCATTCAGTTTAAAAGATTTGTTTCCATTCTAATAAATTGTTTTTTTTTTCAGATGTGATGGCAGAACAACAATCCCACATTTCCGTCGAGATTGAGGGCTAGGTGCTTCCCATGCAAAAGTTAAGTAATTTCTTTGAAAAAAATTGTGTTGTAGCACTTTTGCGGTAGAGGCTTCTTGTATGTACTTTGTAATTGTAGGTTGAGTTAAATGTTGAAATGCACTAGCAGTGGCCTGTAGAATGTTGAAGCACTATTAGCAGGGAGTTTGTTTTGCTGTAGCTTTGTTATTCAATGTATTGAAGTAGATATAGTTGTGACCATTATTATTTTTGGTTGTACCGTAATGATTTTATTGAAGTGTGTTGCTGTATTTATTTGCTATTAATGGAATCCTTGGGCTTCTTTCTTTTGCTTATCTGGCCAGAGGGATTGCAGTACCATGGAATTTCCTTGCAGTTAATACATGCAACCATTTCGATATTTTAACGGGTTAGTTCATTTATGTTTTATTTTTTGTAATCGACGTGGTTGTGGCTAATAGTTAATTGCGGATACTGAATCAGGAATAATTGAATTGCATGTTTTCCATTGTACCTCATTTCAATGTTTGTGAGGTAACTGCTGTTCCTCATCTGTTGCTCTAAGTTGGAAATGGCAGTTTGTAGAACTTGGGACATTTAGGAAGAACAGCAGGGTTTAAGAATTTCCAGTTATAGTAGGAGATTCATAGATATTTTTGAATTTAGAGGAAGTAGCGTTTAGAAACTGTAGCCTTATTTAATTCTGTTCCATATATAGCCTTATTTAATTCTGTTGCATATATCCGAGCCAAAGGTGAAGGATGATCGCCAGATGAGGTGTGCAGATGTTCGTGCAAAGAAAATTCCATGGAGTACAACAACCAGAATATTCGGCTCTAAGCAGAAAGAGGCAATTCCACTGCAACATTAGCAGAAGTTATAGGTAGGCAATTTTAAATTTACTAAATGAAATCTTCTATTTGAGAATTTTGTTTCCATTGAGTTTAAATGGGTTGTTTCCATTCAGTCTAAATGGGTTGCTTCCATTCAGTCTAAATGGGTTGCTTCCATTCAGTCTAAATGGGTTGCTTCCATTCAGTTTAAAAGATTTGTTTCCATTCAGTTTAAAAGATTTGTTTCCATTCACTTTAAAAGATTTGTTACCATTCACTTTAAAAGATTTGTAACCATTCACTTTAAAAGATCTGTAACCATTCACTTTAAAAGATTTGTTACCATTCACTTTAAAAGATTTTTTTTCCAATCAGTTTAAAAGATTTGTTTCCGTTCTGTTTAAAAGATTTGTTTCCATTCTAATAAACTGTTTTTTTTTTCAGATGTGATGGCAGAACAACAATCCCACATTTCCGTCGTAATTGAGGGCTAGGTGCTTCCCATGCAAAAGTTAAGTAATTTCTTTGAAAAAAATTGTGTTGTAGCACTTTTGCGGTAGAGGCTTCTTGTATGTACTTTGTAAATGTAGGTTGAGTTAAATGTTGAAATATAGTAGCAGTGGCCTGTAGAATGTTGAAGCACTATTAGCAGGGAGTTTGTTTTGCTGTAGCTTTGTTATTCAATGTATTGAAGTAGATATAGTTGTGACCATTATTATTTTTGGTTGTACCGTAATGATTTTATTGAAGTGTGTTGCTGTATTTATTTGCTATTAATGGAATCCTTGGGCTTCTTTCTTTTGCTTATCTGGCCAGAGGGATTGCAGTACCATGGAATTTCCTTGCAGTTAATACATGCAACCATTTCGATATTTTAACGGGTTAGTTCATTTATGTTTTATTTTTTGTAATCGACGTGGTTGTGGCTAATAGTTAATTGCGGATACTGAATCAGGAATAATTGAATTGCTTGTTTTCCATTGTACCTTATTTCAATGTTTGTGAGGTAACTGCTGTTCCTCATCTGTTGCTCCAAGTTGGACATGGCAGTTTGTAGAACTTGGGACATTTAGGAAGAACAGCAGGGTTTAAGGATTTCCAGTTATAGTAGGAGATTCATAGATATCTTTGAATTTAGAGGAAGTAGCGTTTATAAACTGTAGCCTTATTTAATTCTGTTCCATATATAGCCTTATTTAATTCTGTTGCATATATCTGAGCCAAAGGTGAAGGATGATCGCCAGATGAGGTGTGCAGATGTTCGTGCAATGAAAATTCCATGGAGTACAACAACCAGAATATTTGGCTCTAAGCAGAAAGAGGCAATTCCACTGCAACATTAGCAGAAGTTATACGTAGGCAATTTTAAATTTACTAAATGAAATCTTCTATTTGAAAATTTTGTTTCCATTCAGTTTAAATGGGTTGTTTCATTCAGTCTAAATGGGTTGCTTCCATTCAGTCTAAATGGGTTGCTTCCATTCAGTCTAAATGGGTTGCTTCCATTCAGTTTAAATGGGTTGTTTCCATTCAGTATAAAAGATTTGTTTCCATTCACTTTAAAAGATTTGTTACTATCCACTTTAAAAGATTTGTTTCCAATCAGTTTAAAAGATTTGTTTCAATTCAGTTTAAAAGATTTGTTTCCATTCTGTTTAAAAGATTTGTTTCCATTCTAATAAACTGTTTTTTTTTCAGATGTGATGGCAGAACAACAATCCCACATTTCCGTCGAGATTGAGGGCTAGGTGCTTCCCATGCAAAAGTTAAGTAATTTCTTTGAAAAAAATTGTCTTGTAGCACTTTTGCGGCAGAGGCTTCTTGTATGTACTTTGTAAATGTAGGTTGAGTTAAATGTTGAAATATAGTAGCAGTGGCCTGTAGAATGTTGAAGCACTATTAGCAGGGAGTTTGTTTTGCTGTAGCTTTGTTATTCAATGTATTGAAGTAGATATAGTTGTGAGCATTATTATTTTTCGTTGTACCGTAATGATTTTATTGAAGTGTGTTGCTGTATTTATTTGCTATTAATGGAATCCTTGGGCTTCTTTCTTTTGCTTATCTGGCCAGAGGGATTGCAGTACCATGGAATTTCCTTGCAGTTAATACATGCAACCATTTCGATATTTTAACGGGTTAGTTCATTTGTTTTATTTTTTGTAATCGACGTGGTTGTGGCTAATAGTTAATTGCGGATACTGAATCAGGAATAATTGAATTGCATGTTTTCCATTGTACCTTATTTCAATGTTTGTGAGGTAACTGCTGTTGCTCATCTGTTGCTTTAAGTTGGACATGGCAGTTTGTAGAACTTGGGACATTTAGGAAGAACAGCAGGGTTTAAGGATTTCCAGTTATAGTAGGAGATTCATAGATATCTTTGAATTTAGAGGAAGTAGGGTTTAGAAACTGTAGCCTTATTTAATTTTGTTCCATATATAGCCTTATTTAATTCTGTTGCATATATCCGAGCCAAAGGTGAAGGATGATCGCCAGATGAGGTGTGCCGATGTTCGTGCAAAGAAAATTCCATGGAGTACAACAACCAGAATATTCGGCTCTAAGCAGAAAGAGGCAATTCCACTGCAACATTAGCAGAAGTTATAGGTAGGCAATTTTAAATTTACTAAATGAAATCTTCTATTTGAGAATTTTGTTTCCATTGAGTTTAAATGGGTTGTTTCCATTCAGTCTAAATGGGTTGCTTCCATTCAGTCTAAATGGGTTGCTTCCATTCAGTTTAAAAGAATTGTTTCCATTCAGTTTAAAAGATTTGTTTCCATTCACTTTAAAAGATTTGTTACCATTCACTTTAAAAGATTTGTAACCATTCACTTTAAAAGATTTGTAACCATTCACTTTAAAAGATTTTTTTCCAATCAGTTTAAAAGATTTGTTTCCGTTCTGTTTAAAAGATTTGTTTCCATTCTAATAAACTGTTTTTTTTTTCAGATGTGATGGCAGAACAACAATCCCACATTTCCGTCGAGATTGAGGGCTAGGTGCTTCCCATGCAAAAGTTAAGTAATTTCTTTGAAAAAAATTGTGTTGTAGCACTTTTGCGGTAGAGGCTTCTTGTATGTACTTTGTAAATGTAGGTTGAGTTAAATGTTGAAATATAGTAGCAGTGGCCTGTAGAATGTTGAAGCACTATTAGCAGGGAGTTTGTTTTGCTGTAGCTTTGTTATTCAATGTATTGAAGTAGATATAGTTGTGACCATTATTATTTTTGGTTGTACCGTAATGATTTTATTGAAGTGTGTTGCTGTATTTATTTGCTATTAATGGAATCCTTGGGCTTCTTTCTTTTGCTTATCTGGCCAGAGGGATTGCAGTACGATGGAATTTCCTTGCAGTTAATACATGCAACCATTTCGATATTTTAACGGGTTAGTTCATTTATGTTTTATTTTTTGTAATCGACGTGGTTGTGGCTAATAGTTAATTGCGGATACTGAATCAGGAATAATTGAATTGCATGTTTTCCATTGTAGCTTATTTCAATGTTTGTGAGGTAACTGCTGTTCCTCATCTGTTGCTTTAAGTTGGACATGGCAGTTTGTAGAACTTGGGACATTTAGGAAGAACAGCAGGGTTTAAGGATTTCCAGTTATAGTAGGAGATTCATAGATATTTTTGAATTTAGAGGAAGTAGCGTTTAGAAACTGTAGCCTTATTTAATTTTGTTCCATATATAGCCTTATTTAATTCTGTTGCATATATCCGAGCCAAAGGTGAAGGATGATCGCCAGATGAGGTGTGCAGATGTTCGTGCAAAGAAAATTCCATGGAGTACAACAACCAGAATATTCGGCTCTAAGCAGAAAGAGGCTATTCCACTGCAACATTAACAGAAGTTATAGGTAGGCAATTTTAAATTTACTAAATGAAATCTTCTATTTGAAAATTTTGTTTCCATTCAGTTTAAATGGCTTGTTTCCATTCAGTCTAAATGGGTTGCTTCCATTCAGTCTAAATGGGTTGCTTCCATTCAGTCTAAATGGGTTGCTTCCATTCAGTCTAAATGGGTTGCTTCCATTCAGTTTAAATGGGTTGTTTCCATTCAGTTTAATAGATTTGTTTCCATTCACTTTAAAAGATTTGTTACTACTCACTTTAAAAGATTTGTTTCCAATCAGATTAAAAGATTTGTTTCAATTCAGTTTAAAAGATTTGTTTCCGTTCTGTTTAAAAGATTTGTTTCCATTCTAATAAACTGTTTTTTTTCAGATGTGATGGGAGAACAACAATCCCACATTTCCGTCGAGATTGAGGGCTAGGTGCTTCCCATTCAAAAGTTAAGTAATTTCTTTGAAATAAATTGTGTTGTAGCACTTTTGCGGTAGAGGCTTCTTGTATGTACTTTGTAAATGTAGGTTGAGTTAAATGTTGAAATATAGTAGCAGTGGCCTGTAGAATGTTGAAGCACTATTAGCAGGGAGTTTGTTTTGCTGTAGCTTTTTTATTCAATGTATTGAAGTAGATATAGTTGTGACCATTATTATTTTTGGTTGTACCGTAATGATTTTATTGAAGTGTGTTGCTGTATTTATTTGCTATTAATGGAATCCTTGGGCTTCTTTCTTTTGCTTATCTGGCCAGAGGGATTGCAGTACCATGGAATTTCCTTGCAGTTAATACATGCAACCATTTCGATATTTTAACGGGTTAGTTCATTTATGTTTTATTTTTTGTAATCGACGTGGTTGTGGCTAATATTTAATTGGGGATACTGAATCAGGAATAATTGAATTGCATGTTTTCCATTCTACCTTATTTCAATGTTTGTGAGGTAACTGCTGTTCCTCATCTGTTGCTCTAAGTTGGACATGGCAGTTTGTAGAACTTGGGACATTTAGGAAGAACAGCAGGGTTTAAGGATTTCCAGTTATAGTAGGAGATTCATAGATATTTTTGAATTTAGAGGAAGTAGCGTTTAGAAACTGTAGCCTTATTTAATTCTGTTCCATATATAGCCTTATTTAATTCTGTTGCATATATCGGAGCCAAAGGTGAAGGATGATCGCCAGATGAGGTGTGCAGATGTTCGTGCAAAGAAAATTCCATGGAGTACAACAACCAGAATATTCGGCTCTAAGCAGAAAGAGGCAATTCCACTGCAACATTAGCAGAAGTTATAGGTAGGCAATTTTAAATTTACTAAATGAAATCTTCTATTTGAGAATTTTGTTTCCATTCAGTTTAAATGGGTTGTTTCCATTCAGTCTAAATGGGTTGCTTCCATTCAGTCTAAATGGGTTGCTTCCATTCAGTTTAAATGGGTTGTTTCCATTCACTTTAAAAGATTTGTTTCTATTCACTTTAAAAGATTTGTTTCCATTCACTTTAAAAGATTTGTTACCATTCACTTTAAAAGATTTGTTTCCGTTCAGTTTAAAAGATTTGTTTCCATTCAGTTTAAAATATTTGTTTTCATTCAGTTTAAAAGATTTGTTTCCAGTCAGTTTAAAAGATTTGTGTCCAGTCAGTTTAAAAGATTTGTTTCCAGTCAGTTTAAAAGATTTGTTTCCAGTCAGTTTAAAAGATTTGTTTCCAGTCAGTTTAAAAGATTTGTTTCCAGTCAGTTTAAAAGATTTGTTTCCAGTCAGTTTAAAAGATTTGTTTCCAGTCAGTTTAAAAGATTTGTTTCCATTCAATTTAAAATATTTGTTTCCATTCAGTTTAACAGAATTGTTTTCATTCAGTTTAAAAGAATTGTTTCTATTCAGTTTAAAAGATTTGTTTCCATTCAATTTAAAAGATTTGTTTCCATTCAATTTAAAAGATTTGTTTCCATTCTAATAAACTGTTTTTTTTTTCAGATGTGATGGCAGAACAACAATGCCACATTTCCGTCGAGATTGAGGGCTAGGTGCTTCCCATGCAGAAGTTAAGTAATTTATTTGAAAAAAAATTGTGTAGTAGCACTTTTGCGGTAGAAGCTTCTTGTATGTACTTTGCAAATGTAGATTGAGTTAAATGTGAATTATAGTAGCAGTGGCCTGTAGAATGTTGAAGCACTATTAGCAGGGAGTTTGTTTTGCTGTAGCTTTGTTATTCAAGGTATTGAAGTATATATAGTTGTGAGCTTTATTATTTTTGGTTGTACCGTATTGATTTTATTGAAGTGTGTTGCTGTATTTATTTGCTGTTAATGGAATCCTTGGGCTTCTTTCTTTTGCTGATCTGGCCAGAGGGATTGCAGTACCATGGAAATTCCTTGTAGTTAATACATGCAAGCATTTCGATATTTTAATGGGTTAGTTCATTTATGTTTTGGTTTTTGTAGGAGAGTTGGTTGTGGCTTATAATTGTGGATACTGAATCAGTGTCTGCAGTACAGTTGGTAATGAAAATGGTCATTGAATTATTTGAATAGATGGTTCTATACTTGTTTTAGAAGTTTGGAAGGGCTGAGTTCCAAAGGTGTGGGGGGTGTCATCGTTAATGGCAAATTGTTGCAGGTGGTATTTAGACATGTACTCTGGAGAAGAAAATTAAATGGATGGGATATTGGCTGAAAGTGTGCTTTGGGAATATAACACGAAATATGTGTACATACAAAAGAAAGTATTTTCTTCAGAACATAACCTGCACAGAGCAGATATGGAAAGATGTGATATTTAATAAGGATGTTGGCAGCAGTGTAGGCAAGGACAATAGGAGTATTGTTTTGTGGTATGAAATGCATTTGTGTGCTAATGTGCAAATAGCTATGCAATTGACATTGTGGATAGCTTATGTGTCTCATATTACAAACTAATTACAGCCATTCACTTGTTTTGTACATTCAAAATTAACACCCATAAGCTAAAATTAAATACTATTGCTTCATGTAGCACTGTATATTGCTGAAAGAGTGTGGTGGAGGGTTGCAAGGGTGTCTGCTGTGCAATTTGCTGGCTGATCTCCTGCATTGTTTAATGACTTTCATGACATCCTTGTGTTCAATGGAGTAGACAGGATTATTCATATTTGACGATTATGGAGAGAAAAAACACAGGTCTTACATGTCATTACATCTAATCAGAGTCCTTATGTTACCACCATCCATAGTGCCTATTGAGGCTATACTTGATGTGATGAAAATTGTCTTACCATGTAGGATTTTCTAGTGGCATCTGACCTAGTTGCTATAATAGTTGCAGTTCCAGCTTTAAGATAATCTATTTTCTCATATCTCCCTGATTGTGAATCAGGATTGCATAACGTGCTTCCAGATTTCCTTCACCTGTGTTGTCAACAGATAGAAGTTGCAGTGATCTGCATTTTGCTGTGTTGAAGCAAGGCAGTAGTATCAATGAAGTGACACTACCAAGGCACAGGAAAAGGCTAAAATGACGGATATTGCCATTTTACAGCCATTTGAGGAAAGGTTATATAAAACATTATCTGCTGGCTGTAAAATAATATACAGTTAAAGCTCATGATTTAAATTGTGGTGAATGGGAGGATATGGCCAATGTTATGTGGATATATGGTAATATAGCTGTTCAATGCAGTTAGTTCAGTGTAACCATATATAACATTGGCCATACACTCTCATTAACCACAATCCAAATCATGAGCATTAATTGTATATTATTTTACAGCCCGCAGATAATGTTTTATAGATGCTTTGCTAAAATGTTTGAAATGCCAGTGTCTGATATTATAGCCATTTTTTGTGCTTTGTTAGTGTCACTTCATTGATACTACTGCCTTGCTGCAACACAGCACAATGCAGATTACTGCAACTTCTGTTGACAACAAATGTGAAGGAAATGTGGAAGCATGTTATGCAATTGTGATTCACAATCAGGGAGATATGAGAAAATAATTATCTTGAAGCTGGAACTGCAACTATTATAGCAACTAGGTCAGATGGCACTAGAAAATCCTACATGGTAAGACAACAATTTTCATGACATAAAGTATAGCCTCAATAGGCACTATGGATGGTGGTAACATAAGGACTCTGACGGTTATGGAGAGAAAAAACACAGGTCTTACATGTCATTACATGTAATCAAATATGAATAATCCTGTCTACTCCATTGAACACAAGGCTGTCATGAAAGTCATTAAACAATGCAGGAGATGAGCCAGCAAATTGCACAGCAGAGACTCTTGCAAACCTGCACCACACTCTTCCAGCAATATACAGTGCTAGATGAAGTAATAGTATTTAATTTTAGCTTATGGGTGTTGATTTTGAATGTATGAGGCAAGTGGATGGCTGTAATTAGTTTGTAGTATGAGACAAATAAGGTATCCACAATGTCAATTGCATAGCTATTTGTATGTTAGCAGAGAAATGCATTTGATACCACAAAGCAATACTCCTATTGTCCTTGCCTAAACTATTGCTAACATGCTTATTAGTTGCAACATTTTTCCATATGTGATGTGTGCTGGCTATGTTATGGGTTAAGTAGCAGAGAAAGTACTTTCCTCATATTTTATATTCCCAAAGCACATTTTTAACCAATACCCTGTTGATTTAATGTTTCTCTCTAGAGCAGCTGTCCAAACATCACCTGCAAAGAGCTGCGATTAAAGTTACCACCACCACTTCCATGAAACTGGGCCCCTTTTCCCTTATAAAACAAGTATGGAAGCATGAATTATGGGGTACAACGTCTAAAGAAAATTTGAAACGATTACTGGTATTGCAGAAGAAGTGTGTAAGGATTGTGTATTCATTAAAATCAAGGGATTCATGTAGAGAAATTTTTAAAAAAGAAAGAATTCTTACAGTTGTTGCATTATATATTTTTAGGGTTATTTTACTAGTTAGGAGAACTACAAATATAAGGAGTAATAGCAATATAGATAAATATGACACAAGAACTAAAGAGAATATGTATAGGGAAGCAAAGAGTAAGAAATTTTTTGATAAAAATCCATTTGTAATTGGAAAAGTTTATACAATAAGTTGCCAGCCACAATTAAACAATCAACTGGTTCCAAGTTTAATAAATGTTTAAAAAATTACTTAATTGAGAGGGCCTTTTATGACATAGATGAATATCTGCAATTGTAATTTCAAAGGTTTTTTTTTCCTGACACATGTAATTTGTATATATTTCAATGAGGGTATAAATGGGAGATCAAACTGTCAATCTGTCTAGTAATTTCAACAAGTGAGTATAACCTTCAAAATATATTTTTGAAATCTGCAAATAAGTACATATTTATAAATTATTATTCTTATTATTACTATTATTATTTATGTTCAATCATTATATAACATATAAGAAAATACTAATACACTTTATTACATCTTCTGTTTCATATTACTGAGATCTTCACCTTATGACCAATGGATAGGAGGAACTGCGAGACCCTCCTCAAAGAAAGGGAAAACCGAAGATCTTTTTTTTACCATAAAGACAGTTACATTATTTATTAATCTCTGTATATGCTCTGTAAAATTTGTAAATCTTGATGTATGTAACTAAATATTGTAATATGTAAACTTTTTCGACGAAATTTGAAACATGTATGTCATGTCTATAAGTGAATAAACTATTATCTTATCTTATCTTATGTTTTCATATAATAATTGAATACCTATTTTGATTATTCACTTTGTATTGCGTATGTTCATTGATTAGTAGCAAATGTTAATCACTTTGCATGCTGTTTACTGAAGAAAATGGGATATAACATTTCCTATTAATAAGTGAATATGTGCAGTACAGACTGAAACCTGAAAATACATGTTGAATAGTTATTTGCATAAACTACTGCATACTTCAAACAGGGTAATGAGTGTGAAAGTGCACTATTTCACAAATCTGGCAGTGCTAACTTTTCTTCCACTTGGTGTTTACACACACCCTGGAAAGTAAAATGAAATTGGCATTTTATCCTGAACTGCACATTCAACCAAATATGCTGTGACAACATATGAGTAGTATAGAAAAACAAATTACTTTCCTTGTGGCATAGCCAGACACAGCAAATACAGAAGGATGTGAAAACTGCTGATAATGTCTAGTGTAGGTAAATGGAAAACAGGAATTGTTGTAGTAGGCAATGAATGTGTGTAGAAAACAAGTGCCTATGATATGGACATTGTGGGTAGGTCTTGTGTGTTATACTAGGATTTCATATGGTTGCACCCACTCCCTGAATACTTCCATAACTAGCACCGCTTAGGTTAAAATTAAATGCTATTCCTGAAGGTAACACTATTGCTGGAAGGATCTGATTGCCATTTCTAAGACTGTCGGTTTTGCAGTGTGGTGGATGCTCTATTGTCCACTGATTAATACTTTACACAGTGGTCTGGTGTTCAATGGAGCACACACGATTACGCATATATTGGTTAGCGGATTTGTCAGTTTTTTCTGTATCATTGTCAGTACCCTGATGTTACCACTATCCACAGTATGCATTCATTCTATACTTGATGTCAAGACAATTCTTATCGTACCACGTAGGACTTCTTCTACCATCTGACCTAGTTCCTATGATACTTGGAGCTTAGAGATCACATATTTCTGTGGTGTACCTGACGGTGAATCCCAAGAATGCAAATGGTTTAACTAACATGGTGTCACATTTGCTTCACATGTGTCACCAATAGATGGAAATTGCAGTGATGTATTGCAGTATGGCAGCAGCATCATGAATGAAGTGATGGTAATAAGGCACAAAAGAAAGGTGAAAAAGAAAATGATAAATTAACTTTAAAGAGAGTCGATTAAAGATACTATACAACACTTACTTTTAAATTTTTCTGGAACATGTTTCAGAGGTTTGCCTCTATCATTGACCGGCTCTCGACTGGTTCTCGTTGGTGTAGTTGACGATATTTGGTCACAAGTCTCCTCTGGTGGCGGTTCAAGGAACTTGCTGAACAAATCTTTTTGGGGATGTGGAAATTGAATACTTTGTTCCTATTTTTTTAAATGAAGATTTGTTCCCATGTGGGTAGTTCTTGTTTTCCTGATGTATGTTTTAGTAGTTTTGGTTCTGGATTTATGTTGTGGTTTTTTTTCCGAAAAATGTGTGGCAAATGCTGATTTTTGTAATTGTTTATCTTTTATGTTTCTAAAGTGTTCCTTTGGTCTTGTTTCTAAATTTCTTTTGGTTTTTCCAATATAAATTTGACTACAGTTAGTGCATTCAATTTGATATATACCAGATTTTTTGTTAGATGGAATGGCATCTTTGATGTTTGACCAAATTAGGTTTTTTAAGGAGAAATGGTTGACTGGTCCTGGTTGAATATGTTGTTTTTTCAAATCTTTTTTGAATTTATCATAGGCCCATGGATGGTAAGTGTGTTTTTTGAAAATCATATTAGTTTCTGTAGCTGAGAGCGTTGTGGTTTCCTTTAGTAGCTTCTTTTTTGCTAAGCTCACTTTTTTGTCCACTAATGATTTGGGAAAGTTATTTTTTTGTGCTATTTCAATTATTTTGTTGTATTCTGCTCTGTATTCTTCTGCTGTGAGAGGGATGTTTACCAGTCTGTGTGCTAAACTAATGAAGATTGGCTGTTTGTGGGATCTTGGGAAACAGACTGGTAAACATCCTTCTCACACCGGAAGAATACAGAGCAGAATACAACAAAATAATTGAAATAGCACAAAAAAATAACTTTCCCAAATCATTAGTGGACAAAAAAGTGAGCTTAGCAAAAAAGAAGCTACTAAAGGAAACCACAACGCTCTCAGCTACAGAAACTAATATGATTTTCAAAAAACTCACTTACCATCCATGGGCCTATGATAAATTCAAAAAAGATTTGAAAAAACAACATATTCAACCAGCACCAGTCAACCATTTCTCCTTAAAAAACCTAATTTGGTCAAACATCAAAGATGCCATTCCATCTAACAAAAAATCTGGTATATATCAAATTGAATGCAATGACTGTAGTCAAATTTATATTGGAAAAACCAAAAGAAATTTAGAAACAAGAGCAAAGGAACACTTTAGAAACATAAAAGATAAACAATTACAAAAATCAGCAGTTGCCACACATTTTTGGGAAAAAAACCACAACATAAATCCAGAACCAAAACCACTAAAAGATACATCAGGAAAACAAGAACTATCCACATGGGAACAAATCTTCATTTCAAAAAATAGGAATAAAGCATTCAATTTCGACATCCCCAGAAAGATTTGTTGAGCAAGTTCCTTGAACCGCCACCAGAGGAGACTTGTGACAAAATATCGGGAACTACACGAACGAGAACCAGTCGAGAGCCGGTCAATGATAGAGGCAAAGCCTTTGAAACATGCTCCGGAAAAATTTAAAAGTAAGTGTTGTCTAGTGTCTTTAATCGACTCTCTTTAAAGTTAATTTATCATTTTGTTTTTCACCTTTCTTTTGTGCCTTATTACCATCACTTCAATCATGATGCTGCTGCCATACTGCAATACATCACTGCAATTTCCATATATTGGTGACACATGTGAAGCAAATGTGACACCATGTTACTTGAACCATTTGCATCCTTGGGATTCACCATAAGGTACACCGCAGAAATATTTGATCTCTAAGTTCCAAGTATCATAGGAACTAGGTCAGATGGTAGAAGAAGTCCTACGTGGTACGATAAGAATTGTCTTGGCATCAAGTATAGAATGAATAGATACTGTGGATAGTGGTAACATCAGGGCACTGACAATGATACAGAAAAAACTGACAAATCCGCTAACCAATATATGCGTAATCGTGTGTGCTCCATTGAAGACCAGACCACTGTGTAAAGTATTAATCAGTGGACAAGAGCCATCCAGCAAATAATCGGAGAACAGAGCATCCAGCACACTGCAAAGTGGACAGTCTTGGAAATGGCAATCAGATCCTTCCAGCAATAGTGTTATCTTCAGGAATAGCATTTAATTTTAATCTAAGCGGTGCTGGTTAGGGAAGTATTCAGGGAGTGGGTGGGAGTATATGAAATTCTAGTGACACACAAGACTTACCGACAATGTCCATATCATGGTCACGTGTTTTGTACACACATTCATTGGCTACCATTGCCCTGCCCTGCCTTGCCCTGCCTTGCCCTGCCCTGCCCTGCCCTGCCCTGCCCTGCCCTGCCCTGCCCTGCCCTGCCCTGCCCTGCCCTGCCCTGCCCTGCCCTGCCCTGCCCTGCCCTGCCCTGCCCTGCCCTGCAGTAGAGTAGAGTAGAGTAGAGTAGAGTAGAGTAGAGTAGAGTAGAGTAGAGTAGAGTAGAGTAGAGTAGAGTAGAGTAGAGTAGAGTAGAGTAGAGTAGAGTAGAGTAGAGTAGAGTAGAGTAGAGTAGAGTAGAGTAGAGTAGAGTAGAGTAGAGTAGAGTAGAGTAGAGTAGAGTAGAGTAGAGTAGAGTAGAGTAGAGTAGAGTAGAGTAGAGTAGAGTAGAGTAGAGTAGAGTAGAGTAGAGTAGAGTAGAGTAGAGTAGAGTAGAGTAGAGTAGAGTAGAGTAGAGTAGAGTAGAGTAGAGTAGAGTAGAGTAGAGTAGAGTAGAGTAGAGTAGAGTAGAGTAGAGTAGAGTAGAGTAGAGTAGAGTAGAGTAGAGTAGAGTAGAGTAGAGTAGAGTAGAGTAGAGTAGAGTAGAGTAGAGTAGAGTAGAGTAGAGTAGAGTAGAGTAGAGTAGAGTAGAGTAGAGTAGAGTAGAGTAGAGTAGAGTAGAGTAGAGTAGAGTAGAGTAGAGTAGAGTAGAGTAGAGTAGAGTAGAGTAGAGTAGAGTAGAGTAGAGTAGAGTAGAGTAGAGTAGAGTAGAGTAGAGTAGAGTAGAGTAGAGTAGAGTAGAGTAGAGTAGAGTAGAGTAGAGTAGAGTAGAGTAGAGTAGAGTAGAGTAGAGTAGAGTAGAGTAGAGTAGAGTAGAGTAGAGTAGAGTAGAGTAGAGTAGAGTAGAGTAGAGTAGAGTAGAGTAGAGTAGAGTAGAGTAGAGTAGAGTAGAGTAGAGTAGAGTAGAGTAGAGTAGAGTAGAGTAGAGTAGAGTAGAGTAGAGTAGAGTAGAGTAGAGTAGAGTAGAGTAGAGTAGAGTAGAGTAGAGTAGAGTAGAGTAGAGTAGAGTAGAGTAGAGTAGAGTAGAGTAGAGTAGAGTAGAGTAGAGTAGAGTAGAGTAGAGTAGAGTAGAGTAGAGTAGAGTAGAGTAGAGTAGAGTAGAGTAGAGTAGAGTAGAGTAGAGTAGAGTAGAGTAGAGTAGAGTAGAGTAGAGTAGAGTAGAGTAGAGTAGAGTAGAGTAGAGTAGAGTAGAGTAGAGTAGAGTAGAGTAGAGTAGAGTAGAGTAGAGTAGAGTAGAGTAGAGTAGAGTAGAGTAGAGTAGAGTAGAGTAGAGTAGAGTAGAGTAGAGTAGAGTAGAGTAGAGTAGAGTAGAGTAGAGTAGAGTAGAGTAGAGTAGAGTAGAGTAGAGTAGAGTAGAGTAGAGTAGAGTAGAGTAGAGTAGAGTAGAGTAGAGTCTAACGTTTTTTTTTGCCCTTGGTATTTAAAGTTAGCAGTGCTAGATTATTGTGTAAAGAAGTATGGAGGGTAGTATTAGGTTAGGTAGCTCAGGTAGGGTTAGCTTAGCTTACCTAGCCTGAGCTAACCTAACCTTTGCTATGCTAACCTAACCTAACCTAACCTAACCTTTGCTATGCTAACCTAACCTAACCTAACCTTTGCTATGCTAACCTAACCTAACCTAACCTAACCTAACCTTTGCTATGCTAACCTAACCTAACCTAACCTTTGCTATGCTAACCTAACCTAACCTAACCTCACCTAACCTTTGCTATGCTAACCTAACCTAACCTTTGCTATGCTAACCTAACCTTTGCTAACCTAACCTAACCTAACCTAACCTAACCTAACCTAACCTAACCTTTGCTATGCTAACCTAACCTAACCTAACCTAACCTAACCTAACCTAACCTTTGCTATGCTAACCTAACCTAACCTAACCTAACCTAACCTAACCTAACCTAACCT
Organism: Mantis religiosa; assembly: GCA_030765055.1. NCBI lineage: Eukaryota > Metazoa > Arthropoda > Insecta > Mantodea > Mantidae > Mantis > Mantis religiosa. The sequence continues at coordinate 165,815,730 of CM060956.1, forward strand.
AACCTAACCTAACCTAACCTAACCTAACCTTTGCTATGCTAACCTAACCTAACCTAACCTAACCTTAGTTATGCTAACCTAACCTAACCTAACCTAACCTTTGCTATGCTAACCTAACCTAACCTAACCTAACCTAACCTTAGTTATGCTAACCTAACCTAACCTTTGCTATGCTAACCTAACCTAACCTAACCTAACCTAACCTAACCTAACCTAACCTAACCTAACCTAACCTAACCTAACCTAACCTTAGTTATGCTAACCTAACCTAACCTAACCTTTGTTATGCTAACCTAACCTAAGCTAGCCTAGCCTAAGCTAAGCTAACCTAACCTAACTTAATCTAAGTAAGGTTAGGTTAGGTTAGGTTAGGTTAGGTTAGGTTAGGTTAGGTTAGGTTAGGTTAGGTTAGGTTAGGTTAGGTTAGGTTAGGTTAGGTTAGGTTAGGTTAGGTTAGGTTAGGTTAGGTTAGGTTAGGTTAGGTTAGGTTAGGTTAGGTTAGGTTAGGTTAGGTTAGGTTAGGTTAGGTTAGGTTAGGTTAGGTTAGGTTAGGTTAGGTTAGGTTAGGTTAGGTTAGGTTAGGTTAGGTTAGGTTAGGTTAGGTTAGGTTAGGTTAGGTTAGGTTAGGTTAGGTTAGGTTAGGTTAGGTTAGGTTAGGTTAGGTTAGGTTAGGTTAGGTTAGGTTAGGTTAGGTTAGGTTAGGTTAGGTTAGGTTAGGTTAGGTTAGGTTAGGTTAGGTTAGGTTAGGTTAGGTTAGGTTAGGTTAGGTTAGGTTAGGTTAGGTTAGGTTAGGTTAGGTTAGGTTAGGTTAGGTTAGGTTAGGTTAGGTTAGGTTAGGTTAGGTTAGGTTAGGTTAGGTTAGGTTAGGTTAGGTTAGGTTAGGTTAGGTTAGGTTAGGTTAGGTTAGGTTAGGTTAGGTTAGGTTAGGTTAGGTTAGGTTAGGTTAGGTTAGGTTAGGTTAGGTTAGGTTAGGTTAGGTTAGGTTAGGTTAGGTTAGGTTAGGTTAGGTTAGGTTAGGTTAGGTTAGGTTAGGTTAGGTTAGGTTAGGTTAGGTTAGGTTAGGTTAGGTTAGGTTAGGTTAGGTTAGGTTAGGTTAGGTTAGGTTAGGTTAGGTTAGGTTAGGTTAGGTTAGGTTAGGTTAGGTTAGGTTAGGTTAGGTTAGGTTAGGTTAGGTTAGGTTAGGTTAGGTTAGGTTAGGTTAGGTTAGGTTAGGTTAGGTTAGGTTAGGTTAGGTTAGGTTAGGTTAGGTTAGGTTAGGTTAGGTTAGGTTAGGTTAGGTTAGGTTAGGTTAGGTTAGGTTAGGTTAGGTTAGGTTAGGTTAGGTTAGGTTAGGTTAGGTTAGGTTAGGTTAGGTTAGGTTAGGTTAGGTTAGGTTAGGTTAGGTTAGGTTAGGTTAGGTTAGGTTAGGTTAGGTTAGGTTAGGTTAGGTTAGGTTAGGTTAGGTTAGGTTAGGTTAGGTTAGGTTAGGTTAGGTTAGGTTAGGTTAGGTTAGGTTAGGTTAGGTTAGGTTAGGTTAGGTTAGGTTAGGTTAGGTTAGGTTAGGTTAGGTTAGGTTAGGTTAGGTTAGGTTAGGTTAGGTTAGGTTAGGTTAGGTTAGGTTAGGTTAGGTTAGGTTAGGTTAGGTTAGGTTAGGTTAGGTTAGGTTAGGTTAGGTTAGGTTAGGTTAGGTTAGGTTAGGTTAGGTTAGGTTAGGTTAGGTTAGGTTAGGTTAGGTTAGGTTAGGTTAGGTTAGGTTAGGTTAGGTTAGGTTAGGTTAGGTTAGGTTAGGTTAGGTTAGGTTAGGTTAGGTTAGGTTAGGTTAGGTTAGGTTAGGTTAGGTTAGGTTAGGTTAGGTTAGGTTAGGTTAGGTTAGGTTAGGTTAGGTTAGGTTAGGTTAGGTTAGGTTAGGTTAGGTTAGGTTAGGTTAGGTTAGGTTAGGTTAGGTTAGGTTAGGTTAGGTTAGGTTAGGTTAGGTTAGGTTAGGTTAGGTTAGGTTAGGTTAGGTTAGGTTAGGTTAGGTTAGGTTAGGTTAGGTTAGGTTAGGTTAGGTTAGGTTAGGTTAGGTTAGGTTAGGTTAGGTTAGGTTAGGTTAGGTTAGGTTAGGTTAGGTTAGGTTAGGTTAGGTTAGGTTAGGTTAGGTTAGGTTAGGTTAGGTTAGGTTAGGTTAGGTTAGGTTAGGTTAGGTTAGGTTAGGTTAGGTTAGGTTAGGTTAGGTTAGGTTAGGTTAGGTTAGGTTAGGTTAGGTTAGGTTAGGTTAGGTTAGGTTAGGTTAGGTTAGGTTAGGTTAGGTTAGGTTAGGTTAGGTTAGGTTAGGTTAGGTTAGGTTAGGTTAGGTTAGGTTAGGTTAGGTTAGGTTAGGTTAGGTTAGGTTAGGTTAGGTTAGGTTAGGTTAGGTTAGGTTAGGTTAGGTTAGGTTAGGTTAGGTTAGGTTAGGTTAGGTTAGGTTAGGTTAGGTTAGGTTAGGTTAGGTTAGGTTAGGTTAGGTTAGGTTAGGTTAGGTTAGGTTAGGTTAGGTTAGGTTAGGTTAGGTTAGGTTAGGTTAGGTTAGGTTAGGTTAGGTTAGGTTAGGTTAGGTTAGGTTAGGTTAGGTTAGGTTAGGTTAGGTTAGGTTAGGTTAGGTTAGGTTAGGTTAGGTTAGGTTAGGTTAGGTTAGGTTAGGTTAGGTTAGGTTAGGTTAGGTTAGGTTAGGTTAGGTTAGGTTAGGTTAGGTTAGGTTAGGTTAGGTTAGGTTAGGTTAGGTTAGGTTAGGTTAGGTTAGGTTAGGTTAGGTTAGGTTAGGTTAGGTTAGGTTAGGTTAGGTTAGGTTAGGTTAGGTTAGGTTAGGTTAGGTTAGGTTAGGTTAGGTTAGGTTAGGTTAGGTTAGGTTAGGTTAGGTTAGGTTAGGTTAGGTTAGGTTAGGTTAGGTTAGGTTAGGTTAGGTTAGGTTAGGTTAGGTTAGGTTAGGTTAGGTTAGGTTAGGTTAGGTTAGGTTAGGTTAGGTTAGGTTAGGTTAGGTTAGGTTAGGTTAGGTTAGGTTAGGTTAGGTTAGGTTAGGTTAGGTTAGGTTAGGTTAGGTTAGGTTAGGTTAGGTTAGGTTAGGTTAGGTTAGGTTAGGTTAGGTTAGGTTAGGTTAGGTTAGGTTAGGTTAGGTTAGGTTAGGTTAGGTTAGGTTAGGTTAGGTTAGGTTAGGTTAGGTTAGGTTAGGTTAGGTTAGGTTAGGTTAGGTTAGGTTAGGTTAGGTTAGGTTAGGTTAGGTTAGGTTAGGTTAGGTTAGGTTAGGTTAGGTTAGGTTAGGTTAGGTTAGGTTAGGTTAGGTTAGGTTAGGTTAGGTTAGGTTAGGTTAGGTTAGGTTAGGTTAGGTTAGGTTAGGTTAGGTTAGGTTAGGTTAGGTTAGGTTAGGTTAGGTTAGGTTAGGTTAGGTTAGGTTAGGTTAGGTTAGGTTAGGTTAGGTTAGGTTAGGTTAGGTTAGGTTAGGTTAGGTTAGGTTAGGTTAGGTTAGGTTAGGTTAGGTTAGGTTAGGTTAGGTTAGGTTAGGTTAGGTTAGGTTAGGTTAGGTTAGGTTAGGTTAGGTTAGGTTAGGTTAGGTTAGGTTAGGTTAGGTTAGGTTAGGTTAGGTTAGGTTAGGTTAGGTTAGGTTAGGTTAGGTTAGGTTAGGTTAGGTTAGGTTAGGTTAGGTTAGGTTAGGTTAGGTTAGGTTAGGTTAGGTTAGGTTAGGTTAGGTTAGGTTAGGTTAGGTTAGGTTAGGTTAGGTTAGGTTAGGTTAGGTTAGGTTAGGTTAGGTTAGGTTAGGTTAGGTTAGGTTAGGTTAGGTTAGGTTAGGTTAGGTTAGGTTAGGTTAGGTTAGGTTAGGTTAGGTTAGGTTAGGTTAGGTTAGGTTAGGTTAGGTTAGGTTAGGTTAGGTTAGGTTAGGTTAGGTTAGGTTAGGTTAGGTTAGGTTAGGTTAGGTTAGGTTAGGTTAGGTTAGGTTAGGTTAGGTTAGGTTAGGTTAGGTTAGGTTAGGTTAGGTTAGGTTAGGTTAGGTTAGGTTAGGTTAGGTTAGGTTAGGTTAGGTTAGGTTAGGTTAGGTTAGGTTAGGTTAGGTTAGGTTAGGTTAGGTTAGGTTAGGTTAGGTTAGGTTAGGTTAGGTTAGGTTAGGTTAGGTTAGGTTAGGTTAGGTTAGGTTAGGTTAGGTTAGGTTAGGTTAGGTTAGGTTAGGTTAGGTTAGGTTAGGTTAGGTTAGGTTAGGTTAGGTTAGGTTAGGTTAGGTTAGGTTAGGTTAGGTTAGGTTAGGTTAGGTTAGGTTAGGTTAGGTTAGGTTAGGTTAGGTTAGGTTAGGTTAGGTTAGGTTAGGTTAGGTTAGGTTAGGTTAGGTTAGGTTAGGTTAGGTTAGGTTAGGTTAGGTTAGGTTAGGTTAGGTTAGGTTAGGTTAGGTTAGGTTAGGTTAGGTTAGGTTAGGTTAGGTTAGGTTAGGTTAGGTTAGGTTAGGTTAGGTTAGGTTAGGTTAGGTTAGGTTAGGTTAGGTTAGGTTAGGTTAGGTTAGGTTAGGTTAGGTTAGGTTAGGTTAGGTTAGGTTAGGTTAGGTTAGGTTAGGTTAGGTTAGGTTAGGTTAGGTTAGGTTAGGTTAGGTTAGGTTAGGTTAGGTTAGGTTAGGTTAGGTTAGGTTAGGTTAGGTTAGGTTAGGTTAGGTTAGGTTAGGTTAGGTTAGGTTAGGTTAGGTTAGGTTAGGTTAGGTTAGGTTAGGTTAGGTTAGGTTAGGTTAGGTTAGGTTAGGTTAGGTTAGGTTAGGTTAGGTTAGGTTAGGTTAGGTTAGGTTAGGTTAGGTTAGGTTAGGTTAGGTTAGGTTAGGTTAGGTTAGGTTAGGTTAGGTTAGGTTAGGTTAGGTTAGGTTAGGTTAGGTTAGGTTAGGTTAGGTTAGGTTAGGTTAGGTTAGGTTAGGTTAGGTTAGGTTAGGTTAGGTTAGGTTAGGTTAGGTTAGGTTAGGTTAGGTTAGGTTAGGTTAGGTTAGGTTAGGTTAGGTTAGGTTAGGTTAGGTTAGGTTAGGTTAGGTTAGGTTAGGTTAGGTTAGGTTAGGTTAGGTTAGGTTAGGTTAGGTTAGGTTAGGTTAGGTTAGGTTAGGTTAGGTTAGGTTAGGTTAGGTTAGGTTAGGTTAGGTTAGGTTAGGTTAGGTTAGGTTAGGTTAGGTTAGGTTAGGTTAGGTTAGGTTAGGTTAGGTTAGGTTAGGTTAGGTTAGGTTAGGTTAGGTTAGGTTAGGTTAGGTTAGGTTAGGTTAGGTTAGGTTAGGTTAGGTTAGGTTAGGTTAGGTTAGGTTAGGTTAGGTTAGGTTAGGTTAGGTTAGGTTAGGTTAGGTTAGGTTAGGTTAGGTTAGGTTAGGTTAGGTTAGGTTAGGTTAGGTTAGGTTAGGTTAGGTTAGGTTAGGTTAGGTTAGGTTAGGTTAGGTTAGGTTAGGTTAGGTTAGGTTAGGTTAGGTTAGGTTAGGTTAGGTTAGGTTAGGTTAGGTTAGGTTAGGTTAGGTTAGGTTAGGTTAGGTTAGGTTAGGTTAGGTTAGGTTAGGTTAGGTTAGGTTAGGTTAGGTTAGGTTAGGTTAGGTTAGGTTAGGTTAGGTTAGGTTAGGTTAGGTTAGGTTAGGTTAGGTTAGGTTAGGTTAGGTTAGGTTAGGTTAGGTTAGGTTAGGTTAGGTTAGGTTAGGTTAGGTTAGGTTAGGTTAGGTTAGGTTAGGTTAGGTTAGGTTAGGTTAGGTTAGGTTAGGTTAGGTTAGGTTAGGTTAGGTTAGGTTAGGTTAGGTTAGGTTAGGTTAGGTTAGGTTAGGTTAGGTTAGGTTAGGTTAGGTTAGGTTAGGTTAGGTTAGGTTAGGTTAGGTTAGGTTAGGTTAGGTTAGGTTAGGTTAGGTTAGGTTAGGTTAGGTTAGGTTAGGTTAGGTTAGGTTAGGTTAGGTTAGGTTAGGTTAGGTTAGGTTAGGTTAGGTTAGGTTAGGTTAGGTTAGGTTAGGTTAGGTTAGGTTAGGTTAGGTTAGGTTAGGTTAGGTTAGGTTAGGTTAGGTTAGGTTAGGTTAGGTTAGGTTAGGTTAGGTTAGGTTAGGTTAGGTTAGGTTAGGTTAGGTTAGGTTAGGTTAGGTTAGGTTAGGTTAGGTTAGGTTAGGTTAGGTTAGGTTAGGTTAGGTTAGGTTAGGTTAGGTTAGGTTAGGTTAGGTTAGGTTAGGTTAGGTTAGGTTAGGTTAGGTTAGGTTAGGTTAGGTTAGGTTAGGTTAGGTTAGGTTAGGTTAGGTTAGGTTAGGTTAGGTTAGGTTAGGTTAGGTTAGGTTAGGTTAGGTTAGGTTAGGTTAGGTTAGGTTAGGTTAGGTTAGGTTAGGTTAGGTTAGGTTAGGTTAGGTTAGGTTAGGTTAGGTTAGGTTAGGTTAGGTTAGGTTAGGTTAGGTTAGGTTAGGTTAGGTTAGGTTAGGTTAGGTTAGGTTAGGTTAGGTTAGGTTAGGTTAGGTTAGGTTAGGTTAGGTTAGGTTAGGTTAGGTTAGGTTAGGTTAGGTTAGGTTAGGTTAGGTTAGGTTAGGTTAGGTTAGGTTAGGTTAGGTTAGGTTAGGTTAGGTTAGGTTAGGTTAGGTTAGGTTAGGTTAGGTTAGGTTAGGTTAGGTTAGGTTAGGTTAGGTTAGGTTAGGTTAGGTTAGGTTAGGTTAGGTTAGGTTAGGTTAGGTTAGGTTAGGTTAGGTTAGGTTAGGTTAGGTTAGGTTAGGTTAGGTTAGGTTAGGTTAGGTTAGGTTAGGTTAGGTTAGGTTAGGTTAGGTTAGGTTAGGTTAGGTTAGGTTAGGTTAGGTTAGGTTAGGTTAGGTTAGGTTAGGTTAGGTTAGGTTAGGTTAGGTTAGGTTAGGTTAGGTTAGGTTAGGTTAGGTTAGGTTAGGTTAGGTTAGGTTAGGTTAGGTTAGGTTAGGTTAGGTTAGGTTAGGTTAGGTTAGGTTAGGTTAGGTTAGGTTAGGTTAGGTTAGGTTAGGTTAGGTTAGGTTAGGTTAGGTTAGGTTAGGTTAGGTTAGGTTAGGTTAGGTTAGGTTAGGTTAGGTTAGGTTAGGTTAGGTTAGGTTAGGTTAGGTTAGGTTAGGTTAGGTTAGGTTAGGTTAGGTTAGGTTAGGTTAGGTTAGGTTAGGTTAGGTTAGGTTAGGTTAGGTTAGGTTAGGTTAGGTTAGGTTAGGTTAGGTTAGGTTAGGTTAGGTTAGGTTAGGTTAGGTTAGGTTAGGTTAGGTTAGGTTAGGTTAGGTTAGGTTAGGTTAGGTTAGGTTAGGTTAGGTTAGGTTAGGTTAGGTTAGGTTAGGTTAGGTTAGGTTAGGTTAGGTTAGGTTAGGTTAGGTTAGGTTAGGTTAGGTTAGGTTAGGTTAGGTTAGGTTAGGTTAGGTTAGGTTAGGTTAGGTTAGGTTAGGTTAGGTTAGGTTAGGTTAGGTTAGGTTAGGTTAGGTTAGGTTAGGTTAGGTTAGGTTAGGT